>CALSCE010010776.1:9152293-9341957 GCA_943593645.1 Bovichtus variegatus | reverse complement strand
TGTGTGTGTGTGTGTGTGTGTGTGTGTGTGTGTGTGTGTGGAAGGGATGGATAGTGGCTTCTCTTGGATGGAGCTTGTGTTTGTCTTCTGCATTTTGAAATTTTGAAGAGTGTTTTGAATGCATTTATTTACCTAATTTTATAAAGTGTTTTATTAAGTATCAATATTAATTTGCTATATTTGCTATATAAAAATAGCATTTGTTCAAAGAAGCACAAGGTTTAAAGGTATAGTATGTGATATTTCCGCATTAAAATGCCTAAAAATGACTAGAGCTATGTTAAATATGTTGATGAGTTGAGTACTTGCATTAATGTTTCCAACAAAAAAAGCTACATATTGTGCATTTAAATAAAATTTTCATCCCCATGTTTTGTCACTAAAAAGTGTCTAGAAGTTCCTAATTGAATATATTAATTAAAGGTGCGCTGTGTTTTTATTGTAAACAGCCAAAAGTTAAGTTAGACAAATCATTTTATATAAAAAAAAGTAGCTATCAGTCTAATCGATAATTCTGAACTTCGACAGTGAACTTGAAACAATAGCAACGGTGGTTTGGTGGAGAACTGTGCTATACTTTTCCCACTTTAAACCCACACAGAAATATTTTTTCTCCACTCGCACAACTTGCATCGTTTCCCGCCTCTCATACGATCTGGTTGTTGCGGAAGCCTTCGAGGTGTATCAGGCGGGCACACTCGCAGTTTATGTATCAAATAGCTTTGGAATGTGACTGCCACTAACTGAGCTAAAGGCAGGTAAGAAAAATAAATAAATAAACAAACGCTTCTGTAATGGTAACGGAAATACAACACTATCCAGTGAATGGAGCCGTGACCTTGCGGCAGAGCTTTTAACCTGCTCTGTTTTACTTATGTCATGTTCATGTCATCCTGCCGACCCCTGCAGTTACCACGCCGCCCACTCAGTCAGCCATTACAGCTCGAAACCCAAAGGTTACAGCCTTTTTTCTTTCTCTGTTTAAATATATATTCTCTTTCCCCAACTTCTACCAGCTGTTCTTGAGTTTCTAACATAAATGGAAGAAGAATGACAATGATGTGATTGTTTCAGAGGCTATTAAAATCTTATTAGGTTTCCTATCAGATGTCACATTACGTCTAATGTGATATGGCTACAGCTACAGGAACATTTCATATTTGTTGGAGAATTTCTTCTCCGTATCCCGGCATCCATGAACTCAATAGAAATGGTCCGCCAGTGCCTCCAGTAGTTTTTGTTTGCTTCTTGTTGTGTAATTCCTTCAGTATCTTTTAAATGCTTCACGTCTCTAAAAGCTGAAGAGGTTATTCAAGTCAATGAACCATAATAATAGATAAAAGTACTGAAGTGGAGTCATAAGTCAAAACATATATCGATCCAAAAGATTTCTAAATGTAGAAAAATGGATAAATTATTTCCTAACACGCATAAATTGTTTAAACAATGTAAATTTTTGAGTTTTTGAGCTTTGCCCTGGCACCACCACGCGTTATCACGCGGTGTTGTGTTGCGCGCGTTGCATCGTAACGCCATGCAAAGTAACGTAATGACGTCATCACAAGCGCACAGCGTGATGATGCAAGAAACGGAAGCCTGAACTTTCCCCTGCAAAAAAGAACGAATGCTCTAGCTTTTATGGCTTTTATTTTATCAAAACAGGATGCAAACGACACGGTTCCGTTTTTAAAGTCATGATTAAGATTTTCATGAATTTCTGCCATAGCCAGTCATGTATTTAAATTCAGGAATTATCTCCCTATGTAGTAGTTTATATACATTGTGGCGGAGTCCGCCATTCCTGCACTGGATTGAGATTATCCACCAAGGCACGAGGGACTCTCAGAAAAACCGATGCATGTATGTGTAACAAATGAGGGGTCATAATTTTAAGACGAGACAAGAGGACTGATGGAAAAATGAGACGGTTTGCAACAGGAGGACAGAAACATGACAAGAGAGCAGATGCAGAGAGAATAAAAGCCGAAGAAGAGGCAGCAATGTGAAGGAGAAGAGATTAAGTGAGAAATGAGAACAAGCACAGCTCAATATGTCAGTGAGAAGAAGCTGGGAGGTAACTGTCTGCCTTCGTCTCTCACTTCATGGATGGATCAGTCTCTACAGCCAAAAGCACCGCGCATACATGCCCACACGCTCGCACGGCTCTCTGCTCGTACCTGTCCTGCATTCACTGCAGCTCCCTGCAAGCGCAAAAGGATGCTCCCTCGTTGTTACTAAACTCTGTTCCAGGAAGACTGGTGTGAGACAGGATTAAGTTGTAATTCAATTTAGGGAGATTAAATTCAGTCAGTTTCTGCAGGAAAACAGACTTTAAGGGATACGGCAGCAGCAGAACTGGGTTATGCGGCTGAGAAGAATTTCGTTTTATTCAATGCACTCACACAAGCCGGATGGAGCCAGAGCACGCATACAGCCTGGCACAGAGTGTATTTACACGCAAATGTACACAGACAAAGACATCAAATGCACACATTCCATCTGTATTTGAAGTGGACCGAGGCCAAAGAGTTGGAGAGAAATCATCACTGCCTAAGAGACCGCCATGTCAAGTCTTTCCCTTCCTTATTGCTCATTTTCTGTTAGTTATAAAGACATGGTTGTCATCAAGTTGAATGAAGAAACATAGCAGCTAGTGAAGGCATTGAGGCATTGGAGTCTGCTATCTGCACTGCCGGACTGTGAGGGCATGGATATCCCCCAAGAGTCGTACTATGCAATATTATTGCCAAGAGCTCACTTGTTCTTTTCTTTCCATTGTTCTCTTTGTGTCTGTTGGCTGCTCTGTCTCTTTCCTGTTCTTCCCTTCTGTCGCATTCATCTCCCTGCCTCCGCCACCGTTTCTCTTTCTTTTTCTTTTCGCTTTCTTTTTTTTTTTTTTTCTACTCATCTTTCTCTCCAGTTCATGAGGCAAAAGTTTGAGACCAGAAAAATGACGGCATCGGAGCGAGATTACCATGAGCATGTAGCTGTCTACCAACAGTCACTGTTACTGCGACCATGATCTTTCTCTAACGTTAGCCACAATTGTCAAACTTGGAGGGTTCAAAATTGCAGATAATTGTCTTTTTCTTTTTTTATTGCATGTCCTTGTCAAAATCTGGAGCCTACGTTCACCACAATTCAAATGCACCACCAACAGTTGAGTTGGATGTTCAGGTGTCTTGTGCTGCCAACAGTTCAAATCTTGGCGAAAACTCCCGCGACATTTGCTCCCCTACGACATATCCTAACCTTAACCATTCAAGTTCAATGCCTCATTTTGAACCATTCGCCAGAGTTTCGCAAATCGAGGGTTACCATGAGCATGTAGCGTAGAGCTGCGAGCCTTGGTATCTCACCCAGGGTCGGTGGCTCACGTCCGACCCTGGGACGTCACACATTCTCGTCGGCTTGCTTTGGTTTGTGTTGTCACTTTTTTTGGATAGTTAGCAAAACCTTAACCTGAAAAGTAGTTTAACCTAATCCCTGCTTTTATCCCTGGATTAAATTTTCCGGAGACATCACGCCTGACATTCTGCTGGCACGGCACATTTTCAAATGACTTTTTACCTGACGGGTAATGGCTGATGAATTCTCATATTGACCATCATAACGTCATACTGAAATATCAAGTTTTCAGGGAGACCCCAGATATGAGACAGTGGCAGTTATTACTGTCATGGTTTAAAGAAATCAAGCTCGGCGTTTGGTAAAAGGAAGGGTTCTAAAAAGGTTCTGCTGAGAAAACAGACATTATTCTTTCGTAATGCCCTTTAATATATCTAAAGGTTTTAGGCCAAGCCAAGCTCGCCCGACTTTATCTCTGCAAAGACACAACTGTAGAAATAGTCTGCCTTTTGTTCTGATTGGCAGAGATCTGCTCCCCCACACACAGACACAGGCACAGACAAGCACACACACACACACACACTGGCGCTGTCAAGTGGACATGGCCCTGTGTCACCTGATGCATTAACGGGGAAAAAGGCAACGGCTCAATACTTGCATTGTCCGCCACTGAGCCTGGGAGAGGGAGGTGAATGGAGGGAGGGCTGAGACCAAGAAATAGATGGCTAAGGGCAGAGAAAAAGGAAATTAGGAAAATAGAGAGAGAGAAAGAGGTAGAGCAGATGGATCCAGACACTTTCAAAATGAGCCCAGAGAAAAGAGCATTTACAGTAGAGCGTGTCGATATGAATGCTAATGCTCTTGGATTTCGTTCCCACTCTCACAAATACAAGATTGTGTCTCTCTTTCTATCTCTGTCTCTCCCCCTCTCTCTCTCTCTCTCTCTTTCAATTCTATTTTCTTTACCTTGCTTACTCACCCTGAATGAGTGCCATTTCTCTCTTTGTCTCTCTGTATGTGTGTGTTTCTGTGTGTGTGTGTGTGCGTGCGTGCGTGTGTGTGTGCGCGCACTGCCGGCTGATATTGGCTTTTGAGAGTTGCTTTCCCCTCACTTTTCCCCTCTCCCCTCTGATCTTTTATCACCACACACGGGCATAAACTCACGCACACTGCTGTGAGTAGGTTTCAATAACAGATTATTACAGACGCCCGCTAACCTTTCATCACACACACACACACACACACACACACAGACAGAGATAGAGCTCCACACACACGCATTCGTTTATCGATCTGACCAATTTTAGATCCTCGCAGACTTCCTTTGAGTTTGTAGCCACTCTTAAATCATTTCATCTAATAACTTATCCGCGTGTGTGGTCAGCAAATCTCATTTATCACCATAGCTCAGGTCCCCTCACTGCCATTGTGTCCCACACAGGAATATGGAGGATCACAGAGGAGAGGAAGTGCACTCATCTTTGCAGAGCCAACGATCTATAAAGCAATATGGGAGTTTATGAGCTCTCAATGTTGTTCAATATGGGGGCAAGTTCAACTATGCAATATGTTTTTTTCCCCCCGTTTTTTGTTCTCTCTTTCAAAAAATGTCTTGTAGTGAACTTTGTCTTGTTAAAAATGTAAAGCAGGTGTATTTAAAGGACGACTAAAGGTGAAATACAAATGGTAAATGGTAAAAAAAATAAAAACGACAAACGTTTTTTTCTCTTCTAACTTGAAGATATTCAGTTTGCACATATAAAAAACTAAGAAAACCAGCAAATATCCCCACTCGAGAAGCATTTGCAGCTTTAAGTCATTCCATTTACAAAAAAAAAGAAAAAAGCAGTCCTTTTCAATACAATACAGTAGATAGGACATAGAAAAAAATGGAGGAAAACATATAAAAGACATTTCAAGACGTCAAATGATGAACATACATTGCATATTAAAACAATTTCAGTTCTTAAAATGTCCATGTTTTGTGTTTAAAATCACTTAAGGTGACTAGTATCTGTGATAATTCCGTTTTTGTAGTTCATCTTAAGCAGAGGCCGCTGCACCGACTCTGTGCAAACAAGTGCAGGGAGCTTCAAGGGCGGAGTAGTTTGACACTGGAGGTGTAAAATGAAGAAAGATATCTAGAATTGCCTGAAGCGTACCCTGATAAAGAAAGAAGTATCGGTAGAGGTGCCCATGAGCGGTGAATTGGCAGAGTACACCTCTTTAATCTAATACTAAAGAAAGACTTCTTCTCCAGTTTCAAAATAAACTAAAGTAAACTCGTACCAAGCCTCAAGGGTTGTCGTTACAGACTTTGCTTTTGCGGTTATTGCAACAACAAGAGGTTACTCTTGTGGAAAATGCAATTATGGCGTTTTATTCAAAGAAGTGCAAGACTCTCCACCTCCATACACTTTTATTTTGACTGTAAAATTTTCATTTGCGAGAAAGAGAGAAGTTCAAGGTGAATTTGACCGATGACCGACTTTGAAATGTATCTAGATATCGTGATAAGATCGTTCGCATGTGTTCTTTAGTCCACGATTATCGCGCAGTGAAAATCTGAAATAGTCTCAGCCCTATTCCGCACCAAGATTTAAACCCAATTGAGTTTTTCTCAGCAGAAATGGTCGGTTACGTTTCACTTTTATGCCATTTTAAAATGATGAAAGAATACATTCAAGTAGGATTAGGCTAAGCATGCGATGGCAACGGAATCATAGTATTCCCTTTTCCCTAAAAAAAAAAAAAAAAAAAGCGAGATCTAGTCAAAGTTGAACCGCTGACAAACTTTAATGAGCAGTTTAATTACATTGAGTCAAACTCCATTCCGGTGCACACAAACCTCCAGTCGGGCCCGCGGTAACGTGGCGATGGTGCCAGCTGAATGGAGCAGATGGTCGCAGGACTGAGGCTGGGGAGGCTGCCTGACTGACTGACTGGTGGAAAGGCTGGCAGGGACAGAGAGTGCTTGATGGGGGGAAATAGGAGGAACTAATTACAGTGGTAACTGCTGCATTAGTCGATTGCGATGCATTTATAATTAGCACTGCACACAAACAAACATTTGCAGAATCCATATGTTCTCACGTGTTTCTGCACAGAGTTGAAGAGCCGATTAATAGATTTGTTGTGTCTTTTTTTTTAGACCTTTCCCTAATGATCAGGACATTTATCTTTATCCTTTCTCGCTTTTTTTTTTTTTTTTCTTCTTTTTTTGGTCTACTAGTCTTTTTTTTCTCGGCCATTTAGGAGCTCCCTTGGCTTTCGTGCATTTCTCAAGTGCAGTGTAACGGTCGCTTTTAAGGAAGGATAACATGTTTAATTTTGAATAATCCACTTATATTATGCAACAATGCCTAACGGCAACCCACCGGCGTTTAGGGGAGTGGCGGTTCTAAATCACAGACCCAAACCGCAGCACTAATGCATTCTCCTCCTCCCTAAACCCAAATGTGGCAGTGTTCGCTACCAGATGTCTATTCACAACATCAAAACCTGTACTGCTAATTTCCTTGGTCAGGTACAACATGTTAGATGGCACCAGCAGGGAACTTTTTCGCTTTGGTTTGCCAGTTTGTCAGCAGCATTACGGATAAAACTACCGGCCCAAATGTCCTGAAACTTGGTGGAAAGGTGTAGCATGGGACACGGGAGAACCCATTTCATTTTGGAGCGGATCCGAATCCCAAATTTTAACATGGCGAGGTGGGGCATTTGGCCTTGGCGGAGGTCTTTTTGTGGACCATGTGTGTTCAACTTTTACAAATGAACAATGTACTATTTCTTCTCATTGGCTAGAATTACCCGTGGAGCTCTGTATACATGTGCTGTAGCTGTAATTGTCAGTGCCATTGGCATGAGTTTTTAAAAGCATGTTTGTCAGAGGGTGTTGGAAGTTTGTATTCCTAAGCTTTCATGCTTGCTGTTGGTGTTGTGAAATCTCCTACTTTCTAATTGCCTGGCCTTCCCACTCTCCAAAAGGGCAGTTTCTACTCACCATAATATCTTCAAAGTCGTGTAATCTCGTCAGCCGAGTAAAGTCTCCAAGTGAAACCCTGTGTAAAGGTCAACCAATGCAATTTGAATATCTTTGATTAAACGGTGTGCCGATGCCAGACCCAGACTGTAGGTCACTGCCTCAGAGAAATGATATGCACCCCTCTCACCCCACTTGTCCCTCCCCAAGTCTCCACTCTCGCAGCTTCCTCATTGTCAAGGGTCACGTCTGCACTCTTTTTAGCAATTTACGTAATCTCCCGACCCATTCTTTCTCTACCACTATTCCATCTGTCCTTCAATCCTTTCCTTTATTTCTTTCTTTCCCTCCATTTGTATTTCATATTCACACAATATATAGTTTTAATCCCTACCCTGCCGGAATGTCTCTTCTTTTGTCTTTTCTTCTCCATTCATTATCACACTGATTCTTACATTTTTCCAAGACCTTTCTATACAGCAGCCATTGAACCATGCATCTACAGTCTGGTGTTTTAGCTGAAACCTCAGTAAGTGGAGTCAAAGAATCCAAGTTTTTTTGTAGCAAAATAACTCTGGGGAAAAGAGATATGTCTTACACCAAATTTACCACTGAAAAAAAAAAGATATTCAAATTAACCTTTAAGTATTAAGCAGCGACAGTATAACCTACTATATGTGATCAAGTCAGCTTTGCCTGATGGTATTTTAAGGTAATGACGAATATCGTGGTCAAAAAAACATTAAATATACTTTTTTATCAAAGCACTTTGCTTGCGCTTGAATTCCATATTCTGAAAATATGTTGCTCTTCAGCTTTGACCTTTTGGGGTTGAACTTTTTTTGGTGTGTTGTCGTATTTTAATGTGCTAAGTTGCTTTTGAAGTGACGCCATTTTTCTGTCTCCGTGTGCAGTCTGTCCCGGCACGGAGAACAAGCTGAGCACTCTGTCGGACCTGGACCAGCAGTACCGCACCCTGAAGAAGCTCTACGAGAACTGTGAAGTCGTCATGGGCAATTTGGAGATTACCAGCATCGATCGAAACCGTAACCTCTCCTTCCTCAAGGTAGGAACATTGAACCCTTGTTTACTCGGCAGCTTATGTCATCATACTGTATCTTCATGGGTAGAAAGAGAGAGACAAAGACTGAATGTTTTAACACTATGGAGAGCACAAATACTGGGATTCAGCACCACGGAGAGAGACACAAAGAGAAACAGAGTCGGGACCTTGAACAACACCCTTACTGTTTCTTGGTGAATAAAAATAAAGACAAATAAAATAGTCTGTTTATCTTTAATTCCTCCCACTGTTTCTTTAAGCTTGGCCAAGCACATTGTGAAGCTATCTCCGTTTTGAAGGCACAGCGATGAACATGACTGTGATCTTGTCCTCTTCACTAATACAGCAAATAAGTGAATTTGCATTTTATTGTTGCAGCTCCTTGTCTGGAATGATGTAATGGCTTCATCTGCTTGGTTAGTTTACAGGAGTGGTAAAATAGATGTCAAAGAATAGGCATTAAAGGAATACTTTACCCATGAAATGATCACTCACCCCGTGTGACCTCGAATTCTTGAAGAAAACTCTGTTTTTCTCTCATGCCTCCAAGGTGAATGAAGATTCCAAAAGCGGAGAAAAGTTTTTTTTTTTTTTTTTTGTTTTTTTTTCAACTTCAAAAGCATATCAAAAACATTTGTTTACAAAGTGAGTGCCGCCTGCCTGAGACTGTGTATGCGCATGAGTTTTAAATAGTAGAGTTTGAGCGCAACATGCTTGTGTTGGAGAAGTAGTGAGCATACGACCTGATAAATGACTTGAGATACGAGCAAAAAAAGTTTTCTTCTAGAATACAAGATAACACAGGGAGCGTAATTGATATGCAAATGATCATTTTGTGCGTAAAGTATTCCTTTAAACTTTACTACCATGAAAAGAAAAGGAAAAAATATATATATATACAAAATTCAAAAGTTGGATTAGTCCGTTAAGAGACAGCAGTCGGCCATTTTTTACATTTGCATTCAGGGCAGCTGATGTTGCTGGATCTCTTCTCTTGAGGGTGTTACAATATGAAACCAGCCGGCCATGAGTTCAGAATCTCATTCTCGTGGATATTAATTGAACCCCTTTGCCAGAACAATACAACACTCTGCAGTTCAATGGAACCAATGATAAGAGGTACAGGTAAGAAAATGTGTGTGAGACGCTGCAGGCAAATGAGCTCGACTCTGAATGTAAAAACGCCATCGCCAGTCCTCTGGAACACAGAGCTCTCTGGGGTCTGTAGGCACTCTCTGAAAGTGTGTGTGTGTGTGTGTGTGTGTGTCCGTCATCAGAACTGCTTTAGAAATTCCCTTGTGCTCCAATGTGCATACACTGTGCGTGCCACCAGGCGCCATCCCTCCCCCTCGCTGTTTAATGAAGTGAGGTGTAGTCTAATTACTGGGCCAGCGCTATCAAATGAATACCATAAACAGTCCCATTAGGCCTAGCATCATTAGGGAAACAATTAAGCATCTGGGGGATTGTTAAGTGGATGTGAGGGGGGGGGCTCAGGATTTGGGAGCTATTTGGTTGCCATAGAAACTCTGTAGCAATCACTTTATTGGTCACAAGAAATCAGAGAGACCCCACCCTAATTCTTAAGATGGATTTTTTTATTTAAAAGAATGCCATTTTTTGCGTGGGGAATCCTTGAAAGTTTTTGGGAAAAAATCAAGGTCTTAAAAGTTTTTTGAAAAAAGACATAAATGGTCATAGAGCATACTTGAATTTTTATATTTTGTGAAAGAATCAAAGTTTTCTTTACTTAATGTTCAAGCCCCTGATTTTGCATTAGAAAAAAACTTGAAAACAAGACTTGACATTAAATTCAGAGGCTCATACAAGTAATACACCTCAATTTTCAACTTCCCAACTTTAATTGTTTTTTATTCATTCTTTAATTTTGACCATTGCATTATCTGCGACTGTAAGCGACGCACACAGTGGTTCATGCAAAGTTCAGTGTCGGCGGATGCACCACGTAGACTGATACATTGTGAGCTGCGGGCTGGCTGAGAACAGCTGAGATGATGTGGTGCACTATAAAGAAAACAGCAGCCTGAGAGGTACGTACAGTATGGACAAAGTGAAGACGGAGGGGAGGAGGGAGGAGGGAGCGAGAGAAGAGCTAGAGGGTTGTCGCTTTTATGGCAGGCAAAAACAGCTGCTGTGCTAAAATTACAATGTTTAGCTACTGTGCTGCAGGGGTGTGTGTTTGTGTCTGCATATATTTGCGTGTATAAGGAGAGAGCAGAGAGGGGGTTGAGGGCAGGGACAGACAGAAAGGACTTGCTGTGTTTTTTTTTTTGCCCGGTGAGATGCTGACAGTTAGATGGATGAGATGGCTCTGCAGCCTCCTCAGGTCCAGATTTCTTCCAAAGTGCATCTCTTTGATTTCCCCCCTTATTCTCTGCCTCCCCTTCAGTAGACTCAGCGTGAGCGCGAGAGGATCAGAAATGTGATGAAGTTAGTTTTATAGCCCAGTCTGTCACATCTGGGGCGATTTATATTCTCAAATACATCTTCGAGCTTGTTTCATCCAGCTCAGAGGCCCCCCCATTAGGTCTCTATGAAGCAAAGTGAACATTTCAAATGCAGCGGCTGATGCTGCATTATTTAATCTGACCTGAATTGACCTTTTGATGCCCACATGCTGTGATCAGGCCAAAGAAAAAGAGTGTTTCATGCTGTTTGACCCCAGTTTTCCATTCACACACATTCTTATGACATCAGAGTGTGTGGCTTTAACATATTAAATTACACCGAGGTCAGAGGTAGGGAGTGGTATCATTAAGATTTTATTGATACTAATACTCTTAACGAAACTCCATTCTCGGTTCTTTTTTATTTTTATTTTTATTTTTTGAATACATTAATTTAAAAAAAGAAGACATTTAGAAGAGGTTTAGATGTAAAATGACTAATGATTAAATGTAGCCTAACTAAATCCTGTTTCTAGAGCAGCAACAGTAATGTTTACAACAGCAAAGTCACGATATAAACTCTCAAATGGCAATAAAATGTATATTATTGCTGAGAGCAAGCAAGTTCCGCTGGTTTGTCTCAGCCAGCAGCGAAGTTTCCAAGAATTCGCCAAATTTTAAGATAAGTAAAAAGAAAAAACTGAGCTTAACAGTTGGAATACATACAGACTGCTTTTGTTTTAGCTTGTTTGTCAAATGTCGCTGCGCTTGTGTAAAGCACACTGAGGTAGTTAACAGACTGTGGACAGAGTAGATTGAAATATCATTTTTCTACATGATTATGCAGGAAATTACACCAAATGTTGAAAAGAACCGGCAACGTTGGAGCTTAAGTATACTACGGCCTTTAGTAATGGAGCCCCGGGGCAAGATTAATGCCAGGTTTTGGTACTTGTCTCCAGTCAGAGTTCACAGAAGACTCCTCATCGGTTTCTATCCAATCCAGGAAATGGAAAGAATCCAATTTAGTTTTATTTAAAAATAAATTTAAAAAGAAACTGTTCAGGGCTCCTCAGAAGTACTTTTAGTTGAGGGATTAAATACTTTGTGAATACAGGCACAGGTGTGTGAAGGGCATCTCCGTGCTGCCGCCTGGCATACCCTCTCCGTCTAGTTCGCTGGCCGGCTCCCCTGGCCGCTGTCTGTCTGTCACTCAGTATGACCCATTTTCCCAGAAGTGAAGCGGGGCGGCCGAGCCAAGTGGCCTGCAGTGGCCCACAACCAGCTAATGATGTCACCTAGGCTGAAGGACTCTTCATTAAAGCCGGATCAATCTGCCGGCTAGCGCTCGGAGAGCAGGGCGCCATGCCAGGGCTGCAGCTGAGAGGGGGGTGTCCGTCCGTAAAGTGACGGACGAAGACGCACGCGTGCCACAATGTGTGTTTTTGAACTCTCAAACTTCTCCCCCGAGGAATCATTCGCAAGTTTGGGACACAGAACACGCATGCTTGTACAGACGCCATAAAGAGAGATGAATGACAAGGTCACTGAGTTGTGAGACACTCTTTACGGAGCTTATCTCTGGCAAACACCAGCCGGGAGAGACGGAGAGGAAATAGAGATGCAGCTCTGTGTTTTATTAGAACGCGCTCATTTTCCCAACTTTGGGGTAACGTGGCTCCGCGAGTTTTAGTTCAGCACAGCCAAGGCAACAGAGGAGGGAAGAAAGTTAAAAAAGGGATGAGAGAGGAGAGAAAAGAGACTCCTCACACCAAAGGATTCCCATTTTCCCCGGGCTGTGTTTCAGCTGCAAATGAAAGCGCTCAGTGATTCTGCAGCTCAGCTATTCTCAAAGCGTACATCCTCAGAAATCTTTTGTGGAGGCACACGTTTTTCTGCTCTGCCGCCTCATACGCTTAGCAAGCTACCAGTGCGCGTGCTCTGCGCAGTGACTTGTCAGAGCATTGTGGAAAATGTCCATTCCAGTTTCCAGGTGATGTCTTTAAACGTCTTGTTTAGTCAGTCTAAATCCCCCAAAATATTCACTTTAATACTGTATGATCTACCGGGTTTCTACGGATCCTTCAAAAAAAGCCTTAAAAGGCATTGAATTCATTAAAAGCCATTATTGGTATAACCATTTCTTTAATCCTAAATCTTTCAAAGAATTGTAAGACATTTGTTTATTCTGTGACGTTGCATTGTATAATATCAAAATAATTGGTAACATCTTTTTTTAAAAAAATGTATAATTTACCAAATACCTTCAATCTAATTCTAAAGTGCCATTTAAAAAAAAAAAAAAAAAAAAAAAGGTTTTCCAAATTGAATGTATTTTACCTTAATCTACTGTATAGGAACCCTAAAATAAAACTGAGAAAAGCAGGAAATCTCCATACGATTCGAGAGGCTGAAAACGGCATTTTCTGCCATTTTCGGATGAAAAATGACTTTAACAACTATCAAAATTGTTGGTGATTATTTTTCTGTTGATCTGAGTCTTATAATGGTTCCATTAGCAGAGGTGTGGAAGTTGAGTGAAAAGGAGGTTACAGGATACGCTCACAGAGGGTAATGGTCGCTTATCTCGGAGTGGCGATGTTCATATATTATGACCAACTTTTCTTCCTTTGCAGGTTTTTTTCCTTCTTAAATGTCCTTGCTCTAACCTGCTGAGATCAGTGTGCTAGTCAGAGATTACAGCGTCTCTGTGTGTCATTTCTCAGCGCTCATCTGATCGCTCCTCTCTCCGCCTGAGAGTGTGACTCCACGCTATTAATTTACTGTTGGCCAGTAATTCAGACTCCACTCTATCGCCATGTCTGTCCTTCAGCAGTGTTTTCCATTAACTCATGCACTATATGGCCCCCCCGTACTTTGTGTGTGAAGGAGTGCTTTTCCAAGTTTTGGTGTGGAAGAAGTTGTACAGAGCCCGGACCTCAAGCTCACCAAACACCTTGGATGATGTAATGAAAATCTGAATCCATCTCTGTATTTCTTTTAAATGTATATATTTCTATACATAAGTTTTCATACATGCAGAACAGTACAACTTATTTCCAAAAACAGGAGACAGAAGACAAAGTGGAAAAAACTTTAAAAAAATAATAATTTACACTAAATAAATAATAATAATAATAACAATAATATTGTTAATTACATAAATATAATAATAATAATAATAATAATAATAATACATTAAATAATATACAATAATAATAATAATGTTATTAATTGTAATTAATTGTAATTTTAATATGTAATTAATTGTAATAGTATTGATAATAACATTCCTAAAAAAATTATAATAATAAAGAAAAAATATAATGGTAAAATAAAGTAAAAATAATTATAATAATGCAAATAATGAAATAATAAAAACGCATGTCATGACAGACTTGAGATACTGCAACCTGGGCGTCAGTATTGGCCTATAGTGGAGCCAGTTCAAAGGTTACAGTGGGTTCAGTTGATAGAGGTAATGTTTCCATGTCTTTAAAAAAAAAAAGGCTGCCACTTCCTTAAAAAGACAAAATGTCTTAGTTTTTCAGGACATACTGTACATGATTTTCTCTAAGGGGACACAGTTTCTGATCCATTCTGATTCGGGGGGGGGGGCATCAGACTTCCGAGTTAGTGCAATGCATCATGTGTTGTCGGGCGCTCTCTCCCCTCGCAGTGAGAGACGCTATTTACATGGAGACAGCCAGGGGGTCAAGTACTCCTCTCCATCACCCTTTGTCCCCGCTCTTTAGAAATGTTTCACACTATTTTGCTCCACACGGGCACAATGGCAGTCCCAAAATAATGACACCATGATCCCCGGCGACGGTTGGAGAGGGGCGTGCGAGCCGGGCGAACCGTACAGTTACATTAGCCTCTGAACCAGCTGAAGGTGCTCATAAGAGGTTGGAACTGCAGCCTGTTAGCGCCTCGCGGTGCACCCTGCGGCGCCTGCGTAATTACAGTTCTTAACGCAGGGAAAATTAGCACCCTGTTCGCTCCAGCCAAGCACCCTGCCAGTTCACAGTGGCACCACCCTGATGTAGCTCATATCCTGTTAATTGTGGGGTAATGGAGGCGTCCACACCCAAGAGAGGACAAATATAACATTCTACTTAGTTTTCTTTCTTTCTTTCTTTTTCTTTTGATCCCTTACAAGAGTATTTCCTGCAGTTGAGTGATTCGAAAGTTGAAAAAACGTTTACTTGAAAAAGTGTTTTTTATTAGAAACTGCTAAAAACGGAAATAATCTGAAAAGAAAAAAAAAAAACAAGCAAATGGATGAGATATTCATCAATTTGTTGGAAACACGTTACATATTATTTTCGCAAAAAGGCAACTTAAAAAGAAATGTTTTTTTAATCTGGATAGTGTTTCAACAAAACTTTATTTCAAATGTTAGAAATTCTCCTTGTACAAATATTTGTGGAAAAATAAAATTTTACCTGAATCCCTGATGCAGAGATTTGACCATTTCTGCAGAGAGTGTGTGTGTGTGCATGTGTATGTGTGTGTGTGTGTGTGTGTGTTGCTCTTCCAACCTCTTCCCTCAAGCCATACAGGGGGACAAAAACAAACAACCAAAAAACATCTTGATGCGGGACAGATGAACATTGACAGATCTGTCGTTTTGACTGGCCATCAGCGGCCTAACAGATAAACACGAGTTATAACAGCAAAGAAAGGAGCCGTGTTTTATCTGAGCCGCTGCTTACACTGACTGAACTTATCGTTTCTGCTCCGCTGCTGCATTTTATGTTCTGTAGGGAAAATAAGGAAGAGGCGTAGATCATACATAAAAATAGAGGCATATATTTAAATGTTTGATATGTAACATTTCCGCATTGACATGAATAGAGCTATGTTCTACGTTTTGAGTTGTTTACCTACATTATCCCAATTTTTTTCCAACACTTTTCAAACCAAGAGAAATCTGTCATTTTAATCGAGACGTCGTATTCCCTTTGAGCGTAGATCAGCGTTGTGGTTATCTGTCAGAAGCAGTCATGAATTGACTTTTGATCCAGTTTTAAGCCACGTTTTACAATAAACCTGTTAGATCTTGGTTGTTTTTAAACTATATTTTAAACTGATGAAGGATTTTAGTCATCAGATATCTGGGTCTTATCAGAGTTATCAGAAAAAAGCCGAGGAAAGCCAGACAGCATTGGAGAAACAGTGATTTTTAACGTGAAACTGCTTCATTCAGTGTTTTTTACAGGTTTCCCTCACCGTGTCCGTTTGTTTTGGAGAAAAGGTGACCTCTGTGGTTAATTCGGCTCGCGCTAAAAACCTCCTGAACGCCTGGATCTTAAGTTATTAGAGAAAAAACCTCTTTTTCAACACACATTTTGAACGTGAGCGCGCTTCACAGTTTAACCCAAGAAAATGACATAGTGTGTCTTTTAATATACCATGCATTCATATTATTTACAGAGTTTACGACTTTTAGGAAGCTGCCCTGTTGTACCTGACTCCCGTGGGAGTTGCAGCCCCACAGTTGGGATGGTGTGCTTGGTAGGTGGTATGACTGAGACGCTGCTCATTACAGGGCTCCTGGTTGTCTAGCCTGCAGCACTGGAGAGCTGTGTTTCTCAATGCAGAGCGGGCCCGAATAAATGCACACTCACACACATTCTCCCGACACATATTCTGGAAACATATGCATGTACACACAAACACACGGGTTAAACATGCGTGCTCACGACACCGCTCTCTCGTATTCAGCATCCGATTGTCCTGCTCTCGTGTGTCGGCGCGTGCGGTCGGCCTGCTCTTTCTGTCGGCCTGATCAAAGCAGACGCGGTGCAGAGCAGAGGTCTCGGAGGTGAAATTAAAATCTTGCTGCCTCCACGGCGCGGAGGGGGAAAGTGATTACCGTTAAATTAAAAGGTACGACCATAAAAGCGCGCCACAAACGAACCCTCGCAATTCATCAAAATGATCCCACGGCGCGTCTTTTGCTTATCAAATTGTAAAATATTGTCCATGACACCGGCGTAACAGGGGCGTAATTAATGCACTAAATCAATTCGGAATCACTCCGCGCAGAGTGGCCCTGCTGGGATGCCGTCATTATCACAAATTATGGTGGCAGATGCATGGGGCCGAGAGGAATGTGTAAACCTCTAGCGGCGTCTTCCCCTCCTCTACAACCGATCCAGTTAATTTCCCGCTCTCTCCGACTCACTGAGTGTTAAACACTGTGGCATTTCTCTTCACTCACACCTGTGCTATCTAGTTACCAGGTGAAAACGATTTTGTTATTGAGCGCTATTTTAAAACTCCCTGAAATGATCTCTTTGGCTTCCGCTGACGTGTGGGTTTTCGTGACAATATGCATTTCTTCCTCTTCAAAGAGGTAATTCCAAGAGATGAATATGTTTATTTTATTTCATATCTGAGGATGATGAATACTGAGACTCAGCAGCAGACAATTCCCATTGATAATCAGCGATCGTATTGCTTTTAAAGGATATTTACTCCCACATAACTCAAGCGTTGTCTCACTGAGTGCTGTTAGAGTGCAGTTGTGGAAGTTTAAATCTCGCCATACATCAGATCTATGTATGAGATATGGATGAGCTTGTGGCTTCCCAAAGAAAAGGAATCCTATCTCATGTAGTAATAGAAAAAAAACTTGTATTATAAACCTCTACAACCCCGTATTATAGCTTTCTTTGAGTACAATAGAAATACTACGTTTTGAGGTGAGAATAACGATATCATTCACAATTTTTGGCGTGAAATATTTGACCAGAACAGGAGTTTACTATTTTTCTGTTGAGTTTATTCTCACACCTTCTGAAACATTAAATTCAAGGACCTTTTTCGCAGACTTTCTGGCCCAAATTCCCTGAAAATCAAAGATACCAACACAGTTAATAAAACAATTTTAAAAAAACTAAGTTCGGTTGTTGCATAATATTTATTTATTCAAGCACTTTCTTTTAGACCAATGTCTATTAATGTCTATTCCCAAAAAACGTTAAAAGTCTTGTTATTTTTTTCTTAAATTCACAACTTTCAAAGATTTCAAGGACCCGTGGGAACCATCTCTGTCTTTTTGAAGGGAGTGCATCATAGCTGCAGGACACATTATGTACACATATTGCATCAAACCATTTCTTAGAGATTTTGCAAAGATTTATAAGATTTTTGCAATTGCACATTCCACACAGTGCACCTAAAAATAAGTTGAATTTCCTCAATTGTGTAGAGTTCCAGTGGATATTAAAGAGGTATGTTTGCATATGAACTCCACGTTGAACATTATTATATGCATAAAAAAAACATGTTTGATAGTCTACATTGGCACACGTAGTTATTCCTGGGTATATGATAGTGGCACAAGATGCAAAAAGAACACAAAAAGCAGGAGGGAAATCACAATTTGCAGAGAAAGTTTGAGAGCTGTTTTCCTCTGTTATAGAAGAAAGAAATGATGAATTATTTAGTTTTGTGGTATACCCTCACCTACGTCCTTATCAGCATAACTTTAGTAAATGGTAGCGCTCCACAAAACAGTTGTGAACAGACATTGAAGAAATATTTCTACTTTGTACTACGCTACACGCTTATCTGACATTTAACATAATGCACACGCTGCAAAAATCTTAAAAAAAAAAAAAAAAAAAAATCATAAATCAATTTGTTTAAACTGGTCCCTTTTTTGTATTTCTCATCCTGTTTTCTGTCTCCTTTGCACGTAGACCCCGCGTGTGTGTATTTTCAGTGATATTCTACCTTAAGTCTGCTTGCGTTGTCCTCTTGGCTCCATTACTCCTTCTTATTCATCTTGGTGTTGGGCAGCGACTGGGATTGAAAGCTTCCACGCACTAGTGGCGTACGTCTCATTGACACCGGCCCTGCCATTAAGAGCACCCAGCCTCCCCCTTGATCCACCTTAGAGATACTAAAAAGGCGTCTTAGTGGCGGATTAATTTATGGGTGTGTGTAAATTGTTTCTCCCGATGCCTTTAATATCTGCCCCTCGCAGTTGGCTTTGGGAAAATGCTGCTCCTGCTGTGCTGAGTGGAAGGAACAGATTGCGTTCCTCGGTGACATTTTACACCGTGTATCTGTGAGTGTGAGCTCGCGTGTGTGTGTGTGTGTCTGTATGTGTACGATATGTAAGCATTATGCCGCCCATGATGTCTTTAGTGAGTCTGTCTCTATTTCCGCTTTGCCCACTTTTGTAGCGCGTTGCCGCTGATCTTTAAAAAGTCTTTTAAACGTTTTGAATTTAGTTTTTTTTTTGATATTCAAGGTCTATAATTGTCTTAAAATATGTGGAATTGTTGGAGAAAAATTCATTAAATCCGCGTCTGCAAGCTTTGTATTGTTCGGGGCCCCCGCGCAGCGTCGTTGCTTATGCCTCTCGTCCTGACTGTACCATTTTATTTCCGTTAATGAGAAGGAAGTTGATGTGCGCCGAATATTTCAGTTATTGAAATTCAATATAACACTGTCTCTGTGGCTGTATTACTTTTTCCTTTTAGAGGTATTAGAATGGTCTTAAAAGTCATTAAATTTTTACTAAAATTCAATGTGCAGATACCCTGGAATACAAAGAAGTTCATATAGATGTTCGAAGATGCAACTTTTATTTCAACGATGACTTTAATGAACGTCTTCAAATCAGTGTTTGAGGGAGGTTCCTTCCTTCTTTGGCTCTTTGGTGTTGGTCGATCTGTCCGGTGCTGCAGACCGGAATGTTTCAACGACTATGGGACGTATTGGCATGAGGTTTTGTACGGATGTTCCCGGTTTTCCAGATGACGAGTGCTCAGGACTTTGGCGATCCCATGATTTTCCACTCGCATGTCACCATTGTCATTGTGAGAGTATTAGCCTCATAATGTTTCGCTCCAAGCGCCACTGGGCCCGAGCACAGCCTCACAGAGCCGCGAGCGTGGCTGGGCACTCTTAAGTCTTGTTGTTCTTTAGTTTTGAAAAACGCTGCCTGATTGGAGCTTACAGGCTGATTATGTCAGCTCAGCAAAACAATGTAACTGTTTTAGAGACGAGACAAAAGCAGGCAAAACACTGCCTGCTAAAAAAAAAGCACTCCAGGCAAACACACAGATTCGCCCAGAGCTACTGACTCCATCCACAATTACTCATAGGGCGACACAAGTTGGGCGGAGTGTGAAGGTTTCTTTCTGTTCCGTCACATTGCTTCCTCTTTCTGTAATTCCACGAGGGTTATTTATAAGTCTGTCCTTTTTTTTAATATTACCTAGTGTGTATTCTTGAAATATGTATGCAGATCGCAAACAGCCATCTCCTATGGTCATCAACAATATGCCTCAGGAGTTGGTGACTTCCCGGCAGAAAATGCGTTCCATGCATTTCCATTCTGCTCAGCAACCCGGAAAAGCACGTTTTCTTTGTTTCAGTGAAAATCTCATCGCAAAGTTAAAAACATATACACAGTATATAAATAACAATGGGCACATATCAGATGTAGTGCTGTTCTTTTTGCAGGGTACATTTTGCGTTCTATAGGGGCTCCGGATCCAGCTGGGATTGTAACCAAAAGCTAGAGCTAAAAAAAGAACAGGAACCTGAAGGCGTATATCGCACAGATTTTATGTCTTCATATTGCTCGTCTTTGCATCAAAGAACTTCTTTGACCCAAGCCTTGAACCTTAAGACAGTATCTTTCATGCTGCTCTGTTCCTGGCTCACCCAGAGTGTTTCTGACAGTTTAACAAGGAACTTTCCCTATTTCTGCATATTGTGTGTGTGTGTGTGGTTCAGAAGCTCCAGCCATTTTCATTTGGTGATGTCGTTTAAGGCATTTTTGCCCATAGATCCGGGTGAAAGGCAACGAAACTTCCTTGAATGTGTCCGCAATGCTGGCTTCAATAGAAGTCAATAGGATACAGAGTTCATTTTCACAGGACTCACAGGGACAGTTCATCCCAAAATCAAAAAATCCATATATTCCCTCTTACTTAGTGCTATTTATCTAGATTGTTTCAGTTGCTTAGTGTGACAGATACCGGCTGTAGAGATGTTTGCCTTCTTTCCAATATAAGAGAACTTAATGGCATTCGGCAAAAAAATACATTCCCTTAGTGTGGGTGACCCTATACATGTATAAATGGAGCTTTACAGTTACATTTATTAGGGTTGCCTGATGATGAGCTTAACCCACCTACAGAAAAGGTAAATTATTAAGGTGCCATCCAGGCTGGGAAGCAGAAATCCCTTGGCTTGAGGCCTTTCCCCCTGAAAGGTGCATTCTATCTTTGCACTTAGCCATATGTAGAATTGTCGGCCTCAGCCATGCTACGTGCTGTATTCTATGATACACCAAATAGAACAATTTTGTGTTGTAATTGACATTTGTCATGTGTGCTCGCTCAGGTTTCATTATGTAGCCAAATTGATTTATATTGCCAACCCACCTACTCTAAAAATACATGCATGTCACAGTGTGCACGCATGGATGCAGCTGTAGCACCCGCATATCCTCGAACAAACACGCAGGTGCTCCAGCGTGGACATACACACGCCTCGTGCTGCCAGAAATCAGAACATCCATCTCCGATTAGGGCAATTTGATTCCAGAGTAATGAAGTAGTTTAGCGCTGAAACGTGTTGTGCTTCATAACCGCTGATGGTGCCACTGCTATCATTTTCTACTGAGACAAAATGGCTGACAAATACCCTTCATAACCAATACACACACACACACACACGCACACGAACACGGCCAAACTTTATAAAGAGACAAGACAGATCAAATCTGACATGGTTGTAATCAGTCCCACAGCTGCCTGGTTACCTGGCCTGAATATATTTGTAGTGTTGGTGCATGTGGGAAAGAAAAGCAGTGTTTCAGGTTGAGTTTAGTGAGAAAATAGTCGCATACGTCCAGGAATATAATGGTTAGTAGGGTGTAGTAGCATTTTGTGAGATCGCGGTGCCCTGTGTGAGAGAGAGTGTGATTTATGTCCTCGATGACCGCTTATAACAGAATCATTACCTGTAACTTCTATTTTCTATACATTCACAGCCTTCCAAAATGGGAATTCATATGTTTTTGTCTTCTTTTCCATTGCCGCAAATTGATTATCCAAGCAAAGTCTTGCATTGTCTGCCGATGGCTGCATCCTACCATTGCACCGGGCCCAATCATCAATCACTTGGAAGGTCCGTTAAGCACCTTTTGGTTCCCAGAGGAGTGAACTGACATTGGGCCTCGGAGGCCACTCAGCTCTCCCTTCTTTCTCCTCTCCCTGGAGTCGTCGGGCTCCCCGTGTAGCTGATTGGCCCCATCCCTCAGGGATCCTGCCAGCTCTCAAAATATCTGTCCTAAGCTGGGATGACCATGAATAATGAGGGACTTAAATATGAGATACAGGAGCTATACAGGAGATAACATGCTTCTCACTTTTTTCCCCCTCCATAGCTTACTGTCAAGCGAGTAGAAGCCAGCCTGTGGCTGACGTGTACTAGGTTTGTCACATAACTGCATTATGTAGGGTCCCCAAAGGCTACAGCATAATGCGATACGCCGTGCGACTGTTGCTGGGTTGCTACAACAGCCTCGCCTCATGAGTTATGTATTAGTGTTTTCACTGCGGCTTAGGGATCAGATACTGTACTGCACTGTCACTGTTTTAGTCCTGCCTGCTAATGTGCAGCAAACTTTCCCCTTTGGTAATTTTAATTTCAGGGTCTTTACTATAAATGTGTCTTGACAACACCGACGCCTCACGGACGCCGCTCATGAAACAGGCTCGTATGAGATTGTCGGGCTGTCTGAGACGATAAATATCAGCCCCCGAAAGCCATAAGCACAGCTGCTGCTGGAGGCACAGCCCTGGATATACACACGCATACCACTGTGGCATCCCAAAGTCATTGTCAACACTAGCTGGCAGTATTGAAACTGAAACATGTCAGTTTGGATGTCTAATTCCGAAAACTTGCCTTTCAACGCATCCGGTGGCAACTTGAGCAATAGTGGTCCGACATAGGAACTGTGCAGAAGCTTTTTTATTTTTCATAGACTTCATTGCATGCATAAATCAATATTTTAAAATGACGTTTAAAACTTTAATTACTTTAGGAAATTGCACTTAGAAAGTTCATTGCCCACCTCTTGCGATACTTATCGAAATTAAGAAAATGAAGAATAAAAAACAACTTGAGCGAGCTCTTTCATCACTTAATACATGATAAAAAAAAAACCCCACTGTCGATTAACCTTTTAAAATGTAAAATGCACTAAGATCAGGCCTCCTGGTATTTGATCATAATTACGGTAACTTGATTCGAGACACTGTAGTAGATACTCCTCCACTGAATGCCCATCGAGCTAAAGTCTTTTGATTGAGCTGAGCAAGATATTAACTTTCCTTGTCCCTAATGTGCTGCTGGAGAAGCCAAAACACCTTATAGGGGGGAATGGATTTCAAACCACTCTGCGCCACCGACATGAAAAGCGGTGTGTGGGTTCAAAACACTCGCTCGTCTGCATTTGATGTGGT
Source organism: Bovichtus variegatus (assembly GCA_943593645.1). Lineage (NCBI taxonomy): Eukaryota > Metazoa > Chordata > Actinopteri > Perciformes > Bovichtidae > Bovichtus > Bovichtus variegatus. The sequence continues at coordinate 9,318,644 of CALSCE010010776.1, read as the reverse complement.
TTTCCATTTGATGTGAGCAAACGCACCCCTCCCCACCAGCACACTTTTCACCCTGTTGATTCGTCTCACAGGAGTACCTCAGGGTACTATCAACAAACTTGAGATGTTTCTCACAAAAAGAGCTCCGCGCAAATACCTGTAGTGAATGACTCAGTCATTTTCACGGTGACATTTCATGCAGCTGGATTTTCATTTCTTTCAAAGTCAATGGCCCTCTTCTCAAAGGCCTTGATTTTTTTTTTTTTTTTTTTTTTTTTTTTTTATACAGGATTTCTCAAAATCTTGAATGTCACACCCGAGTGCTCTCAGCATACTTAGCAGCCAAACAGTCGCACGAGGTGAAGGAGTGCATACTTCTCTTACAGAGCTCATTGGACCGAATTGGTAAACAGGTCCCTGCCCGCCCATTGACTTTGCTGCCGTGTGGAGGAGTCAGATTGCGCCGCCGCTCCAGTCAGATCAAACTGTTGAGAGTCGGCAGTGTTGCCGCTGACATGCGCCGCTGCACTCTCCTTGACTCACTGGCAGAGTGCTCTATATGTATGGAAATGAGCCATAATCACCATAATATGTGTCCCATCTCTTGTATTTTATAATGGTGTCATTATACTTTTCCCACTGCATGATGCCTTTTTCCCTCCTTCCTCCTCTCCTTGTCCACTTTGCTGTGCCTTCCCCTCCCTCCGCCTATCACTCCCACCCTTCCTCCTTTTCTTCCTCCTTCAGCGAAACCTTCCTCCCCGTATCGCTCCTTCTCATGCCATCTACCTCATTTACACTCTCACTCATCCAGATGACAGGAACAGGTGCACTATTAATTATGCTTTGAAATATATCTCCTCTGTGCTCCACTTCTCTTCCCCTTATCATTGTGTGCTCGCTGCAAAATGCTCCACCACACTGCACCTCCTAACCCTAAACTTCTCTCTTGTTCTTCTAGACCCTTTTACTTTTTCATACCTCCTTCTTCTATGTGGCCATTTCTTAACCCAAACTTTTTTATTCTTGCCGTCAAATATTTCAATATTCGTAAGTCCTGCTATTTGTTTTATTTTTTTTAGGCCTGCTATGTTGAGATTACAATTTAATTGTGTCTTTATCTCGAGATATCAAACTGTTTTCACGTGACCATGTTCTGACTATCTCATTATCTCAATGCAGCAACTCACCACTTTGTAGTGCTTGTGTTTGCTATCATGATAACAATTGAATCACATCGTTATCTCGAGGTATCAAACGTTGTTTTCTCACGAGCGCGACTTAAATATGTCATTATTTTTGAGATAACAAAGCCGTGTTTGGTTTTAGTTTTTTTTTTTGCCGGAGATCCAGCTGTTTCGCCCGACTGAAGTTGTTTAAGAGTCTATCCAAATCGGCTTAGCCTGATGAAAGCGACACCGTCAGAGGTAGAGACCAGAGTAGATTACATTTAAAAAAAAAATATATATATAAAGAGATAAATAAATAATAAGAGAGAATTAAGTCCATGGTGGAAATAAACCCACTTGGATAGAGCATAATGTTGGATCACAGCAAACTACAAATCTCAACATAACAAGTTATTTAGATTATGATAGGGACACATAATTAAGTCAAAGTAATGGTTTGTGCTTCAGTGGTTTTACTTAATTTTTCCAGCCATCTGTACGTTTTACAGCTCAGGGAAAAATGGATGTATAAACGTAGGTGAGTACATTCACTCAAGTACTGTACTTAAAGTATAGTTTTATGGCCTCAAAGATCACAGTTTTGCCTAACCACCTTATTCCTTCAAATTCTCTGCTTTATTTATTAAAATTTCGTCACAATTGCTCCTATTTAGATTAAAATACAATAAAATAAAATATTTAATGTGCTGACCTCGACCCTCTTGATTGCTGACCAATGGGCCGCATGAAGTGGGAAAAATATGTTGGTGACACAAAAGGTGAATAGTAATACCTTTAATATACACGTATCCAGATGGAGAGCGTGCAGCTCTAAATTCTTCCTCTTGAATGCAGCATTTTTCCGTGGAATCCGGGATGATGCCCAAAGGTGTTTCTTGGGAAACTGGAGAAATTTGTATGCTAATCTATTGGCTGTGTTGGCAAAAATGTCCCGAGTATCTGCAAAGTAAGTTGAATAAAAAAATTATAGTAGACACACAGGCTATTAGCCTAAAAACATTATGCGGTCTGGTAAATTAGCTTACATAAGTGTCTGCTAAGGCATATTTAAGTTATAATGGGAGGTTCCTGAAAGATGGGGAGCCACTAGTCACTTTGTTTTTCCATCTTTAATCCAGTTTAGCATTCAGCTCGAATTCTTCTACTCTCTTTTTACCAACTGTTGCTGAATTATGACACGAAACAGTAGTCAAATGTGCGCGGCAGGTCTCGAGTCATTAAATGATCAAACGGTTAACTTTGCAAGACAATTCTTGGTTAATTTCATTACTGGCTTGAATACAAATATTCCTTGTTAATCAGGGTTACTGCAGTGTCTCCGTAATGCGAGACACTGAAAACCTTTCCACATATCCGGAGGGGTTACAGGTGCCTGAGCGCAGCAACTCACAGCCTCATATCACGCAGTTTCTGTTTCCAAGACAGCACAGCCGCCTTTTATCATGATTATGTTGTTCAGAGTAGATAAAACACTCCTGGCTCCCCAGCCTTGGCCTCAATGCAATGCATCCTAGGGATGCAAAGAGCAATTTACCAACATGTGAAATTCACTTTTTGCCAGAGGTAAAGCGGAAGAAGAAAGGAAACAAGCCTGCTGGGACCGCATAGGATTCTGTTTGACTGAGCGCTCCACACTAGGCCACTAATTGCCTGCGATTGATGGAGAAAAGTGCTAGAGGAAACTTTAAACTTGCAATGCATCATGGGTAGTTGACCTATGTTGACTAAGTCTTGTCTGTGCCTCGTGGCAGTGTTTTCCTTTCTGCGTAGGTGGGGGTTATCGGAATATCTGAGGCTCGTATGTGTTGGGATTGTGTAACTGGGTGAATTTCTGCACCAACCCTTTGTGGCTCCCACAACAGAGTAAACACTCAAATCTATCAGAGTCAAGCTGGAATCAAAAGATTCACTCAGAAACAGCATCTAAAATAATGGCTTGGACTCGTTCCCGACTGTGTAGAGATTCTGATGCATTTTCTCTTCAGTCACTTGTTGACTCTAATGTCACAAGCTATGGGTCGTTTTTAGACGAGGATGAAGGGAATGAGGTATGTGAGGAATTGAGGCTTCGTGCACCTTGTTCCTGCAAATTAGCCCTCCCGCTCGCCTTGTTAAGTGTGTATTTTTTTGAGGAAATACAAGGTAAAGAACATCGTCTGCCTTGTTAACACCAGGCAGCGGTGGGCAGCTTCTCCGAGTAGTATCCTTCAGCTTCTGCGTTTGTGAATTCTGAAACTGAGCGCAGTTGGTGCTGCAGGAGGGGAAATGCAGGTGCTTGTGTTTACTTCCCTTCGGACCTCAGCACAGAGGAGTGCAGATAAATATTGATCCAGAAAGAAAGAAAAAAAAACAATTTATGGCAATGGAAGGAAATTAAATAGCGTCAAACCGAAAGAAAATGAGTAAGAAAGGGCAAGAGTAATCCTTTAATTTAATTAGGTACATTTCAACAAAAAAAATCCTTTCTGATTTCTTCTGCTTGCTCTCTCTTCCTCTTTGCTCGCCCTTGCTCCCGCTGGAAGGCTTTCCTGCGGTTGCTAAGCAACAGGGAAACAGTTTTTTCTTTGGTTTTGCCAGCGGGTCCCGGAGGCTGGCAGGGAGAAGGGGGCACAGTGGAAGCACTGTGGAGTCTGCCAGCAGCCGAGTGCACGCCTACAGCTGGGTCGGGTGGCAGAGAAGCTTCCCCCAGTTTCGCAGTCATCATAGTGCCCCTGGCAGGCACCTGGGGGTGGGGGGGGTTTACGGCGGAGCTATTGATAGCGGGGTGAGCTCATGAGGCACCCCGGCCCCCAGCAGTGAACAAGGGGTTACGGTAGGGTCAAAACGGCACAACTTCCAACCCCGTGGCCTGATAAACAAGTCCCCTGCAGAATTAAGCCTTTCCTGAGCACTTAATTTTTAGAGGCGTGAGTTGCACGGAGTTGCATAAAGTTGCAAGCACAACTTGCTCACTAACACACGTTAGGGAAAAAAAAGAAATCACAAAACATTTCACGGAAAATTATTTCACCGAGGGGTCTTGACAGGCAGTGGAGTACCTCACAATAGAAATTCTTTTTCGCAATAAGTATGCTAATCAAAGCCTGCGCTGAAATGGACTGTACTGCTCTTTTATTATGTTGTTCTTTCCCTCTTCAGGTGATTGACACATTGTAATCTTGCTAATAAGCACCTCCACTGTCTCTTTCCTGCCTATTGTGTTAGTGCTACAATAAGCCAACTTGGCAGGTGCGCGTGTTTGCCGAGCGCTCAATATAGAAAGCAAATCTCAGTTACCTGCTATTATCCTGAAAGACAGACCCTGTGCACGCTGTGTCCTAACCGTCAGTCTCCACAAGCGTCCCCCAGGGGTCAGCAGCCAATCAAACCTCGCATTACTCATTCCCTCCCTCCCTGCTAACCAATCATCTGGCCTGTCTCTTGTTATTAGGATATCTCTGTAGCTTCGGAACCCTTTTCCTTCTTGGCCTGATGCTGGATATCTACATGTTATATTATTTAATGATATTATTAATACTGCTTTGAGCGAATCAGAAAATGTAAATGTAAAGTAGGGCTGGGAAATATATTGTTTTTAAATGGCACAAGCGTTGTCTTTTCCTGGTTTCCTGAAGTGATGTCATTTTCTGAACTGACCAGACTGTTAAAGCTGTTCAGTTATTTGCCTTTACACACTTGGTCATTATAACCACATTGCGGATGATTATTTATCGAAAATGCAACAAGCACCGAAAATGCGCCAATGGTCAACCCTACAGTATCTGTGCGTGTGTTACACCCCCTCCGTGAGAACAAGCGGCTTATAACACTTAGTATACCATCGAAACTTAAAGAAAAAAAGGAAAGATTCCCCCCCCAAAAAAAAGAAAAGCAGAAGCCACATGAATAAAAAAAAAAGTCTGCCAACTGCTGTAAATGACGCCTCCATTGTACAAGGCGGTGTCGAACCTTGAAAACAGATCTGCCCCCCCCCCCTCCTCCTCACACACACTTTTATATGTAGAGTTCTAATTAAGCTTGTCAGTCGTGGTTGGTAAAATGTGTTAGTGTGGCATTTAACAGCTGTTGTATGAGAGTTAGTGAGTTTCTCTGGGTGTATAAGTAAGCTCAGGCTGCTGTTTGAGTGACTCCGATGAATATTGCATGGCCACAGAGATGGAGTTGTAGCAACAAGGGAATAAGTTGTGTTTTAGAGGAGACACACACATGCATGCACATACACACATCAAGCTATCCGGCAATGATGCTGCGAGTGAAGATCGTGCCGCAGCTTTCTTCTGTCGGGCTATTATGTGTTGATGGGATAACACAGTGCGTGCTGCGTATCGTTGATCTTTTAACCCTCAACTTTTTTTTTCTTAAGTTGTTTAGGAATGACCCCAAGATGAGGACAAACACTATTCTAATAAAAATATTAAAAAATTCAGTTCAAAAGTGCTCGCCCCGGCCCCGTCTTCAGCCTGACTTAGGAGTTGAATTGATTTGCCTCATCAAGTGCATAACATAGAGGTAATCAGCCTGATTTTTTTGTGACTTTTGAGAAGGTCAATTGATGCACGATGAGGCCGATAGTTGAGGTCTGCCATGTTTTTCAGCAAGGCAAACTGGAGCTCTTGTTTTCTGCATATTGCATGTGTCCGACTCAGGCATTCAGCCAAGGCCTTTCAGCCTGAACCTACGTCAAATTATATTTTATCTTTTAGTTTTAGGTCTCTGTGGAATCCAATCATACGTCGATTTAATCTTACCATATGAAACTTTTACTTTCTACTGGATATAAAGGCAAATACAGTTCAAAATGTACTTTATTTAGATTTGAAATTGTTGTTCTAAAAGGTGTGATTTCTTGTTGGCTCTACAAATGTCATATGTACTTGAATCATGGCCTTAAACAGCTGAGAGACTGTAATCAGAGAAGTGTAATCAGTCAGCAATTGAGCTGACATTTTAATCATTTTGGACTGTATGTCCAAATCTTTCGCGAGCTTGACATTTAAAAATGCAAATGATATGCTCCGTGCACAAAAAAATGAGAGGAATGCATTACCGCCTGTCAGGCATGGCAGAAAAAAGGCTGCTTGGCATTGAAAATAAAGAGTTGGAAGCAAAAATTTCAGGGTGAATAGTGTATTCACCTTATCACCGGCGACACATTTCTACTGGGACTTTTAGGTTTTAGTTTTAGTTTCCTGAATCATATGGTACCCTTTCCTTTTCCCAATTCTATCAACAGACAAGAACTAAATAAAAGGGGGATTCTGCAAAACCCAGGATTACGTGGGGATTACGATAAAAATTTGCACTTGGCAACTACTGTACAGTGGTTGAGGTTGGGGAATGATTGTGGGTATAGCAAGTGAATTGTGGTTAGGATCTGGCAATGAAACCAATTGGTTGAGGTTAGGAAAAGACTGGTTATTGTTAATAAAAAGTCAAAGGTTACTTTCAACATAAAGAGAACATTAGTTCCTATTCTATTTTCTTTTAGAATAGTCTATTAATTGCGCAGAATCGTCGTATGTAGATGTAATTCTTCGGATACTGGGATGCTTTTTCCTTTTGTGTCATTTGGCAAAGATGCAAGATAAGATAAGATAGAACTTTATTTATCCCGAGGGAAATTGTTGTGCAACAGTTGCAATACACAGTAGGAGACAGCATAACTATTCTAAAATGTACAAATAGTGCAATAGTTAGTTTAATAGTTTAAAAAATATATATATATATATATATATATATATATATGTATATATAAAAAAGATGTAAACATAAGATGAGCTGAGATGGGGTAAGGTGCAATATTCAACAAGGTGAGGTAAGGTGCGGTATTTAGCAATATAATATAAAGAATATAAATTTACAGAAATTACAAAACCAAACTGAGTATAAATTGAACTGAGTATGAAGAGGGAAGTGAGCTACATATGAACCAGAATATAAGAGATGAAGAGTATTCACATGTATTCAATGGGGAACATAGTGTATGGATATAGCTCGTACATTCCCGTTAGTGTTTGGCAACTAAACCAATTGGTCAAGGTTAAGACTCTGGTTCCGGTTAATAAAAAGCAAAACGTTAATGCAACATAAAGGAGACATTTTCTACATTGTCATGGAACGCTGCCATTCGAGGTAAATCATGCAGAATTGTCCAATAAAGATGTAATTATTGGGTGTAGTCTGAGCCTCACACTACATGTTAAATATACTCCTCTCTTCTTCTTTTTTTTCTCCATGCAGTCGATCAGAGAAGTGACCGGCTACGTGTTGGTGGCTCTCAATCAGTTCGACTACCTGCCACTGGAGAACCTACGCATCATCCGAGGCACCAAACTGTACGAGGGTCGCTACTCTTTGGCCATCTTCCTCAACTACAGACGGGACGGTTACTACGGCCTGAGGCAGCTGGGCCTGCGCAACCTCACAGGTCAGAACGAGCGTCGAAATATTTTAATGACGTGCCGCAAAATCAATACGCCAGTGTAAAACTGCTGCTTGTTTCACGTCCACTCTTTGTAGGTAAATTGATTATAAGTATAATCATCAAAAAAACACCGAATCACATATACTGTATAGTCATTTTGGTAAATCGTTGCAGAAAAATTAATTTCCTTGCAATAAAGACTCCCTCGGTAGATGAATTATAGCCTCTTTTTTTGTGAATTAGGAATCCATTTTTCAGCACCTTGCAAAAATCATTGCTATTTCCTGCACTAAAACTTCATGTGTTTGACTTGTTTTCACACCCACATATACAGCTTTAATAGGGCCTTTTTAATTAAGTCACAAAATTGGAACTCAACTTTTGAAGCTACCCTGGCAAATTAATCTTCTGTGTTGCTATAGAGAGGGATCAAATGTCTGTGAAAAGTCCTGTTTTCCCATTAATTACATTTTTGTTTACACACTCAAAAATAGGCTTCTTTCATGGAGTAAATTTTTGTAAGTGGTCTTTTTATGTAACACGTTTCCTTTTTTGTTGATGTCACATGAGAGGGCATAAGCTAAAGTGGGTTACATTTGTAAAGGGTACCTTTTGTCTGTGTTAACTTTATCTCGGTATAAGACCTTTGAAGCGTGACCTCGGCATCAGGTAATCTTTGCCATTTTGGCGTTACCCAGTGGTGGAGTGAACTTCGAACTCCAGTCATAATAATAGCAGCAAACACTATCTTCTGTTTTAGGCTGCTCCACTGTCGTCTTACTGAATCATATCTCCTCTCACTGCTATCTCCAAATAGCCAATTTCTTCATGAGCTGGATAAATCATACATGTAATTCTCACAGATTGAGCTGCTAAAAGGTTTACTTTTAGGTGTTGCCTTTTCCCCCCCTCTATCTTGGCGGCAGCATTACCATCGCTCCGGGAGAGAAACTCAAGCCGTCGTAGGAGAAGCACTGGCTGACGGACAAGTGTCACATCTGATCTGAGGAGAAGCTCAGTCAGGGTCACTCTCTCTTTAACAGCCTTCTTTTTGCTCTATTTGATTCCGCAATGTCTGGAGTGAAAGGGAAGATGGTACACAGAGAGAAGCTGTGATATGGGTTGGTTGGAGGTCAGGAATAAAACCCAAGTGTTCTAAGAAAGTGTATAGGTGTCCAAGGCTGTATGAGACGGAATCTGCACTTGAGGGAATGAACAGAATGTTTGAACATTGCTGTGTAAGTATAGAGAAAGGTATTGTACTTTTTACTTATTGTCCCTTCACTTTTCTCATATAGAGACTCACCACATAGGACATGTTTGTTAACTACTTGTAGACGGGACCATGAAGCATGAGTGGGACGCCTTTTCGAGTCTCTACGCGACATTTTCTTCTGTCATCTTGTCAGATTTTGGAGGAAATTTGCTGGATTTATTTATGGCAGGAAAACCAGGAAAATAGCAGTGTTCTTCCAGCACGAATGGAGCAAAATCTTTTAGAGCATCTCTCAATGGCCAATGGAAAAAATCTTGTCCAACACGTATGTCCTCTAAAGTACAGCCAAAGATGCACGAGAAGCTGCCAAACCTCCTGACAATTTGTTCATACCAAGGTGTCGGAAGTAATTTGTTAGCCTATGATTACTTAAAAATGTGAAAACTACAACATGTAGCACCTTTTATGATTAGTTTGCAGGGGAGAGTGCCAGAGTATGAGACAAGGAAAGGGTAACAAACTGGGCTCCCACCATGGACTGTCCATGTGGCATGTGCCCTAAACTGCCAATCCACCAGGACGCCTCTGCTGCATCCCCCTTTGTTGTATTTCGCCTTAGGCTTCTTCTCTGGCATCGATCCCCCCACTTTACACTGCTCTCCTGTGGGCATTGCAGTTTATCCTACATCCACCCTGCGTTCCTCCTGCAGGCAATTCTGTGTCAAATATTTCACAGAGGAACCAAATAAATGTTAGCGTAAAACAGAACTTGTGTGTCTTGCAGTCCTTGACCACCCTTTGTAACTTTCTGGGAATGGAGCACAAACACTGGGACAAGCACGATAAAATCGTAGGCATCCACACATTAACGACTTAAAACCATCAGTGTTGAGAAAGTTGGACAGCAGAGATTCATCCCGGGCTCTTATGCCATTGACTTTGCCGTAGTGTTTTTGTGATTGATGGTGGGGGATCAAACTGTGATCCATATTAAAGCACATGACAGATTTAGTGTAATAAGCATCGTTTTATGGAGTCTGAACACGGCGATAAAGGACTCCAGGGAGTTTTAAGGGCGTTCTGACACCCTAAACTGGTAAAGCAGTAGGGCGCCTTCTATTTCGACCACCCCTATGAAAGAACGAGGCCTAAGAGGACCTTTATCCCTGTCTGACTCATGTAACTTATGTTGCTTTTTTCTCTTTCTCTTTTTTCACCTTCGGTCTTGGATGACTTTTTCTGTCAATTCTCAAACTGCACTAATGACGGCTCTTTTTTCCTGCAAGACTGCTCCTAGACTGCAAATAACTTGGACTGAAAGGATCATAAACAAAGTGTGGGCATACTCCAAGGGTCAACCACCGGGTCCGAAAAGTGCAGAGGTGCCTTCAACCTGCATTCTTTCCAACAGCCAGCAGTGGTTGCAAAAACAAGTCTGTTTGCATAGAAGTCTATGAGAAAATGGCTCTATGCGGACCCTTGTTGGCTTGTTTGTGTCTTGTTTAGTTTTTTCGTTCTTTTCGATATCATGAGAAACTGCTTGTGTGTGCTCATCTGTACTTAAAGGTATTTAGTTTTCTCTGAGGTGAGAATGATGCATGATCATCAGCCTTCATCAGCTTCAAGCAATGTGGCAATGCCGCACTAAGTGGAAAATGTTTCTGTGCTATTTTCTTCCTTAGCTACAGAATAACCAACCAGCTGAAGTCTGGCCAAAATTCAGAAAATGTTGTGAAAATATCAGGATGTTTTTTCTTTATGTAGCTGGAAAGGCACAGTGGAAAATATCAGTGAAGTATCTTCAAATAGTCGTTTCTGGGTGCAGTAAGGTATTCGTTGAATTATTTATGTCCATATCGCATAATCTACATCTCTGGATTTCTCATATTTTCCTAAAACTTTTTGAGACAGTGTTGATCCTCATAGGTTGAATGTACCTCTGTTTCTCCGCTGTGACTCTCCACCGGCCCCCTGCCTGTCTGGCCACACATCTCCTGTTCTTCAGTATGGGTGCCTCGCCTTTCGTCCGTACCATCCGATCCCAGTGCACCCCGGCGCTGCAATTAACCTGGATCCAACCATGCATATGAATCAGTGCTGTTCCTCTTGATTCCCTCAACTCCTCTGCCCGGGACAAAAACGAAAATATAGTGAATTCTCTCTTTTAAATAAGCTCACAATTAGGCCAGCAGATTATTCCGAATGATTGCAAGGAAGCTACCATGCACATTTGCTTAGATTCAGTGTAAAATGAAATGAACTTATTTGTAATTAATTTCGCAGCCTTCCACCATATCTAGAGGCGTTGTATTCCAGAGTGAGAATATATTCAGCATTCCTCACTGCACACAATACATTAAACAACAGTTCCACTGCTACTTTATCCCTCAGTGGGTTCACTACACAGTGGGAGTCCACAAAAAACATGGAATTCAATTTGGCTGTGGAGTCAGTATGCATACAGCTGTGCCTTGTAGTATAGTAGCAGGGATATATAGTAATCTGTGTTAAAGAAACTCCCTTGATATCGACTCCCCCTCATGATGCTCCTGCAGCTTTTTGTTAGCCTTAATAACCTGGCTTTGACGCACAGTGGTGATAATTCCCCGCATAAGACTCACAGAGATAGCGTGTACAGTATGAGATGGTTTTTGCATCCAGTTTCCCCCTCTTTCTTTGCTTTGCTTTCACTTTGTTTGTGAGTTTTTACTTTTTTTCTATTATGTGAAATTGCCCATTTGGATGGGGGCCAAATGGCTCAGCGGGCCCCAAAGAGAGCACTGATTCCAACTTCCCATCTGGCAGCAGTGCCCCCCATGCTCGTGTGCAGAAAGCAAAGCACCGGCTCTGCCATCCCCCCACTTTTTTCTTCTGTAACCTCCATGCCTTTCTCACCTGTTTTGCTTTCCTTAATGCTCACTGAGACTGTATTGACACCGCCATGATTTCACAACCTGGCAGCGACTCAAACATCCCCAAATTTAAAGCTAATAATTTACCGCCGCTGTGTCGCTAATTGCAGCGTTTTTCTGAGTATTCTGAATGCATTTGGGCCAAATTATCAACAGTGGTTGCTGCTGGGATGAATTGATTAATATACTTTATTATAATTAACCCCACATGCATCGTCATTTTTAGAGCATTCCTATTGATTTTCCGTCTCACAGTCACTGTGCTCAGCCTAAATCAGTAAACAAATAGAGATTTTTCTTCGTGTTGAAGGAGATTTGCAAAGGGACGATGGGAGGGAATCAAAAGAGTTACGACTACACCTCACTAATATCTACAGAAGTGCCAAGGCATGAAGTCATTAAGATAGACATAGATGTAATATGGTTTTATACAGCTGCGCCAATTGCCTCAAGTAAATATTTCATTTTTTAATAGTTTGAGCTATTTTTTCAGCCACTTTTCAGCTTTTTTTTTTCTGTTAGCTTCAGAAGTGTCATAAAGGCTGGATTTGATCTGTACAGTAAATCCCCTCAGTGGAGAGTATAAAGATCCAGCACATCAAAGATATTATACACTCTGCTTATTTAAAAAAAAAAAAAAAAAAGGGCACACACCTAAAAGGAGAATCCTAAAGCGCTGCTGCTGCTCACATGAAGACGGCTGACTGATGTTGTCTTTTTATGCATCCATGCTCGCCTCCATTTTCAACTTCTTTTCCCACCTCTCATTCAGCTCAAGTCAGCTTTTAAGAGGAATCTGGCCATATTTATATATATTTCACTGTCGGGTTTTGAGAAAAATCCGGATATGGGGGGAGGAATCATCGTAATTGTGTGTGGAATTTGTATTGAAAAAAAACCTACTTCCAAGGCTTCTTTATTTAACATAAAACTGGTGGTGTGATCTCCAAAAAGTGGTGTAGTTACAGAAAGATCAAATAGAGCAAACGCGTCTAATGCTAATACCCACTCTCACTCCGGACTGTTATGAGGAAGAAGGAGAGTAAAGGGATGGGGCCCATTAATAATGAATCCAGTGTCATCATTAAGGCTCCAAATGATTAAAACATATCTCCCAGCTTCAAACACTGCTTTTCTACACCAGAAAATGCTGCAGTCATGGATGTGCGAAGCGAGCGAGCCCTTCAGTCTGCTTGTGAAATAAAGTTTAGCTTTTTTTCTCTCATCTTTGCCCCCCCCCCCCCCTTTTTTTTTTTTGTTTTAAAACACAAACCCCACAATTTTTTTTTAAAAAAAAAAAAAAAAAAAAAAAAACACTCCAGTGTTACATAATGCAACGCAACCCATAGATGTGCAAAGATGCTTCTTAGATATGAGCTTTCATGCTACGCCAGGTTGGGAATCATCTTTTGTTGCACATTTCTCAGTACCAAACCTACAGAAACACAATCACCTGCTTGTTGTTGTTGTCTCTTATGAAGAACTCGGCAAGGCACGCCTTGTTAGGAAAAGTTGACATTCTTTGACATGCAGATGCGCGATTGGAATCCATGTCTGACTGCACGCTTTGTTTCTCGTTCCTTTCTCTTACATCCAGAAGTCATTGTAATGCCTTGCCCATTACATCAGTGTTGTGCTGCCAGTGCTGTGCTGCCGTTGGTGGTTTTAGTTTAAATCCTCTGACGAGAAGACCCTGGGGCCTTCGGGTTTGTCTCCATTAGTGGCTGTGACATGTCTGGAAGGAGGGCAAAATGATCTCTAATGGAATGGTAATAGTCCCCCAGGGCAGTGTGTCTGCTGCCCTGTGCACTGTTCTTTGATGCTAAGGTTCACTTCCACTGGCTGACACGAGCCGACCCTGGCTAACTGAGCTACCTGCAGACCTCACAGGACCCCCGGTGCACAATAATGGGCCTTACTTCTTAATACCGTGTAACATAGCAGATGAAAAGCCTCCTCCTGGATCTCCCCCTGTCGGCCAACTTCCCAATCCTGTGTTAAACGTCCAGTCGTGTCTTGAGGGAGCTAGCATGGGGAGGCTAGGAAGTCAGTAAGCAGTTCTAATAATGTCAACGTCCAACCATTACCTATTTATCTATTCCACACGTACACGGGTCATTTTGTAAACTGGGTTTTTCCTACTCTGTCCAGATGAAAATGCAATAACAAAATTGAAGCGCTTTGTTCCCTTTGTTCCTCAATGTACTAGAAGAGTCACTGTACATTTTGGTAAAATTCCTGTTAGTTATTTGGCCACGACCGCCGTTCATGGATGTATTTTTGCCGCCGTCGCCTCGTTCGTGAGACCTCACAAAGGAGATAACGGCGCACACTCTCACCTTGTAAGCCAAAAATTCAGCTTTCCCCGTTTATGGATGTCAACACTGAAAACGGGAGTTTCTGAAGATTTTCACCCTGGCCGGAGTTTTAGAAAAGCTCTGTTTTTAGTGGACCGAAAATACAGTTTGGATGTAGACATGACAAAACACATTAAGATAATACCCATGTACGTGTGGACTAGGTAAATAAACTGATAAATTCCTGAATATAAATGTGGATGTACAAAAGTGATACAAAAGCAAAAATGCCAAGAAATGAAAGTCACTAAAAACATCTACTATTGCCAGTAACCGACTAACTAGACAGTTTACAGTCAGACATCCTATAAAATTTAACCCAAGTTTGTCTTTTTTTTTTTTTTTCTTTTTAAAACGACCTGCCTTATCTAGCTCAAGCTCCCCAATTCTGTTTAAAGTGGAAGTGGTGGGTGGTGCGGCTGAATGATTCAGCATTTCCACTTAGCAGTCCTTGGAAATCCCACCCAATCAAACCAAATAGACGTGGCTTCATCAAACTTCCTCATTAGGGCTCTATTCATTTTTCCGAGATTACAATTATTTGTGACCAGACTCTTGTGTCCCCCCTTTAAAAATGACACAAGCTGCAAGCGCCATTTTGGTGCTAAAGAGAGCAAAACCTTAACTTTGTGTGAATGTCAAATGGGGCCACATGGGGTTATGAAACTCTTCTTAAAAAGTCCTATTTGATAAACAAAGACTGTGCTGTCGTCAAGCTAAAAACAAGGCTCTTTTCTTTTGACAGTATATATATTCAAAGTGTCTGCTTGTTTGTCTTGCCACAAGGCATCCTCCTGACATTGCAACATATTTGTATGCTTAGGGGGCCTCTGGAGAAATGAATGGTGCACGCTCTGCACTGTGTGTGTGTGTGTGTGTGCAATTTCTGTCTGCTTTCTCTCCCAGGCTCCTGCGAGCGAGCTACTTGCCTTTGGCGAGTTTTAATGACATTTTTGTGGGTCCATTATTTTTTTAAGTGCCCCGCCTCAGTCCAAGATCCTCTCGAGGTCTGTTGTGTAACATCCACTTCAAACTGCGAATACATTAGAGTGTCGAGCGTGGCCAATCATCATCGCTGATCTCATCATACGTCCGTCCGATGCATCTGTGGAAGAAGTCGCATAAGCCGAAGGTAGAGGCGTGAAAAGGGAGGAGTGGAGCAAAACCTCACACTAAATATACAGATGGAGGCACTTTGCTGGTCATAGTTGATTTGCTGGTGTGTGTGTGTGTGTGTGTGTGTCCATGTCGGTGTGTCCCAAATTATAAGCGGAGGCATGAGTGCTACAGCTCTGTGCCAGGAAATGACAAATTGCCCATTTAGCCCATTGTATGTGTCAATTTTAATGTAGAGGGTTAGCTCTGTTTTCGACACTTCTTAAGCATTTTTGCTCCATGAAAATATGTAATGAGTCCGATTTGAATTACAAAATGCACGTCAGACGAGCAGTGTTTGCCTGTGCACTGCAGACACACATTAAGGCTCTAAAGAAATCCTTTTTTTTTTTGGTTTCCTGACTCAAGAGTGGACATTTAATAATAGCCTCTCATTTCAAGTTATGTGCTCAGCTCTCTCAGCAGTTTTACTGTCTTGATGGCTCCCCTATGATCCATTCATAGTGCTTTCAAAATGTTTAGTTTGATGTTCTTAGCTTGGGCAATTGTACCAAAACAGTACTTCCAGCACAATAACAGAGCCGACTGTCAGGGCAACTCCACTGTAAAACAACCAATCACTGCTGTCGTAGAAAAACAACACGGGACAGCAATTCTGGAGTTGTTTGCACTTGGAGACTGTACTTGGCAATTTATTTGATGAGTGAGTTGCTTGACCTCTGGGTCACTGAGACCTATTAAAAGCTCCGTATGAAACTTCAAAAACACATGAGTGGTGGAAGTACTTTTTTTTTTTACAGATGTGTGGCTTTTTTGAGCTAGTCACTTTATTAGATTTTAGAAGGTGTCCAATCTTTAAATAAAGTTTAAGTGCTTGCAAAACTACATTTTGATGTTACATCTTTTCAAACTAATTCCCCACACCAGCACATACACACGGATGGATTACTAAATGGGCCTACCTGGCACAGGTCCAGGGGCCCAAAATCTCAGGGCCCCAAAATCTCAGGGCCCCAATTGCCTTCACCTACAAAATGTCCCTCAAAGAGACACGTACCAACCAGGAAGATACTCAAAGTGAACACAAATGAACATGAAACTACTACAAAGAGACACACGAAGATTACAAACCCCAAAACTACAACAAAGACTTGGCAAAACAGCTGAAAATAGACACAAAGACACTCACAACAGCTATGAAAAGGGGCAAAACAACCACAAAGAGACACAAAATGACTACAAAGAGACACAAAATGACTACAAAGACCAAAACAACTCCAAAGACATGGCAAAACACCTGCAAAGAGACCACAACTAGACTCAAAACAACTATGAAAAGGGGTTAAACAACCTCAAAGAGACTCAAAACAACTACAAAGAGGCTTAAAACGACTACAAAAAGACAAAAAAAATAACTACAAAGAGACTTAAAACGACTACAAATAGACAAAAAATAACTACAAGATGACCAAAACAATTACAAAGAGGCACAAAACCACAACGAAAAGAAGCTGAACGACTATAAAGTCTGTGTCTCGTGTTGGAGAGGTGGTGGGGCCTATTTGCATGTCTGTGCCCAGGGGCCCATTGTCCCATAATCCGCCCACACACACACACACACAAACACACACACACACACAAACACACACACACACACACACACACACACACAGTGTTGGTGGTTGACGACCACCGCCGTTTGTTACCTTGATTAGTATTCAGTTGCGCTCTCATCTCTTTGGCTGGCCCTTTTGTTTGCCTGCGCTGATTGGAGGGGCCTCTGGTTAATTTAGATGCAGGGAAGCGGTGACAGAGGAGGGCTTATTAGGGCCGTGAGCCCATCCCGCCTTAAGTGCAGAGACTCCAGTTCCATTTTCATTTGCCTCCATTATTGAATTTGCTGGCTTCTCATTCGCCCTGATTGCATTTTGTGTCACCTCTAAAAAATATATATATATATATATATAAAATCGGCCTCCCCAGAGGTACTGTCACACTCGGATGGGAGATTTACATTATGATAGTAAAGTATGAGACAGGCAAAAGTTTAGGGACTGACTCTAGAATTCTTTTTGAAGGCTTTCTTTTTCTATTAGGTCAGAGCCAAATGTCAAGGAAAGTTTCCCTAATCATGATTGCTGTGTAACCTGCGTGTGTATTTTGATGAGCGAGGAAAAGGAGTGTTTACGTCTGTGTGCGTGCGTAAGACAGAGAGGGAGCTTGACAGACGGGTGGAGTGAGAGTGGGTGGAGGAGACGAAGAAGAGTGATGGCAGGGATTCATTTAGCATCCAGCGAAGCTCTCGAAGTATAAAAATATATATTGATGTCATCTCCGCCTCCACCTTTTAGCTGCCTCCTTCAGCACCTCCACAGCTTCCATAATCTCCTAACGTGAAGCATTTTTCATCAGGATTCATCGCAAAACAATATCATTCGAGACTGCGAAATTTAATCAGGGGCTTTAAAACACAATTATGGTTATCGGGGAGGACATGGCGCCAGCGCTCCGGATCGTGGGAGGGGGGGAGGAGCAGCAGCGGTGGAGATGGAGGGGACCTCCCCCGCACTGTCTGCGCCCTAGCGCTCCTCTCCCATTTGTCACCGAGCACAATATCTCTTTGGCTGGCAGAGCTAATAATGGAGAAGTGGGGAAACGGGACTCTGGAGACCCACCTCCGCTTTGCCGTGAAGATCAGATAAGTTCCCCTCAAGTCAGAGGCCCCGAGCCACTGAGGATTTGCTTGTGAGGATTGTATCATTTATAAAAGCCCTGCACGCTCATTTGACAGCTTTTTAGGTGTGTGAATAATACTGCTCTTTATAAAATGCGCAAGTGCAGGAGCAAGATGTTTTCCCCTGCTGGAGAGAAACGCCACGTTATCCAGTTTGCTCTCCGAAAAGTTTCATTTTGGTCACCACCAGTCCTTTTGCTGATTATTTGGTGTTTTTTTTAAGTGCCTCGAGGCAAAACTAGTCGTCGTTTTCTGTCTGTATTATCTTTGCGATCAGCAGCCATTTATCTACCAGCGGCTTGTTTGCAGGCTGGAGACTTAACAGTTATTCATGGGATTTGAGAAGTCGTTTTCACTTAAGCAGCTACTTTCTCAACAGCCTCTGTTTTTTTTTTTTTATTTCTTCTTTTTCTTTTTTCTTCGTCTTTAGAGTAAACATGCTCGGAGGCACTGTACAGTGGAGTGCTTTACAATTACACACAGAGGGTTTCCTAAGGGGCCGACTGCTTGTTTTCCAGTCGACTCATGTGTTTACTGCAAATCGTGGGGTTTCTTAGACTCACTCTAAATTGGATGGGGAGAGAAATCTACAGCTTTATTTTAATTACAGGTCCGATTTTGGCGAAATGCACACACAACCGCGCAAAAACCCCTGACGCGCCCATAGCACAAATGAACCATCCCGTTTGTGCATGCACAAGCTTCCTCTCCTTATTCAGAATTCCCAGAAATTGTGTCCTTTTTTTTTCTCAGGACTTTTCTTTGTTCTCTTTCTGCTGAAGTGTCGTTTCGCTCGTATATTGAGAGCATTCCAGCCATAAGATGAAAGAGACTTTTACATGAGTGTGGGGAACTGAATGCTTTATTGTTCCCCCGGTTCAGCTGATCCCGTTGCAGCGTTCTCTTGTTGCCTCCTATGTGTTTCTGAAGTTCAAAGTCCTTTGTGAAAACCTTGAGACGGATGCTGGTTGGCTTAGAGCAAGGCAACTTCTGGTCTGTTTTATGTGTTATTTTTTGAGCCTGTTTTTGTTTATGTCCACCAATTTTTTATTTTTTTTTTTTTGCTCACTCCGTCTCATTCCGCCTGTAATTTCTACAGATGGTTATCCTAGACACATTATTATCTGGGGGGGCGGGGGGGGGGACATTGAAAATGTTGCTCAGGACAGCAAAAAGAACTTGAACACAATCTCTCTGTCTCTCTAACTTTACTCCGTTGGCTCTCAGGCGAGTCGTTTTTTTTCCCAGAGTCGCAGATTTGTTGTGGTTGTGTAATGTTCATCGGTGTTCCCTGAAGAGGTTGCACTCTAAGAAAATGAAGGCAATTTGTTTCATTCCCCAGTTCGGCACCTTCTGTCATGCCAGCTGTCTGCGCTGTGTCACAGGCTACACAGAGCACCAGGAACTGATGCATGTAAATGACTGCAAAGAGCTTACACACATCTTGTAAATTCTCAAATAAAAGCTCTTCAAATAATGCCATGTGCTGCTGGAGACCCAATAAAGGCCGCGTAAAAACACAAACATTTGTGGGGGGTGAAATGACTTGGCTGATATGGTAAATTCAATTCAATCTACATTTCCACAGCATTAATTCCTTCATTACAACACCACAGTCCTGCCAAACTCACCATTCAGTTCCTCTGAGTTGCCCTTTGTTAGCAAAAATATTACTTTCACTCATTGATTTATTCTTTATTCTCGGCTTTTAATGTGAAATACCAATATCACAAAACAAGCCTCAAAGGGTATTCTTTTCTTATAATAAGAAAACTACATACAAAGTCTTACAAAGGGAAACGTAGACACATACAATACATACAGCATGCAAATATATGAGCGGGAAGGTTTTTTAGTTTTTCAATACTTACATACGTTATCCTGAATTTATAGTTTTGAGTGTGTAATAAAGCTGGAGCGCAGGGCTTTTACATGTAAATGACCCAACAAGACCTCAAACCCCTACGACCACAGAGGTTGTTTGTTCCTACCCGCTAATACGAATGCTTAGCCCTTTCAACGTAGCGGTGGCAGTTTTAAACACGTGGTTAACGTTTGTGAAACGAGTGACTTGCGCGCCAAAGGTACTTGGTTTAGTAGGTTAGGTTTAGGAAATGATCGTGGTTTGGGTTGCGACGTTGCTGAATTTATGGCAAAATCTCTCTGCGGCGGAAGTAAATAAAGGCCACTATTTGAGAATTTATGGCAAATACAGTATGTACAGCATGTGTATGTATAGAGATGAACATGACCTTTTTTTGTGAATGGCACCACATTGGATCTTTCTGGAAGATGTGCATCGTACTTTGTCTTTCTTTGGGGGGTGGGAGGTCAATTTGTCAAAAAATATAAAGCGTGATTCTGTTGGGGCCTGCATTTCTCACTGCCAAGCACTGAGTGATTAATTGGCATTTAAAAAGTAAAGCCTTGGCTTAACTCTCAAGCTCTGCCTACGAATGCGAGGCTTTGTCGACCTGATGCAGCAGAGCTCCAAGATGCTCTTTGCTGCTGGACAGGAGGTATTTATCAGAGGGATTGTGTATGTCCGTGTGCAGCACTTCATATGTTCACCTAAGAAATGTAGATGACTAACTGTACAATTTGTCTGCTGGCTTTTTGCGTGGACATCTAAGGGCTTTACTGTGTTGTAGGCCTACGTGTGTGTTTCAAATGTGTGTGGCTCAAGAGGGCACCCGACTGTGGAGAAAGAGTGATCATCTCGATTTCTCTGTTCTCCGTGCTCAGCACGTCGGGCCCATCGCCCGAGTGAGAAAGTACATTTCGTGCAGGAGGGGATGGGTGGGTTCTAAGAGGTGGAGGACGACAAGGATGGAGAGATGATCCTAATAAAAAAGAGCAGAGCTGATGGCCTGAATGCACTCTGCTTGAGTTGTGTGATACGTGACACACCCGCCCTCGAGACAAGACAATAACGGCAAACGCATGGACTCATCAGTCGAGGACGGATCACTATTACGGCCTTATTCATCAGCATAATTAGGGAGGAAAAGAGATGTGGGACAAGTGGCTAGCAGCACTGATGGAAGCTCATCAGCAGGCTCCCTATAGTGCTATGGCCACTGATTGGTGCTGGGGCCATCATTGCCTGGAAACTACTTCAAACTAGGGGCTGTTCGCTCTGCTGAAAGACAGTAAAATTAACTTAATTGGCTTGCAAAGGCAACTTGGCACAGGGATCATTTTTACTTCCTTAACAATCTGTGCACTGATTGGCCTGTTCTCTAGTTTGTGTGTGTGTGATGCACACTACAAACAAATATTCCCAAGAAATGTTACACCACGTTGACTCTCGCAACCTTGAGCTTTTAAAAACAACTCCTGCAAAAATAGGTGGCTTTTATTTCTTCGTATGGCTCTACATAGCCATTCAAGTGTCACAGGAGTATTGTCAGTACACTCTGACTTTCAATTTGGTGCTTCTTGTGTCAGTGATGAAGAAGAAAGGCTTCGTTTACTTTTGTTCTGTGGATGAAAGTAGCAGCTAAATGAAAAATGTGAAATCTGAATGTAATCCAAGTGGTGTGAAGAGGTTACTGCCTTATGCTTTGCATTATCGGGTTTCCTCAAGTGTTGAGTCATTAATTTATTAGACCATTGTTTTGCTCTTTAATTGGTCAATTCATCAACTTTAATGGCAACCAAACGCTGAATAAACCAAACCGACCAAAATGCTACAGTTAAATTTCACAAAATGAAAACGCACTGTCAGAGGGTTAAAGTTTTAAGGTGAAAACACGGACAACACCCAAACCTGTAAAAAACACCGTGGTTGTATCTTGTCAATCACACGGTAGCGACACCCTAGCGTACGCTGCTTTATCGTCTATATTACTGTAATTGGGAACATAATTTACAAAATGAACATGGCGCTGTATTGAAGAAGACTTGAAGCGATTGAGACCATAAACTCATTAGGAAAGTGTTTACTGAGGTAATCAATCAAGTCAGAAGTATTTTATTATAGACTTCTATACAATCTGACATTCTTTTGCAAGCAGTGGAGTCGCCCCCTGCTGGATATTGGCCAGCAGGCTCTGTGATTTTGTATTTGTCATGGGCAGAAGGTTGTAGCTTACTGTGAGTATCTGGATTTCATTTGTTAATTTAAATTTAGTTTTCCATTGGATTTTCCCAGAATATATGACTTTAGCAATAAAGCCCCCACTTTTAGCAGGATGCCTTCAACATCCCTTTTGAAGTTTCACAATAACACGCACCACCCTTTTATATGGGGAGTTGGAGCGAGTCAAAAGTGTGCCATTGATAAGACTGGATGACGTGGAAGAAAGAAATTAAATAAAGTAATTCACTGATTTGTTCAGTTTCATATGATGAACGTCTTCCAATCCTCTTCTCCTCCACTGATCACCTCATCCCACTGCACAGTTCTACATCAAACGTAATCTCTGATTCAACATGACACCTCAACTTTCACTGGGTGAAAGGTTTTTTTCTCCGTCAAAGCGAGACACTTTTGTTTCACTGCCAAGAGAGATGTAGCAAAACGCTCCACCAGAAAGTCTTGAACCAAACATGACCTGAGCATATGGTGGCAGCGCCCTCAGCAGCCACATTCACGCATAAAACGGCATCGCTGGGAACTATGTCACCCAGCAAAGCACCCGGCAGAAATGACTATCAAAAGGGAGCTACGGGAGCTTTCTACTGTGTGATGTCAGTCCATTTCAAAGGCTACAAAGTTCATTAAAGCATATTCTCCGTCCATAGTGCGGGATTTAAATGAAGCAACGAAGAAGGATAATATTAACGCTTCTGATCTTCTTCCGCTCTTTTTGTCTTTGGTCGACAAGGATTCAATTAAGAACAAAAACTCCCACTTCAAAGCTCATTGTGGTAATGTAGAATTACTTAAAGCGCACACATTGTTAAGCACTATAAGGGCTGGAATCTGCCTCACGTGCCATCAGCCAACAAGCTTCCAGAACGAAAAATGAAACCGGCTCGGCACTAGTAACCATAAAATATATAAATAAGTAGCAACAAAACAAGCCAGGTCATATTTCATGAGTGGAATACCTTTCTAAAACATGAATTAAACTTGATAGTCTTGCTAGCATTACACCACATTCCACGTTCCACATTCCACGTTCCACATTTTCCCCCTAGTCATGCACAGCGTGGAGAAGTGTGCACCCAAAGCAGACTCTACATAAAGTCTGTACAAGGGGCCCATCTGAACTTACTATGAAGATCACTCGAGGCGCATGTTAAGTGTACGGTCTTGCAAGATATTAGTTTCGACCAATCATAAATAACAAATACAGTGAATTACCACAAGGAAATATGTTCAGAAGCCTTGCTTTTAAAGCTGCAACTCAAAAAGCTTTTATGGATAAATCACTAGCACATTGCCTCCCTATTACAGAGCATTACCAGTGAAAATCTATTTGTGTAAATAAAAGATTTGGAAATGATTACTTTAAATATTTTTTTTCTAATCTTAATTAATTGTGTTAGCCTCGGCAATTACTCCTTCTCCTTGTACCTCATGTTGGTCTCTCATATCTCCCTCTCCTACTGCCCTCTACATCTCACCCCCCTTTTTGATGCAGGACAATAGCTTTTATGACTACCTCGTAATTCACAGCCGTGTGGAGGGCGAGGGAATTGGGCGGAGGGGGGATGTAGCGGCGGATGGTCGGCTGTAGATTTCCCGACCCGATGGAAAGATCGAAGCGTGGAGGTGGGGGTAGTAGAGAGGAGCGGGAAGGAGGGGTGGGCGGTGGCGCAGGACTGTCGCACATTAATGAATGACCACACGATACTGGCTTGTCATCCCGCTGGAAGAGTTACTGCCCTTGCCCGGATGGACGGCAGGGGTGGCAATTTGTCTCTCAGCGAGCAGACGGGATCTGGACACAAGCACTTAAAAGAACATTTGGGACAGCGCTGGGCGGGTTGAACAGAAAGACAGCTCCCCATAAAATAGCAAAATGGATTTTATCTGTCATACCTTCGAATGTAGAAAATTATTACTTCAAAAATTGTTAAGAAAAATATTTGCTGACCCGGAAGTATCTAAGTGGCAGCCATGATAAAAGCTGGTTGAATTCTTAAAATGCAAAGAAAAAGTGCTTCAATGCTTTCTTTGTAATCTCCTTTAGCATACGGAACACTAGGCCGTCCTTTATGAAAGGAAAGGAGATAATTCCGTCGCACAATGCGTCGGCAACATGTTAAAGCAACGCACCATTCGGCCGCCAATAACCTCGGCGTCGCTGTTGAATTGGACACTATGGATAATTGAAAACATCCTTCTTAGGAGGTGATTCTGTTCTGACAGGAATCTCGGGTTTTGTCACTGTACTGCATTTTCTATGTGCTATAAATAAAGTTGCTTTAAAAAAAAAACATTCGGAACCTAGTGTAGGTGGAGTCGGATTCTCTAAAAAAAAACGCGTCCCTATGAATTCTCCTTCACATCTTTCTTTGACATCTTGACATTTTCCATCGAGGTCAAGGAAAAGTGGCAAGGAAAAGACACAGGGCTTCATTTTTTTTGACTGCCCTGGCCAGACTACAGTAAATTAAATAAAAATTGCTGTCTTTGTGAGACTGTGGGTGTGTGTCTCAGTTGACCTTCTTAGATTTTCTTTTTACTGCGCTAACTAAGTTTTGTATATGCCACAAAACTGTTGTCGGACGCGTCTCCTGTAGATATTTCTATGCTACACGTCAGAAAGCTGTCGAACGTGGGATGCCGCTTGCGTAATGCTTATTTCATTAGTATTTGAAAATGACATCAAAGCATGCTAAATGCACGCTTCGCATGTTATTTGACTAAATCACGCTCTGTCTCTTTTTTTCACCCGCCACCCATGAATGTATAACACCCCCTGATAAATCGTCCATTGTGACGGGAACATGATTACATGAAGCCGCGGCTGTAGGCCATTCAGCGGGCAGACAGTGCGCCATGTCACCTCTAAGAGGGCTTTGAATAAATGTCCCCGTCTCTACCAAGGCCCACTTCCTTAATCAGGGTGTCGGATGGTAATGATTAGCTTCCTCCGTGTGCTTCTCAGCTGCTGAATCGCCCGCATAACTCATACACTGTTAATAATCTGCCGGGGGAGATAATACCCTTCTTTACTTTCAGCTAATCCAGCCCTGATCTGAACCACATTGTTACTTTCTTTAATATTACAATTCATTTATTATGACAAGTACTTTCATGGAATCCGGCACTGCTTCATATTCAAGGAGAAGGGGATGCAAGGTGATTGTATCTAAATCCCTCAACTAGGTTAAATAATACAGTCAGCTGGTGTCCCGGAGAGACACTGATGGGGGCTGTTGTTTCTCTTCTGCCACGGGTCACGGCTTGGGAGGGGGGATTACTGCAGCATCATTTCATTCTGTGTCCATATCCAAAACCTGGATTAGTACAGGGAGAGGGATTAGAATTTATTATCGTACTCCATGCACAGGCTTCTGTTAAGGGTACTGGTCCTTGAAAAGAAACATATTTTTGCTATTAAGCAAATGGGGGGATGAGAAGTCTGCCTTTGTCTTTGGTGCGTCGGCTCTCAATTTGACAGAGCGATGCGGAGTAGGTCAAGAGAGATGTAATCCCGTATTCGAGTCCGTTTGATGATATGGGCCTGTTGTGAGCTAAGAGAGAAGACGATAATAGGAGAACGATTTAAAAAAAAAAAACGTTGCTCTAAATTCAGAAATCAATGGTATGCAAGATGTAAATACATCTCCTCTCCACTTATACCATGATTCCCTCCGAGGGAAACTTTACACCAGTCTTCATTTACGGAAAGCTTATTTCATGAACCCTCAATGAGGATTTGAGGAAAACTCCAGTTTACTATGACAGTTTGAATTTACACAACAAGTATCCGGTGTCTTCCAGTGACATTCAAACTCATTAACTCAGTCTAACTCTCAAGCTAAATGAAATGATTTAATACTCAATGCATAATTGGGAATTTACACCGGCGTACGGTTTGGACTTCTTTTCAAAAGGCCGCTTTGTTTACATCATGGAATCCATTTACTTATTTTCTGTGGAGTAGTTCTTTATGAAACATCATTGTCTTTGGACATGGCATTGAATTACTCAGTGCATTTGTCAATAGCATTTATCTTCATGCTCAGATGCACTTCAGGGAACACTTTATGCAGCACGGTACTTTGAGACAAAGGAACGATGAGAGTTAACCTTGAAGTATTGATTTTCTGCCATCTTGTACATGTACTATACATCCATAGCTATATGCTCATTTCTCTCTTTCTCTGTTTTTTTTCTCCCTGTCCAGAGGTACTGAATGGGGGTGTGTATGTTGACCAGAACAAATTCCTGTGCCATGCGGACACCATCCATTGGCGTGACATTATCAAGAACCCCCAGGCTGAGCTGTTGGTGGTGCCATCCAACAACAGCAACCTTGGATGTGAGTACTGCACGTGGGTGGCAACCAGTGGAACCAGTAGCTTTGGATGGAAATCAATACATTTTTTTTCTAGGTATCTTCTGTTGGCAGACCACATGCCAACATGCTGTAGAAATACACACACTCCCCCCACCAGGAGCAGTCATGCCCTATCCCTTTTTTATTCTGTTTGCCTAGCGGCCATTTGGAAACGAAATCACATAGTGTTAGATCAACGTGTGAACCTTTCCATTGTAGTGGTATCGTAGTGGCTCTGCAGCGAGGCCCATGGAGCTGCTGTCTGCTGTGCTCTTTTTAAATCTCAGTGAATCTGACAGCTGGTTTGAAGCTGCCCACTTCCCCTGGTGCCTCCCTCATCGTGGTCCCCGCAGTCCCTCAGCCCCGCCTGCTTTGGACATAACAGGCGCCGCTATCCGGCGGACATTCTGTGTCAGAAGAACTGGCTGTTAAATTCGGACTCTCTCAAACTTTTCTGCACGTTCATGGATGATGCGCATTCTCTTTTTAAGTGGTAGGCTTGGACAGCTTCGAAGTTTTCTTAGTGCCTTCTGTATCAAAACATGTCAGGGTGAACCATAGGGACAGCTGAGGTACCAAATGACGTGCAAAGACACATGCGATGGGGGCAAATGTTGAGTGTCTTTGATGAGAAGGCACAATGACCTTCCTTTGCTCGCAGACTGAGCACAACACAATTTATTTTATTTGATAGGGGCAATGCAATTTAACATAGTTCCAATACAAAGCTCGAAACTGACGTGCTGCACAGAGAGTTTAAAGCAGATTTCAACTTTTCAAATCTGCGTAGCGTTGACTTGCCAGGGAGTCAGCAGGGAGGTAGACATTCGTGCGACGCTGGTTTCTCCAGTTTAAAGGTTTGAGAAGAGTCTTTTTAAGTTTAATATGTGTAAAACATTGCTACGTTGTTGATTAGATGGCGCTGATGGAGGAGGATGAAAAGCAACAAAGAACAGAGGAGGTGGGCCAAACAATGACAAGAGAGCGAGTGGGAGTTGAGGTTGCCAAATTGGGGCCTTTTGCCAAGCAGTAGTTAGTACTTAACATTAACAACCCCGCAGTGGGAGTGGTTGAAGGGGCCGGCTGACAATCTGCCGTACTATTCCACTTACTCTGTAATTAACCCAAAGTCAATTAAGTCTTGTTGATGGGCCACTGGCAGATGAAGGCTGTTAGCGCTCTGTCAGGTCCCACTTTGGCTTTGCGAGAGCTTGATGGAAGGGAGTGGAAGCTTGTCTTTCGTGTTTGTGTTTTCTACAGGCCACAAGTCTCCACAATGGCTCTGGGTCTGTTGTCAGATGAGCGTAGGAGATTCGACAGATCTGTCACTAGATGGGGAAGTTTTAAGGGTGTGCGTGATTGGACGGCGGCTGTGTCTCGGTGTGAAAACTACATCTTAAGTTTGCTGAGGCCTGTGTCTGTGTGTGTGTGTGTGTGTGTGTGTGTGTGTGTGTGTGTCCTGCAGGCAGACGCTGTCATCGCTCATGTAACGGACGCTGCTGGGGCCATCAGGAAGACCAGTGTCAAACCTGTGAGTATGCAAACACACCTGCAGTCACCTTGGAAAGCCACGGGCCTGCAGACTAAGGTGCGACTAATAAATGGGGAATTACAGATACTGACTTAAAGGACTAGTTCAACAGTTTGGGGGAATATGCTCGTTTCGCTTTTCTCAGAAAGAAAACCATGTTAATGAGTGAGCTTTAGAGCAGCGTTTCTCAAATGGGGTTACTTTGGAGTACGGATGCATAGTTCCAGTTATGCAGAGTAATGTAAATGTAAGTTCGATAAACCACATTTTATATTCAATATTCCTTTTTTAATTTAATTTCTTTATTGAAATTATAAACTGCCAACCACAAGCTCAGTCATTGTGACCGAGAAGCGTGTGTGTGTCCCCACATTGATTTCGTTAAACCCACCAAAAATGAACATAACCTGAAGCCTCTGAAACAATATTTAGATCATAGTGAAACGCTTGAGCTCTACACTGAAATCCAAGCTAATGAAAATCTTTTAAATCAGTTATTAGTGTCAGGAAGAGACTGTATTTACTGAATGGCGGGAGATACTGTAGAGTAAAATAATCTATAATCTGTTTTGACACATTTATAATTTCTTGGCTGCGTGGGGTTTTTTTTTATTTTTAATCTTTTTTTGTCTTCTTATTCTATTGAGCTCAAAGACCGAAAAAAAAAAATGCTAAAAATATAACAATAAATGTGGAAAGGAAATGACTTTTCTTCAATGTTAAACTATTTTTACGTCGCTGTGCCGAAAGGAGTTTCTGACGAGCGTAGCAAAAATGAAATGGGAAAACAATAGTAAGACAAAAGCGGGAGGACGGTCGTTAGAGAAGTGTTAGTTCTCTGTATAATTGCAGTTCTACTCGTGTTGTTAAAACCTAGAGAGGGGCCGGCCTGTTTTTCTCAGACAAACACAGACTAATAGACTACAGGGCCTTGTTGGGGTTTTTTTCACGACTGCATCATTATGTTCCCAACACAGCAGAGCACAGCAGTTTTTAATGCCTCAGCTTCAAGCTCCTGCTGACTCGCTGGCTGGTATATCTCCTACTGTACCACTGCTGCGTGGGAGGCTGTTCTTTAGCACAAGTATTGAAGCAACTTTGATGCAATAGGTGCGAGCCACATCCAAGTATTTGTACTGTGCTAAAAATACTGACTAATACAGCTTCCTTTTAAAGTAGTTTTGCAATAAAAAAAAGGAGTTATTATTTCTCTGGTTTCCACAAGAGTTGGCATAGCAACAAATGAAGCCAGGCTTTCTGGGAACTATCGGCACAGTTGGAGGTTGTCTTTGGCCAGTCGGCCCGCTTGGCAGAAAACACCCATTGTATAAACACAGATATGGTGAATCAGTGAGGTTTTTTTTTTTTTTTTTTTTTTGTTATTCAAACTTTATTTATCCAGGGAAAACCAATTGATTTCACTCCAGCAACGGTGCACTTCAGATGCGTACCTGGGAGCTGCCAAGCACAATTGCAATCTGAAGCTGGAGCGAGGTTGGAGGATAAGAGGCTGTTTCAAGGGCAACTCCAGAGCAGCTGTTGAACAAGGGACGGTGCTCCGTGTTTTTTTTTTTTTTAAAGTGCGCCTGGGCATTCAAGCCGGTGACCTCGTGGTCACAAACCCACTTGTCTGACCTTTAGGTTGCTGAAGCCCCTCATTTGTTTCTGCTGGAAATTGTCCGATCAGACGACGCTTGTGTGCAACTATAGAGGAAGGTTGAGGGCGGTGGTATTGTCTCTTTTCATGAGTGTGAACGTGTGTGTCAGACCTTTAAAACTCTGTCTTTTCACTTCCTGTGCAGTGACAAAGACGGTGTGTGCAGAGCAGTGTGACGGTCGATGCTTCGGGCCTTACGTCAGCGACTGCTGCCATCGCGAGTGTGCCGGCGGCTGCGCGGGCCCCAAGGACACAGACTGCTTCGTACGTCACAAACACACACACTGTCTATCACTCCGTCCTTCTCTTTCTCAACTTTCTTTCATTCTCTGTCTTTTTTGCTTTTGCTCTCACATCCACCCCTCTCGTCCCAGTGCACCGTCCCTCGCCCTCCGCGTGTCCCCGTCTTTTGTGCAACATTTGTTTGTCATCCTCGCCCGCCCGGGAATGATCCACTTTGTTCACCGGCTGATAAATTGTTTATCATTTTACGGGGGGGGCTATAAAAGTCTTCCGCGGCGGTGCTCTTCAAAGAACAAATTGTTGATTCAGTGTTCCAATTAGTATCCCTTTTATCACCTCAACTTCTACCCATTGCCCAAACACAAGGGTGCACGAGATGATATTGTAGTTGTAATTCACAGAAAAAGGCTCTCCTAATTCAATTACTGCCGTTTCAGCCTGTGGCCACAGACGACAAAACACTTAAGAGGTTTATGGGCAAACATTTCACCATTTACATCATGGTTGTGGATCAATGGCTCCAATTTTTCTCCCATTTGGGGCGTTCAGAGAGCCGAGGGACCGCCGGACGATCGCGATCCGACGTAAAAATGAAATGCTGCCGTAATACTCTTGCGCTCGCAGTGACTTATGTGAGAAAATCCCGACCCTCCCCTCATCTCACCTCAGTGCGTTTCTCTCCATGCACCCCCCGTGGGAAGTCTGGCTCGTATCCTCTGCCTTTCAACTGACTGTGGTTGTGCGTTTTTTTTTCCTTTCTGCAGGCTTGCACCAATTTCAACGACAGTGGCGCATGTGTGACCCAGTGCCCTCAGCCGTTTGTGTACAACCCCACATCCTTCCAGTTAGAGCACAACCCCAGAGCCAAGTACACCTATGGAGCCTTTTGCGTCAAGAAATGCCCACGTAAGTCTGCCTCAGGTTACAACGCACATCCAAGCTGCTGCGATTAGATGCACTGTACTACTGTAACATTACACTGCAAGAACACAGATGCTCATGATGATGCTCATAATTAAGTTTTATAGTCTGTGACCTGGTGAAGAAGCATTTATCCTCTATCTATCCTGAAATAAGACTCCAGACAATTATTTCGAGTCAAGATAAATTACTCAAACATAAATAAATTGCCCATCTCAATCAACTAGTCGCTACGCCATCTGTTTCAGCTTCTGGCAGCCGAAAAACAAAGCCAATCATAGTTTCTTTCCTTCATAGATAGGGAGTCAGAGTGCGGCAGTAATTCAGCGAGCATGCATTAAAAGTCAAGCTACATCAACAGATTGCATATTCAAGTCCCAGTGATCATCAAATGAGCATACACCAGTCGCACTTTTCCGCCGCCGCTCCCAAGTACTAATTTGATTTATTACTTTTCCTGAGCAATATAGCCCTAGACCATTAGTTTTGATCATTATACAAACGTGATTAAAATACAATCAATTCCTTGCCATTAGAGGGCTCCTTCTAGGAAATTGTTCTTCGAGTAAACGCCACACTTTAATTTCTAAGATTCTACACAGCATCTCTGCTACGAAGTCAACTAACACTGTTTCTGTGTGACTGTCAGATAATTTCGTGGTGGACCACAGCTCCTGTGTCAGAGCGTGTCCCAGCAACAAGATGGAGGTGGAGGAGAACCGCATCAAAATGTGCATCCCCTGTACCGACATCTGTCCTAAAGGTAAACCACGGGGTGCCGTCAGGAATACTAAATTGAACACACAGTACATTAAACATTAACATTAAGGTGATGTATGTCAGAAATATCTTTTTCATTAATTGTACATTCTTTGCACCATGTTCTGAACAGTTTACAATTCCATTGACTGTTCAAACTACAATCTTTTCCTAAAGCTAAACAAGTAGTTGTGTTGCCTAATCCTAAAGAAGTTACAGTTTTGTTGCCTTAACCAAAGAAAGTTGTTTTTGTTTGTGTTCAAAACGTTGCGTTTCATTCAGTTTTTGTGTTGTTTTTAAGTCTCACTTTGGTAGCAATAACCACTGATAACGGTCATTTAATCCTCTGATAACATAAAAAAAAAAACTGGGTGCTTGATATCCTTGCGTAACATTGGGGAACAAAAAAGATGCAGAATGAATAATTAGAGTTAAAAGTTGACGATGTAGCTGGGTAGCTAGCTTTGCACAAGGGTGGCATCCACACTCAAAAACTCGAGAAACTTGAATAAATACAGTTCTTTGAAGGAGATATTTTCACAGCAATATGAATTAGATATTAGAGAGAGAATTATGACCTGTTTAACTCTCTTAAACAGTATATTGGATTTATTGTTATGGTATTGAGTCGTGGAATGTCACTGGTATTGGTATTGACTTCTACATTTCTGGTATTAAGACATCCCTAATAAGAGGTGAAACGTTTCAACTTGCATATATTAAACATTACTGGTGTAATCTTTCATAAGTGGCCACTTCTGCCTTGTGATGTTGTCACATTTGTCTTAGTGCAGAGACACATCGACACATTTTTGGACATGTTTCAGTGTATAATGTGGAAGTTATACTCAATTCGGAGGGAAATCAGGGTTTGTATAGATATTTATTTCACCTGCGTCCATCACTTCCTGGCCCTTACTGTACTTCATGTACAAGGGCTTATGCAGTTAAACCATTTTAATCTAATAGCTTTATGCATCATAAGAATTACTTTATAAAAAAAAAAAAAAAAGCTTCATAGAAAATGCAATTTGTTTTTACGGGCTCCAGCTTATCTTTTTTTTATATTACAGTAAATAAATTAGAGCCGATTTATTTATTCTCATGCATCCCCCCACCCAAAATATCAACATCTGGTGTAATATTAGTATCAGGCCGTGCAATACCCGCATCCTCATTTATCCCCTGCCAATAGCTTCTATCATGAAATACATACAATAAACTTTATGCTTAACTTAATACAAAATATTCTTTATGCATGTTATGTATGCATTGGTGCATTATTTAAATGGCTGAACTGTGGCTACTGATTTTGCCCCCTTCTCGTATTACCGCTGTGAATATCCACTGTGTTACATATTGGAGGATAAATATCGCGTAAATCAAGGTCACGTGTTAAACCCCGCAAGAGTTGACATGTTAATTAACACGCGGTGTTCCCGTAAGGAGAAACTGCTGTTACCTGCTCAGTAATTACAACTAATTTTGTGTGAGTGTCAGCTAAATGCCTAAAACGTCTAATGTGAAATTAAACAGCGTTACTTCAGTTCAATACAAAGGATTAGCCTCTTCATCATGTTGTTCTCACAAAGGTAACTGATCTGCCCTTTCTCTTCGGAGGGAAGATAGTCGTGTTTTCCTCCGGGCTCCATGTATAGGCTGCGGCATCCATTGATTGGCTAATCTCTTGATTACATCGTCACGCAGCAGGAAGGGGTTAATGAGGGATAGCCCAAGGAACTGTGGGAAATGATAACAAATTAACATTTCAGATATGGAATTGGCTGGTATAAATCACTATCAAAAAGTGGTTACACCACTTAATGCAAGCCTTATTCATCATCCCCGCCGCCTCTGTCAGAAATACTTGGCTCACACCAGACCGCAAGTGTAATTAATGCAGATGTAATGAATTCATTATGGGGAGGAATTGGCTGTGGATGGGCCCATGCTTTCATCTAAAGAATTCCAATGCATGGAGAGGGGTCGTGGCCTTGCCTGCGCACCAAAGCAGGGGTTTATTTTCATAAAAGAGTGTAAAGAATTAACGTGACAAATAGCTAATAGCATTTCCTCAAAATGAGGTCTCTGCTGTGCAAGGGCACTTTGGGCTACACACTACAGTAGGTAACTCATGCCTAAAGCAACTTAATAATTTGAATAATGCATGCTTGTGTGTTTGCTTTTGTTTCGTCAGTGTGTGATGGCATAGGGACGGGCAGCCTGCAGACGGCTCAAACTGTGGACGCCAGCAATATCGATAAATTTGTCAACTGCACCAAAATCAACGGGAACCTCATCTTCCTCATTACAGGCATTAAAGGGTAAGTGACAGCGTGAAACCTCGCACTAAATGCTTTCCACGAAACATTCTTATAATGCATTATAATCTGTTCATAGCACTGTATAATTCTAGTTAAAGCACATACACATTCATAACGCTTTATAACAATAATCACAACACATTGTAACGTATTTTAGAATGACTCATAAGGTCAAGTATAACAATTCTTTATTATTGCTGGTAACTCTGACATATTTTTATGCAGGGATCATAGCGTATTACATTATATTGTTTTATAATGCATTATAATGTGATTGTAAATTACTTTAAGTGGTAATTGTTTGCTTTAAGTAAAGTGAAAAAGATATATATATTATAATAATTTAAAAAAAAATACATTTATGCAAGAACAACTCATTTGAATAAACTTAAAGCCAACAAGGACCACTTAGAGTAACTTACAATCACATAATGCATTGTAAAAAAGATTATAATGTATAACAACTATAAAAAAATATAACACACTATGATCCTTGCAAACAAATGTCCAGCAGTTATGAAGTGTTATGATAAGTCATTATAAAATGCTTTACAATGTGTTGTGATTTTTGTTTTGTGAATATGTATGAGGGCTTATAACTATAATTATACAGTGCTATAAGTCCATGTCGTAACGCATTGTAGACATGGACGTGTTCCCATTTATTTCATTTCTTGCTCGTTCAGACGTCTGCTGAAATAGAATACGTTCGGTATGAAATACAGCAGCGTGAAACAGAAAGAGGCGGATGTGTAAACAAACAGCTCTCCATTCAGATCCCATTGTGGCAGTGAATTTCTGGCCTGGGAAGGTCAATAAGCAGCTATTCAATCAAACACTACTGTCAAAGTGCCCCGGAGGATAGAATGATGTGTAACTATGAATGTCACACAGCACATTAGAGAGGGAAAAAAAAGTCTTTCTTTTTTTCCAACGCTGCCTTCAGCTTCACGGTGTTTCTCCCTTCAGGACTGCTTTATAAATAAGGTCATACTTTAAGAATACTTGTATATATATATTCTTTTGATGAAGATATTCACCTTACTGTGTGTCTCTCCGTCTTTTTTTTCCCTTCAGTGACATGTATCATGGTATTGGACCTTTGGACCCGGAGCGTCTCAACGTGTTCCGCACTGTGAAGGAGATCACAGGTGAGGCCGCCTCACTGGGGTCACCTTGGAAAAATTGACTGAACAAAACAATATTATTATGTGGTGTGTTTGTGCATGTATGTGGACTCTGGCGCTTCTGAGGCAGTAGAAGAAAGAAGAAAGTGGAAAAGCTGATTTTATTTTTATTTTTTTTTGTGTGCGTGTCAACTCTAAAAGGTGCTCTGGTGGATATCATGTTATTGTGTGTGTATGACTAATAGTTATACATGCTTACAGTAATGCGCTGTGTGTGTGCATGCTTGAGTGTGTATTTATTCATTAAGTATTAGAGGCCTTAAGGGATGAGTAATACCTCGTACACAAACCCTTTTGTCATATTAAACTGCGTCTTGCATTTGGGCCAAACGGCTAATGGAGTGAAACTGCATTTTCATAATGAAAACCCAGGCAATAAGAAAGAGCAATGGCCATTCTATCCCAGCCATTTCCTGCTCTATCCCTTTAATGTCATTTCCACAAATCCTTATTTGATGAATCTGTCATTAAAAGCAAGTGCAAGCGGTCTGATTGTACAGAATATTAAATCCATTCTTTTAATTAGCGTATATTGTCTTCTCCGAATACTTCACTGTTTAAACTTCCATGCAACTTCATGACCAAAAAAATGTAAGACTTCGTCAAATACACCCTAGACTCCTTTTTCTTTTCCCTTCATCTCCTTTTTACAATTTTTACAGAACAAAATAAGACTTGAGACTTGAGTTTACTAATTAGCAGTGTTGCTAACTCGCTTGCCACTTTTTGAAGGTCTCGTCTCGGAATCATATGCATTTTTACTCGGCCTCGTCTTGGTCTCGGACGAGGAGGATTTCATTTCAAGATCCTTTTGTTAACGTCATTACTGTGATTGGATGTGGAACTTCCTGCTTTAAATGCAACCAACAAACTTCACTCACAAAACATAGAAAAGTAGTGTTGAGTAAAGATGATTGAGTTGATTTCAGCTGCTTAGTGTTTGTATTTGTTTGCTCATAGAAAACAAAGGAAAATGCAAAAAAAAACATAAAATTTGCCTGGGTCAAGCTCTGCCTCGGTCTTAGTCTAGACTCGATCTCGGTCACACTCTAGTCTTGGTCACACTCTAGTCTTGGTCATGACTTTGTCTCGGTTCATGTGGTCTTGACTGCTACGCTGCTGATTAGCACTTATTCTTCTCTCTTAGGTTACCTCAACATCCAGTCTTGGCCGGAGAACATGACCGATCTGAGTGTTTTTTCGAGCCTCTCAACCATTGGAGGTAGATCTCTTTACAGGTATGTCTTAATTTTACCATCACATTTACATACATACATTAAGAGTGTAGTAAAAAACGTAGGATTTAAGATGAAATGTAGCCATCTTCTATAGCGTGCGTCACCTTTTACATCTTAAACTCAGCTTACATTAGTTACTTTGCGTGTATACAGATGACATGCTCCTATTATAAGCAGTCTTCACTCAGAACAAATCCTTACGTCTCTCTCGTTCTTGCTCCTTCCCTGTATTTGGATGGCTACTGTTGGGGCTAATGAGCCGCCAGGCCGTGTTGTTCTGCACAGAGGCTCTTTGAAGCATTGCTGTCACGCAGCTTTGATTAGCCCTGTTTTGATAACACGGGTTTTGTGTTCGCTTACAAGTGGCAGATCCAAGGGATAGTGCTGGCAGAGTCAAAGGAGATCCCGCCTTGTAAACACTAGTGATGACCCTGTAGCTCAGCAAAGTTTAATTCAGAGCGGGAGCAACCTCCTTTTTTATGTCTTCCTCTTTCTTTGTGCTATATTTCTTCAGTTTTTAAAACTTTGTCATTCCCCCCGTCATGCTCTTCTTATCCCATCATCTCTCTCTCTCTCTCTCTGTCTGTCTGCTTTTTCTGCTCATTTTTTTTTGACACCCTCTTCCTCCCTTCTCTCGCTTAATATCTGTTCTTTTCCCCGTCTCTATCTTCACCCCCACTTCCTTCAGCCTTGTCAAAATCTCTTTAATCTCCTTTTTCTCTTCTCCTGCAGTGGAAGCGGTATTTCTCTGTTGATCTTGAAGCAGCGTTGGATCTCCTCGCTTCAGTTCCAGTCGCTGGACGAGATCAGCGCCGGGAACGTCTACATCTTCAACAACAGCCGCCTGTGCTTCTACAACACCGTCAACTGGACGTCGCTCTTCAGGACCTCGAGCCAGAAAGTCCTCATCCGCAACAACCGAGAGCCAAAGGAATGCAGTAAGTACTCCATTGCCAAAAAATCTGCATACTCTGAGGGTAGTTTAGGGCTTGTTATACAGTGTTTTAGCTGGAACACTAAGCAGAAGGTATACATTAAGTTGGCTGAAACTTGGGCTCATACGGTTAAAATTTTGGGCGCAAAGTTGCCTTGTTGGTTTATTTTGGATTTATTCGCTACCACTCACATTAAATGTGCTATTAGTTTCAATTTGGGAAGTTTAAAAAGTTTTTTAAACATTTTTTATTCACACTCGGTGGTAACCAAACACCTTTTAAGTTAGTTCTCCTATTCTCTTGTTTTCTTTCCGAATAGCCCTCTAATTAATTCCAAACTCAGATTCCCCGCATATCTTTGCAAATCCAACTCTCCCCCCTAGCCTTACACGCCGCCATGCCCGTTTCCAAGGCGACTGTGTTACTGGCGTCTCTCGCTGCTTGGCCAAGAAAGCCCTTATTCAGCTCCCTCGGAGGAAAGTGCTTAATGCGTCATGCACAGAGGTGGATTAAGCTCACTGCTAGCCACAGGGAAGTGGACACCTGATGGAATGATGAATAGCCTACACGTGGCTTCAGCTGCAGATGGTGGAAACTGATCACATAGTGTTGTTCAATGAGAGTGTGGAAATGTCTGGCAGAGAGGGGGGGGGGGGTATAATACTGGGAGGGAAATATCACTGTAGTATGGCAATTAATTGCAATCGGTGTTATTATCTCTAAGTAACCATTTTGTTACACTTTGCCAGGATACACAGAGATAACTAGAAAACATGGACCACTTTAGTTTTTCTTGGCCCTGCACAGGCTGCGGTTTATATCATTAGTCAGTTAATGAGTGCGGTGTGTGTGTGCGCGTGTGTGTGTGTTAGCGATCGATCGATGCGGCCTTACACAGGCCTCTTCATTAGGCTCAACCCCTGTCTACCATTGACTGTTTCGGCTGTTGACAAAAGGGTTCGGCCCCCACCGGGCGACACTCCCGGGGACGTGGGTGCCAATCACCGGATGGAGGACACGCCGAGTCCAATGAACAGCATCGATTGTTGTGGTTCGACTGGAAAAAAAAAAGGGCTTAGGGTTCTGGTTGGGGCAGTCTTTAATGGCGGAGGTGTGGGGAATACCAATGTTTTACTCACACAGCTGGGCAGCCCTCGGATAGACCACACACACTCGCACACACATGCGGGAAGAGGCAGGCAGGAGCTCCCAACCCAGAATACACACACACACGCATATATTATTGGCCAATCCAGAGCAATTTATATACCGTATCATGTTTCCATTATGCTTGAATTTGATTATGTGCGTGGGTGTGTATCTGCAGGCTACAGTAGTGTGTGTGTGTCTGTGCATGTATGTCTGCATGTCGTTTTCCATTTATTAACCTCCTTTCTCAACACAGCTCAGCAGCGAATGGTGTGTGATGGGATGTGTTCAGACGATGGTTGCTGGGGCCCGGGGCCGGATCAGTGTCTTTCCTGCCGATATTTCCGACGAGGCCGCACCTGTGTGGAGTCCTGCAACCTTTTTGACGGGTGAGTAGTCCATTCGCAAGCACAGTTTTTTTTTTTTTTTTTTTTTTTAAAACAAACAAAAATCATTTAGATTCATTCCGGCTAAATGTTTGAGCTGATCTGACACAAATCTTTAAACCAGACCCCAAAAAAAACGAAGCATTTTCCTGTAATGTCAGATCATTATGGTTTCAGGAGACTGCATTAACTCCCCTTGCAAACAGCCGCACATGACAAACAGAGGAAATAAAATCAATTTAAACCGCTTTGATGCATGAGAATGAAGTCAAAACATTCTCAAGAGCTCTGGAGGAGGAGAGTCTAATTGCATTGGCTTGAATGTAATGAGATGAACCAATAAGGAATTTCACTCTGTGAGCAGTTAACGTGAACAGTTAAAAGAACATTTGGCTGCGCGCTACAGCCGTAGTCCAAAATCAATTTGAATATATTGTTGAAGTATTATATTTTATTACAAATTGCCCATTTGGGCTGACAGACAAGAGTGTTTACTGCTCTGTGCGGGGAAAATGACTGACATTTGCGACAAAGACCCTTTTCGAGTGTCCTCACAATCCACCGATGTTCTGTTTTCAGTGTGAATAATTGCATTCGGGTCATTGCTTTATGCACATCAGAAAAGATCACTGCCAGCTCACCTGGGGACTGGAGAAACACTTCTTTGTCCATGTAGTTTCCAGCCTTTTGTGCTCCTCTTGAATGAACGAGGAGATGTTGTGAATGACAACACTTGAAAGCTACTATCTAATATAAGGCCGTAGTGGCAGCGTCTGCCACAAGATGAATTAGACCTTCTCACAAGCAGCGATGTCAAGCGTGTGTTCTCCCCAGAGGGAAAAGGAGAGAGTGCACGTACGTGTGAGAGAGCGGGGTGTGTAAGAGCGAGTAACCCCTCAGTCATGATGACTTGTTGCTGGTCTTTTTCCCGGCACCGTTTGTGGGAGGGAGGCTTTGAAGTTGCTGGGAAAAACAGCTCACAGCGAGGCTTTGAAGACGACTGGTGAAGAAAAGGCGCGTGGCAGGGAGCCGCTGAAGCACACTTGTTTCCTATACTGTAAATACAGTTACTGTGATGCATTGTAAGTAACATTTTGACAGGCGCATCTCTGGCTTTGTGTTACCGGCCTGAACTGTGGAATCAAAAGGTCCATAAGCTGAAGGTTTGCCTGGGGTAAGAAGTCACCACCTGCCAAGCACTGTGTATCTTTGGCAGATAAAGGGTAGTTTTCTTGAGATGGAAATCTTGTATTTCCCCCCCCCCTGGTGACTACTGCTTTATGCTTTATTTATTTTTTTGTCTCAAACCAAAATACAAAACTTGATTGGTACTGCATAAAGTCAACTTGTGTATTTGTCTAGTCTTTATTGAAGTATATTGAGAAAATAGACCCTACTTACAATGTGAGTACAACAGGACATAAAAAGAAGATGGAAAGTGCGTTACAAAAGGCTTTAAATAAGATCCTTAAAATGCCCTAGAGGAAACTTTCAGCATTCATGAAATCCACTGGAGTTTTGTGCAAATTTGGGCCCCGCTCGCCCTGTTAGCCATAAAACAAAACGTATTTATCGACACTAATTTGGGCCCCCTTTTGATCACCGACATAAACACACAAACCAGGATCCCTGAATAACTTGAGCACACAGGTGGAAAAAAAATCTATTCAAGTAGATTTAGTAGCATCATGAGTTCCAGACAGATATTGATACAATATGGATTGG
Organism: Bovichtus variegatus; assembly: GCA_943593645.1. Taxonomy (NCBI): domain Eukaryota; kingdom Metazoa; phylum Chordata; class Actinopteri; order Perciformes; family Bovichtidae; genus Bovichtus; species Bovichtus variegatus. The sequence goes on along the minus strand of CALSCE010010776.1, from coordinate 9,278,196 downwards.
TCATTTATTAATAAGATTTTTTTTTTTTTTTGGTAATGAAAATAAACAGAGTGGACAAACCTGGTGCGTTACACAGGATACAATGTCGGATGCAATAACTGTCGCCAGTGATAAAAATGGTAAGCTTTATCACAGGATTTATGAGTGGTGGCTGCTGCATTTCTAAGTATAACATCCTTCTAACATAGTACAGACACAGAATGCTCTTCTTTTACAAGACAGTAAAAAGAAAAAGCAGACCATGCTTCAACACAGACAGCTGGGTACGAACTAATTAATAAGTCATTCTGTCCTCCATGATATTTTTAGTTTGGAACTTATTGAATAACGTGCCATTTATGGTATAGAAGTCTAGTCTGGTCAATTTACTTTTGATCGTGACAAATATTTGTTCCTATGAGCAGTTTGAGAAGAACTTAATAGTTTACCAGGTATTTATTTTCTGCAGAACACACGTTCATTTGGTCGTTACCAACTGTTGCAACATGTCTGCAGAGGAGAATATCATTATTGTTGTCAGTATAATTTCTTCAGTATACGACCCCAACATTATACCATAGATACAAAAAAAAAAAAAAAAGTCTGCATATACACAGTGCTAACAAGGCAGCTGCTTGCTATGCGTTACAGTGTTGACCGTTGTTGTGACAGTGTGGTATCATATGCGTGGAGTGTACCTGTTTCAGCAGTGTCTTGCAGTCTAATGGATGACTGGTTAGTTACTGTATATGGGCTTATACTGTATGCAGCATACTTAATAGCTTCCTTTGCCTTGACTCTATTGTATTGGACGATATGTCTCTACAGAATTTAGTGTTAGCTCATTAAATAGGTTTCCAGGTTGGTGATTTTAAACCTTAAGATTCCTCAGCTCGCCCTCGTTATATGTCTCTATTCTTAATGAGTAAAGGCACTAATTCCCTTTAGTTTATACGTCTGTTGAATAAAACAAAGGAGGAGCAGAGGAGTGCAAGGTGGGGGGGGGGGGGGGACGGCTGAGATGGTGTCCACTGGGGTTAGGGGAGGAGGGTGGAACCGGATTAGGCAGGCGTTGAAAGTGTTTAATTAAAAAAGTTGCTCTGCTGTGTTGGCCATGCTCTGGTTTGCTGGAGGTTTGGAGGTCTGAATAGTAGCCACAGTCCTGCTTAAATTTCTGCTAAAACAGGGCTAATCCCCCATCAGGCCATCCCCCAGTGGGGCCTTTGCGCACACTTCCAGCCGTGAAGAGGGCCAATCAGGAGGAACGGCTTTGACGGAATGGAAATGACCCTGGAGAGCACCGTTGCAGAGGTCTTTGTCTCTCCCCCCCCCCATTCTCCTCCATGTATTTTTTCCCCCTCAACCAACAAAAGAGATATCTCTGTACTGCTTGGGCCCTTTTCTAAAGGATTCCCCTTGACAGAGCTTCCAGGAGAGAAATCTAATTTATTTTGGAACAAGGGAAAGAAAGACGAGGGAGAAATGTAAAAAGAGCATTGGGAGTTTCCTTTGAGTCTGCGGAAAAACATTATTAATAAAAGGACACTGTAGTACTGTATGTTTGGATGTTTGAGACAAGATGCTGTGAACACGACGAACTATCAGGGCCATTAAAAAATGCCCTGACATTAAGGCTTGGTAAAAGGGAAATCTAGTATTTTATATTCACTTTTATTGCCCTGTAATGTGATACAGTGGCGCTCGGGAGTGTCAGAATGTCTCCTCTTTTTTTTTTGCAGCTTTTAGAACCAGCAAGTCTAAAAGGTTTTCATTTAATATTCACCCCATGAAAATGCATAAAACACATACCCGCAGGAGATCTGAATGTGCAAGATTACATAAAAACGGCTCACAAGGAGGAATCTGTTGAATCTTTATTCCCCCCATGTAGCCTCACATGCAAATACAAAAACAAAACGGGCACCCAACGGTCCCTCTCATTATCCCACCGCTGTGAGAAAGGGTCTTGTTTGTAACTGGGTGAATCCACCTCTGAGGGATGTCTGTCCTCTGCATTCGGCTCATCGATCCCTCTGATGTGAAAAGTGTTTTTGATCGGCAGCCGTTGATATTGACAGCAGCCGTCCTCCGCTCGCCAGAGACGCCCGCACTTCAAAAAACAAAGATAATGTACTGATTCTGACACAAACAAAGGGAGGAATTTATAGATCTGGTGCACTCACACACACACACACACACACACACACACACACTCACACAGTCATATAAGGATGCAACCGCATGGCCTGAGGCACTATGTAGCTCGTGTCTGTGTAACTGCACTGTATAAACCCAATATTGAGCTCTATTGTTTGCCTCTATTCCTCCAGAAGTCTAAGTTGTAAAACAAAACCATCATGAACTACGTGCCTCGCTCTAACTGGCTAAATAAAGAGTCTGGTAGAGCTACTGCTAGATGGGCGAACTGCAATGATTCTTGGATTTGATTAGAGGATGACAAGAAAATGTCTCCGACTTATCTTTTCCTTTCTTTCTTCCGTGCTTGCCTGCCTTGAGCTTTTTTCTCACACATCTGCGTACACTCCCTCTGTACCTCCTCCTTCACCCTATCCAAAGCCAACTTCTTTCCGTGCCCTCTCTCTGGCCTCTTCTGCCATCCTTCCCTTTTTCTCATTCCCTCCCACCAGCTCTCCTCTCCTCTCCCTTCCTCCTCCCTCCATGCCTCCCCTTGTGTTTGCCCACGATTTAAAAAGCTGTTCATTATTCATGGACCTTCCCCTGTTTGCATATTGACCGTACTAAGCCTTTAACTTGATCAAATAGTCTTAGGCAGCGAGCTGCCCTGCGGACTGCGGACTGCTGGAGTGCCCTCTGGTAGAGGGCACTCCAGCAGTCAGTGCAATTAGGAATCGAGGAGATGGGCATGAGTAAATGAGGCTTTAACCTTCCTTTCTTGATGCTGTATCACATGTTGGTTTGAAATCAAAAGGATGCTATGTACAGCTTCACTCATAGGCACACAGCATACTTCAAAATCCTCCCTCAGCATGATCCTAATCAATATTTCAATGTGGGTACTCTCTCAAATCTATAATACATGCACCTCTATCTCAATTTCCATATCACTATCAGGGAATTGCGTGAATTTTCCAATGGATCTATGTGCCTGGAGTGTGATAGCCAGTGTGAGAAGATGGATGGGAACACCATGACATGCCTTGGCCAGGTAAGACCCTCCTGAATCCACGTCAGACACCCCTCAAACTCAACTTCCTTTTCACTCAATGATACTTTTTAAAAGTAGACTGTAGATTAAAACCACTCCTCTCATTTTTCTGTTCAAGATAGTCCCATATCTTGTGCGTGCTAAAGTGGATTTCCAACTTATTTTGTGGGAGTCTATCTGTTTTGCACACCGGATTTCAAGATATAAGTGCTGTGTTTGCAAAGGTGAATGGTAGGTTAATGGGAGGAATGATAAACTACTGTGGCTACTTTAGGAGGCATGCTTTTGGCAAGCACACGCTCAAAAGAGCAAAATGAGATTAGTTTCTGACCTTCCCTTAAAGTCACTTTTATAGTCTCGGATGTGATCACACCACGACTCTCCAAAATGTTAGACGTTCCCTTTTAAAATGTCAGTATCGATTTACATGTATGCACAAAAAAATATCCATCTAAAAGAAAAAAAGTAATAAATGAGCCACACCTTTGCACTGGTTGGCATGTTCTCATATCAGGTTGAAATTAAGTGTAATTTAAATGTCCTGGAGCCACAAATACTGACACTGACTGTGTATTAATCCACAGCTGAAAATAGTTCCTTACAAATATTTATTCACTCCAGTTTGAGTAACGTTTGCTAAAAACGACACTGCCCAGCTTTTTTTTAAGAATGTTTTCATTTATGACCTGTTTTTATAGACCCTTATAGTGCCACGTCATGATTACATCACAGTGTGAGCTGGAGGCAAACACAAATCACCTAACACATTAAGAGAAACTGGTATTTTCTTCAGCCAATGTTAAAAAACAAGCTAACAAAACTTGGTAGCCAGCGCAAAGAGGTCTATACGTTTATGTCTTCAATTGCAATGAATGGGCTTGGGGTTGAATGCCACAGACAGGGAAGATACGTCAGATAGCAACGAGAGCACATCATATCTTTATCCTTTAGGGGTTATGAGCCCGACGGTTTTGAAACGTCTGCTATACCACCACACAGTACATCATTTTACATTTGCAGCGTTACAATACAGAAAGTTGTACTGAATGTGCCGCACGGATTTAGTAGTTGTGTAAGTAACCTTTTATGACTGTCCCTGGAGAGAGAGACAGAGAGGGAGGGACAGAATAAGAGATGAAGAGCGGGAGAGACTCCTCAAGGATGCACAGAGGCGGCTGACTTTGAGATGCTGGTCACAGCTGAGTAGTAAATAACACCGGAGTCAATCATCCACAGGGGCTCTTACACACAGATACACATGCATACGGCATACGCGGACATGCTTGAATGCATTCCGACATCTGTATGCGTCCGCACTGGCGCGCGCGCACATGCATACGCACGGACATGCAAAGTAAGAATAATGTTTATTGATGGCGCGTGTCTCCATGTGTCAAACTGCGAGAAGCTGTCCGTCAGGTCACTGTGGTCGTCATTAGCAACAGAGCGTGGCGCCAAAACTCCCCAGCGGCCAGAATACAACAGTGCCTCCTAACAACTTTAAAATATGTGCACCATTGTAAGTTCACACGCCGCGATCGCACTTCCGTCAACACCGGCAGTGCGTCAAAGACACGCAAAAGCATAAAAACCAACACAAAGCACAGTCATGTACGCACACACACACACACACACACCGCTATCCATCTTACTTATTCATGATCCTGCTGCAGCTGAGCTCGTGCTCAGTTACCACTTGTCATCCCCTCCATCACATTCGATGCGCCATGCTTTGACATGACCTGATTCCTTATGCATTTTGCCAATTGGAACGGGGCTGCAGCAGAATACAGTCTCGGCAATTTTGCTCAACACAATATAGTAAGTCACTGAATGGAATGTTAATGTGCCTGCTACATTAGCATTGGTAGGAAGTGAGCACATTGACATGATTCGCCAGGTTCGAATTTGATTCTGTTCAATTCTATTCTCTCCTCCCATACATTTTTTGACACCTCCATTATTTCCTCTTGCTCTATCCTGTTTGATTTTCCCTAACTTTATTTCCTTTGCACATTATTTTCTCTGACATTTCTTTCTCTCTGTTGATTTCCCCCTTTTTCCATCTCACTCATCCCGTTACCCACTTTTTTCTTTACTCATCCCTTGTCCACTCCCTCCTCCCGACCCATCCTCTCATCTCCCTCCTCCTCTCAGGGCCCGGACCAATGTGTAAAATGCCTCCACTTCAAAGACGGACCCAACTGTGTAGACAAGTGCCCCGATGGGTTGCAGGGGGCCAACAGTTTCATCTTCAAGTACGCCAAGGCCAACAACGAATGTCATCCCTGCCATGCCAACTGCACCCAGGGGTAAGAGAGGGACGATACATAAAGATGTGTGTATGAAAATGATCCCATTGCTTTCAAGCGTTTGCACGTCTTCGTACTTTCCCCAGCGTCCTCTGGCTCAGGTTCTTTTATGCTGTTAAAAGCATTGTGAAGACACACTGCTTTGGACATTGGGCGGCTCCCTTTCAAAGAGAAAGATAAAGAAAAAGATAGAGAGGGAGAGAACATGACTTAATCTTACGGCTGCTAGATTCCCCGACCTGTGGCTGGCTTCCGGTGGCTCTCCAGTCAGGGGCAGAATGCATTGACCCTAAAGGCCATGTGGAGCATGGAGCAGATGAAGTATGAATGAGGGGAGATATGAAGCCGAGAGGGAAGGGTGTACAGCTAGAAAATGTAAGATAAGGAAGACAGAAGAAAGGTCGCAGGTGAAGGAGACGGGATGAAGTGGTCTCTGCGGTTCTATAGAAAGGTACATGTTGCACTGGCGGGAAGAAAGAGCATATCAACAAAGAAATTCACTATTTAAGACAAAAGCTCACCCCAAAAGCTTCAAGTGGGCAGAACATTTTATTTTTAATAATTCTAAATACTACAGCATCACACTGTATATGCACTAGGGATCCAGATTAACCTCATTATAGAGTGTTATTGTAGCACTTTATGGCAAACAAAAAAATTGAAATTGAGGTTTTATACCTTGTTTGGAACTTTACATCAACAGGAACAGTTGTTAGGAGAGGGGTAAGATAGTATATAGTATAGTAGTATAGTATAGTATAGGGATGGGAATTAATAAGATTTTATCAATGTCAATTCCATTTTCGATCCGTTTCTTTATTGATACGTGTTGGTAAGGGAAACTCCGGAAATGGCGGACCTGAGTCTCCGGATATCGTCCGGAGTTTATGCCTGTAAAATGGACTGCAAAAAAAAACTTTCAAATACAGTGATAGTTTAGACACTAACTGGCTGTCTTTACAGTCTCTCCCTAAACTTTTAATACAGAGGCCAAAGCAGGTCTTCAAAGGCATGGAGGCAAAATAAAATGTACCTTCTTTACATACCAACGTGCTGGCTTTATGTCTTCATCCTCTCAAGCCGGTCTTTTAAAGTCAGTGTGGCTGTGTCTTTGAACTGGGGCCTTATACTTTTTCACTAAACCTGAGAGCAAACCATCAAGGAGGCAGTGGAGGGAGCAAGCAAACAAAGTTAGAGCGCTGAAATCTAGCCGCGGGGCTGGAGATATGATCCCAGGTGGAACGGGGACTTATTGTACCCTTTCACATAGCAGGAGCTCATTTTATGTTACTGCAACTACACTTTTAGTGTTTGGTGATATAAGTGCAGAGTGATTGAGCTCAGAGCGAAAGACAACGAATGTGAAAGAAAGGTGACGGAGGGAGAAAAGGTAAAGGATGCATGCGGAGCTGTTATTATTCCCATGACAGCTTTCGCTCACAGACACAGCCGTTCCTGACTCTGTGAACATTAATCTCTTGTCGGCATGACAACACCTCCATCATGCTTTGTCATCTTATCCTGCCCTCCAGCCACAGTGTGCTCCGGATTAACATCAAGACAAAAGCTGTGTCTGGGCATTAGAGGCCATGAGCCGCAGTGAGACATTACTGAGGTCAAAAGTCAGTGTCGGGAACAGAGCAGCGCCCTTGCGGCTGGTAAAGACTCAGTATATTGCTAAAGGACACTTCAACAGGGCAGACGATTAAACCAGACGCCTCATTACGCTGCCGCAAAGGTTTCTCAAGGGGAGTTGAAGGGGATGCACGGAGCGAGAGATATGAGCCAAAGATACTGCAGGAGGTGAAAGCGACTGGTACAAGCCGTGTTCTGAAAGCAGCAGGGGGTTAGTTTCTCGTAGTTTGGCCAGCTGATGTGGTATGCTCATCACAAGATCAGCAGTTGGAGCTACAGCAGTGGCTGTCACACAAAGCAGCTCAGGGAGGCAATTATTTTTTTTAGATATTACGTGAAAGAAACAAGAACAATGCTGTTCCCACCCAAACTCTCCTTCATGTCATTTTGTCAGCCGTGCTTGGGGATTACATTTTTCGACTGGTGCCTGCCCAGCGTCCGCTGATTGACGTGGAACAAAGACAACATGAGATTTACTCACAACCTGTCCCTGGTTTAATGGACGATGTCTTTTGGTTTGTCTGCCCTGCAGGTGCGTCGGGCCAAGACTCCAAGATTGTGTCGGGATGATGGACAGGTAAGGGATCTCAGGATATATTTGTAATGTGGGATTGGGAGACCACCATCAGCCCCTGCCACTAACCCTTAAAGAGTCCCATGATACTCATTAACAATGGGGCAGTCAGTTTTGTATTTTATAATTGCAGGAATGTTTTGTTCTTGTCTGAATCGTGTGGCCTAATATGTGCCACTGTTAGAATATAATACGTGTCAATTCATGTTGTATGTCCGTCTTATTATGAATGAGAGTAGTTTTAATGTGTTTTCAATGTTCAGCATTTAGAGACCTAAAAGAGTTGCAACGGACTTGAAATCTTAAGGGGACAGTTCACCCCCAAAATCCCAAACGCATATTTTTCCTCTTACCTGTGGTGCTATTTATCAGTCTAGATTCTTTTGGTGTGAGATGTCGAGTGTTGCAGATATCGGCCGTGGAGATGTCCGTCTTCTCCGAATTTAATGGAACTACAGTAGATGGCATTGTGGTGCTCAAATGTCTCTTTCCAGAAAGCATGACCCGGTTAGCTAAGCTAATCCACAGACCTTGTTGTGAGCAGTTTCATGGAGGAACTACTTTCTTTCTACCGTATCATCGCACAGATAGACGCGTGCATCTACTCATGGACGAGAGGCTCTCCTGAACTCACCTCAGGTAGCTAATGTTACAGCTCAGCTGAGGAGGACGCCATTGATGTTTACAGCTCGCGCTGTCACAAGCATCTCATCCATGAGTAGATGCACATTTCCTTCTGCGCACTGATATGGCACGACAATATCTCCGACACTCGGACAACTCGCACAAAAACAATCAAAATTGATAAATAACACTACAGGTAAGAGGAAAAAGAAGTAGTTCTGATTTTGGGGGTGAACTGTCCCTTTAAGTCTTGTGACATGACTTGGTCCTGCTCCAAAGAACTGTACTGTACTAACTCTAGTAACAGAGCTGCTGATACTAGTATTATAATGTACAACAGCAACCAAGTGCAATTAAGAAAAAGCATTTTGTCAGCCTCACAACCTCAATAGCCTGAAGACATAAGAACAACCCCATTTAAAATACCCATAAAAACAAGTGATCTTTACAGTAAGAGCACATTCAAAAGAATGACAAACTCATTAGAACTTAACCAAACCAGCAAAGCCATAAAAAAAAGGGGGTCTTTTAAACAGAGGCAACATAAATGAGACCTTTTATTTTCCCCTGGCAGGCTTCTGCTGAGTCCCTATTCCTAGAGTTATTCTTTTGCTTTTACATTGGCTCTATTCCCCCGTCTCATCTTGTGACCTCATGTCGCTTGTTCTACTGTAAACCCTTTCCCTCCTAATTGGAGAAGTCCTTTCTCTTGTCTCTCACCTTGTGCTGTCCTTTTTCTCGTCTCTTTGCTTTTCGGATTTTCGCCTTTCTTTCAATATGGTTCTTTCCCTTGTTGTTGTTTCCCCCCCCCCCCCCACCCCCTCTCTATTTAATCCATTCCAAACTGCTGCATTACTATTCACCACATGCTGTATATCTCATTATGTCGAACCCCACAGCCTCTTTGTAAATTTCAAGCTCCCCCTCTCTTTGGTTTTCGTCACAATCGATATCAAATGCTCTACCATAGCTCCATGGTACATGAGTCTTCCATTAGCTGATAATGGCCCATACAACTAATAGAGTTTTGGACTTCAGGTAGAAGCGGGTGTTATTTTATGCTATGTGGTTGTGTTTTCAAAAAGAATAAGAGGGCAGGGAAGAGTCTGGCGAGAAGGTGAAAATGGAACACCGATGCGAGGGGAAGAGGGGAAAGATAAATGAAGAGAGAGTAATAGAAGGACAGAATTGAGTGGTGGCATAACGTCAGACACAAGTGCAAGAGGTATGTAAATGGCAAAAGCATTAGTGCCATCATTAGTGGAGAGGAAGAGCTTTTAACTTCCAACCTTTAGGCTTGACTTAAGCAGATTTTTACCCCCAGAAGGTTCAGAGGCAATTTGTGACGAATTGGCACTTTTAATTTCTCATTTATTTGCTGTGATATTAAAGGAGGACTTATGCTGGTAAGAACATATGAATTACATCAAAGCAAAAATTCCAAAAATCAAGGATTTTCTACATCAAGTTCCATTATATGGCCATGTTATAGTCCCAGATTTAAGACATTACAGGTAAGTAGGGTAAAATATTTAACTAATAGATATCACCATGAAACATCTCCAGTTGATTACTTACATTAAGACATTTATTTTTTTTAGAACATATTTTTTCTGACATGTTATGTTTAAGTATGCAAATTGGGAATGATTTTCTAAAAAAATTTGCTAATTTGCATACATTCCCGGATTAGAAATGTGAACATTGGATAAAACCAGGTTAGAAATTTAATTTTGTTGACATATTAGAGTGAAAGGTTCTTACAGAGGGATTTCTGGATATCTCTTTTCATCACTGCATAAATCAGAACAGCCATGTTTTTTTTAGGAATAAAATGTTGTACAAACAAATGGAGATGGAAAAAAACAAATTTTGAGAAAACGACCTTTGAAGATGCATATTGTAAAATTCCATAATTTTTGTATTACAATTTTTTCCTGAAATGTTATGTTTGAATAAGCAAATGAGGCATTATCTAACGCTAACTTACACAGCCACAAGATACACACCTTAATGTGTATTTTGAATGTTTTCTTTCCACTATGTTTTGGATGTTTCTGCCTGTCGTGTCTCGCCTTAACTTACAGTGTGGGAATATAAGCAAATGCAGTCATTTATGTAATTGCCTTTCTTTCCTTCTTTTAAAAAAAGTGTCATGGTCAAATAGAGCTATGTTGCATGATGTGTTACATCCAAGTTAGAGGTGGCTGGCGGAAAGATAAGGACATCCAGTCCACTGGAGCACAATCTGTACCATCGCCACCAACCCAAGTAACAAGAGCTCACACCCTGACCTGTGAAAATGGAAACATCTCTCGCCTGGAAAATGGCCGTGTGAGAGAAGAACGATAGGGAGGGGTGCAAAACGAAGGGAAGCAGAAAGGAGTTGAGGACGAGGGTAGAATTTGTGCATCACATTTCTCAGCCAATCAAGCTGAAGATTTTTAAAGTAGTTCAATCGGGGGGAATGTTTGAATCTGTCAGCAACGGACTGAGCTTTGCACGTTCTTTCAAAGCGCCGTTTGCTTTCTGCAGTGTTAATGTTTCTCCTCTTCCTCCGTCTCTACAGGACGCCACTTATAGCAGCTGGCATTATCGGCGGCCTCTTTATCATTGTCATTCTGGCGCTCAGCGTGGCCGTCTCTGTCCGACGCAAGAGCATCAAGAAGAAGAGGGCCTTGCGGCGCTTCTTGGAGACGGAGGTGAGAGGGTGGAGGTCGTCAGAACAGCGTGAGGGAGAAGCGGCAGAAGAAAAAAAAAAATCCTGTTTTTCTTTCACCGTTACCTTGAGTTCATTTTTGTCTGAGGGTACATAATTGGAGAATTAATTGGTCGATTTGCAGAGGCAGAATAAATTAGTAATAGCTTTGGACAAATTACCACAGTATAATGAATTGTATTGATCCAAGAGAGGAAATTGGGAAAGGCTTCCTCGAAGATGCCTTTTTTACTGTTAATGTGACAAAAAATGAACAGGGCAAAGTTTTGTTTTAGAATTTGTTTAAAGGGGCAATCTCGAAGATTTTTTTATTAAAATAAATGTCTGTTAGGTCACTATCTATCGCCGAAGGAGGAAACACAATGTGGATTGAGCCTCTTGGCCACTGATGAAAGTATTTTTTACTGATATATTTGCAGTATTACAAACTGGGTGTCTGTGGTGACATCACCAGGGGAAAAAAATGCTGTATTACAAGACTCCAGGCTGCTCAACAATTCCAATTTTAACTCAACCAAAACTGAAATCTTAAGGATTGCCCCTTTAATTAAACTAAAGAAGCTAAAATTAGACACTTTGAGTGCACGCCTGTATGGTTTTTTGCTCTAAAAATACTTTTCATTAACCTTGTTTGTTTCTTTGTTTTCGCTGCGGGGCTTCCCACTTTTCTTTAAATTTGTTAGAAATCCTTTACCTCAAAGTTGCAGTGCACTTTTCCAGATGGATGACACCCAAACTACTCTCATAAGCAAACCTTGAAACATTAAACCTTGTCTATGGTACTTAGCCAAACCACGCAGTGCGCGGAAGGTTTTAAAATTATGCACGGTCGTCATCGCCCCATCGATCTGGCCTTGGAGAGGGTTCATTTCTGGGAAGCATAAGACAGCGGAGCAGACTTTATATTCAAAGGAGAAAGTCAAAGATTGAGGTGTAGGTGAGTGCATGGTTTATGTGCACATCTGTGCCTTCACGCTCGGGTGGATTACCTTTGTGCTGCTACAACACGCTCTCTGGTGTTCCCTGTGTGTGGCCCAGGAGTTATGTCACAGGTCAGCAGGTCCGCTGAGTGGCCTTGCCTATAGGAGTGAGGCAGGCTGCTTGTCAGTCCGCATTAGTATAATTTACAGGTAGAGGCAGCAGTGTTATAGACAGCTGTCAGGCTGGAGACGGGAAGTGGAAGAGGGCAGCCATGGGCAGTTTCTGCCTCATCCCAGCCACACACATCCATCTTAATCAAGCAGGCCCTGTTCCGACAGCCCCTTGACTGGGAGCGAAGTCTTCAGTCCAAGCAGATTCGCTAATGCACTGTCACAGCGAAGGAGAGGATGGGGAGGATCAGGCTGCAGGGGGATCTTCTTGACCCCTTTTGCATCTCCCTGTATAAAGTTGTGCTGTTGCTGATTTGGTGATTGTGACCCAATCAGAGTTCCTGCGGATCCTTAAAACGTCTTGAAGTAGTTTTTTTGAATTCAAGTACTAAACGTGTCTTAAAAGGTGACCCGTAATGCTAATTTTCAGAATCATACTTGTACTTGTGGTTTCTGCTAGAACATGTTTCCATTGTTTTGTTGTGCAAAAAAACACGTTATTTCTCTCATGCTGTCTGTCTATTCACCTTTTGTCCGAAACGCTCCGTTTTAGCGCCTGTCTTTTTAAGACCCCCCTCCCGAAAAAAGGAGCATCTGCTCTTATCGGTCAGTGTTTACAGGTCTTCTGTATCTGTGCTCTCCACGCAATAATGGTATTAATTTTTTCCTTTTAGAGGTATTAAAAAGGTCTTAAAAGTCATTCAATTTATGCTTAAAAAATGTACCCTGGGCTCAATACCAGGAAATCGTGAAATATAGCCAGCCGAGTCAATTTTCCCATCCTCCAAGGAGACCTAATAGGGTGTAAAAGTAATTAGACATAATAAAATCCTTAACGCTTGTGACAGGTTGGCCTACAGGTTACAGACAGACCACTCATTAAGAGCAGGTCATGGGTTCCACCCCCGCGACACATTAGCAGCTGTGTTTTAGTGTCCTGTGCATGACGAAGCTGTGAATCAACGGTTGAAAGTGTCATTATCTGACAGTTGTGATCTGTGCCAGCAGAGACGTAGATAGGTCATCTGTAGTCATCAATTGAGCTAGCAAAATATCAAGGGTTTCAATGTAAGATGCTATTGTGTATTTATTTTGTAAGTAGTGGTCCTAGTTATTAAGTCAGGGTAGCGCGTACGATTTTGTTGCAAGCCCTTATTTTACAAAGAAAGTGCAAGGCAAGTTTATTGACAGCACATTACAGCAAGAAGGAAAGTCAAAGTGCTTTACATAAAACATAAAAAAAAATTTAATTGCAAAAGAAACAGATTATAAATGACATTTAAAGACTTTCATTAAAAAGCCAAATGAATAGAAATTAAAGACAAGCTAAAATACAATATTGCAGGTATAAAATACAAGCATAACAGTGCTAATTATTTAATTTTAGAAAAGTCTTTAGCCTTAATTTAAAAGAAGTGAGAGTCGCAGCGGGCCTGCAGTTTCTCTGGGAGTTTATCTTAAAGTCTTAAAAAGCATTGAATTCATTCATCTAAAAGTAAGGCCTTAAAGTATCTCAAATGAATCTTTCAAAAGTCTTAAAAATGATAAGACATGTGTTTTTTAATTAATTTATCAAATGCCTCCCGCATTAACGGCATGCAGATCCGGGTAGTGAAAAAAAAAAAATGCCGTTAAATTCGTCTTACATTTCGTTCTGAGTGGCATTAAAAAAAGACTTCAAATCTAACTGTCTCTAAACTGGAGGAACCCTGTTCTCCATGTTTAGTTCTGAGAGGTCTGGATGGTTCATAATTCAGACCCATTCAGTGCTTTATAAACCAACAGCAGTATTTAATAAAGGCAGCTCTCTCTCAACGAGGTGTCGGTTTCTTCCCTTTTTATTATACAGTATGGACGTGCGCATTCACACTGCATGCATACTTTGTGCATACTCCTCTTCCCCCTGTTTGCTTTCCATCTGAACGCCGCTCTCCACTCTCACCTAGCGAGCATACTAACAAACCTCCTCGCACCCTGTATCGCACTTTCCACAGGCTTCTCTTCAGCTGATGAAACCGCGCGATTGTGCTTTGGACGGCTGGCGAATGTGGATTCTCTATTCAAACGAATAATAGAGCTGAGTCTGTGAATGGAGATCAAGCTTGTCTGGGTGAGGGATTTGGGGACGACGAAGGCTCAGGGACTCCCCCCCCCCCTCCCCTCCTCTCTCCCTATCTGCCGTAGCTTCTTCTTTAAAACAGAGAGCTCACCTCTTGTGTCAGACAGGGAAAAAAGAAGCCTCCAGTCATGCTGTCAGAACGTGATCTTAGCACACGGACGGCATTTACATATCAAGGACATGTTCGAAGGCTGCTGCAAAGCACACCGCCATTCCATTTCTTTATTGTTTTAATATTCTCTGTCTGTCTTTTCTTGCGTCCTCACTTTCTATTTTTTGTTCTCCATTTTGATCTCCGCATCTCCATTTATCAGTCTGTCTCCCTTTGCGAACAAACGCTTTATTCTTCTATATATATATTTTTTTCAATCTCTTTCTGTTTTTGTTGTTTCTAACCCCTTCTCCCTCTCTCTCTCACCTTGAAAGTAAAAAAAAGCCAGTCCCACACTGTGGTGCCTCTCAAAGAAGCCCCTGAAAACAAATTGCTTTGCTCACAGGGAGAGACAGCACAAACAGCAGAGTCCCCTCACTGTTGCAGTGTGACCCGAGGCCTTGAACTTTGACCCCAGTGCAATGAAGCAGAACTAATGCACTTGGAATCGCCCTCCCTTTTCCTCCCCCCAAGGTCCTCTTCCAGCGGCTTTGTACAGACACGAGCCATGTGAGTGTTTCAGCACCACGGGCTGTGGACAGCTCTCATGCTGCTTACATGCTCCTCTCTGCTCTGTTACAAGAAGGATTTCAGCGTTTGGGAGAGTTGGACAGCTCCCGTTGTTCACTCCAGGGCAGGCTGGCTGAACGGAGGCACTGCATGTCCTTAGGAATGCGCGAAGTGCAGCCAAGTATTGTTCAAATGCAACGACCCTCATGTGTAAGAAGTCAGAATTTGGATTTTCAAGCAGGTCTAGGTGCTGTATAAATACTGTGAAAGCATCAAAACGCTCAATCCACAGAGAAATGAACACAGCCCGTATTCAGAAAATGTGCCTTGAAACGAGCTGTCACAAGCAACTTCTGTAAGGTTGTGATGTCACAACTATACAATATATAGATAAAAAGTGACCCTACAGTGCCGCTACAGTCATTCCCTGAGGGCAATAAAGGTATAGAGATGTTGTAAGACCCGGAAACACTGACCAATCACAGCAGACTTGGGTTTTTCAGGAAGGGGCCTTAAAGAGACAGGCGCTAAAATGGAGCGTTTCAGTACAATACAGTAAAATAATGTGTTTTTTGAACATTAAAGCATGTAAAAATGTTCTAGGAATTTTTTTTTGATGCAAGTATGGACCTGAAAATGAATAGAGTATGTCTCTTTAAGTGAAGAGAATAACGTATGCAGTTATTATAGAATTTAGGGAAATGACCTATTAATTTCATATACTGTCATACAAGAAGACAAGGAGGCAATGCAAAAACTGTCCTGTTGACCCCAAATACAACAGGGTATCTGATAATGCAGGAACATTAAAGGATATATACACTTACTTTAACAACATGTATCATTTTACTAGGTTGTGGGTATAGTTTCTACTATTTATGATCAGAAGGCGTCAGCAAAAAGAAGTCGGATGGAGCAAGAAACAGCAGATGTAAGACAATCGGACCATTTTGCATGCACACAGTTTACCTGGGCAATGATGGGTTATTACAGGCTTGTGTACGGATTGATTAAAGCAGTGATTTCATGCTCAGTAACTAAGTAGTACAGTAAAAAAAGACTGCTCTTTAAATGCAGATAGTGGAGGACATGTGAGATCACTGCGGCTGGGATGGGCTCGCTAATACCGAGACTGAATGTCCTTGCATACTGATAAGCGCTGCTATCATGCGCAAATGGTCTTAATGAGCCCACTCTGTGTCATTGTGGTTTCCTAAGTATAGCACAAGAATATTCTACTAGGCCGTCAAGACACCCCAAATTCAAGGGGAAAATAAGGTGTGATGGAGGAAATGGTCATGCCTTCAGCTAGTCCGTTCAGCCTAATAGTTAAATTACCATTGAAAATGACTCTCATGTATTTATCCCGCACGTGTCCTGCATTGTGTCTTTTGTTTCTCATACAGTGAAGCCAAATCTCACGAGCCTATTTAATATTTATTTGGCCATTCTGACTACTTAGCAACACTTCATTATTAGTACTTTTATACTGTACATTCTGTATTTGTAGAATAAATCATAGTCATAATATTACGCTGCTTTATCGTCTATTTTACTCTAAGTAGCGCCATAATTTACTAAATCAACATCATGCTGTATTAAGGAAGATTTTAAACTACAGTTTGAGAGCATGAATTCACAAGAAAAATGTTTACTAAGGTAATAAATCATGTGAGAAGAAGGGTCATTTTCTCATAGACTTCTATACAGTCTGACTTCTTTTTGCAACCAGTGGAGTCATTAGAAGTAATGCAGGTGCAATGCACTTCCACATTAGTTTCACCTTTTTCAGACCCGGAGGTTGCCGCTTAGTTAGATTCAACTACACAGCACAACAAATGTCGCCTTTTATATGGGTAATGTTAACATAAAAGCATTTACCCGGAGGTTTGCAGTGCAACTTTTTGTTTGAGGACATTGTTAACTTACTCAATACAGAATAATTCTGTGAATGTATTCCTGCTCGAGGCTTGAACACGCTGCTTATTTGTTCAATGAAGCATCCGAATCCTCCACATCGAGCCACCGGTGAGGCTCATTTGGCAAAGGCGAGGTGCATTATTAGCTGGTAAATAAAGTGGCGTGATGAGTGTGTGTGCGTGAGAACGAGCTCAAGAGAGCTTTGTAGGCCATGGGTGTGCAGCATCTTATTTAATAGACCGCTCCTCTCCTCATCAGTGCAGTCCAGCTCCGTCCTAATGAAACAATAACAGCTACAGCCTTTCACCATCTGCTCATACTCCTGCTCCGTCACCTCCTCCCTGAGCCTCGTCTGCTTTCTCTCTCTCTTTTTGAATCCCTCCGTTTCTCTCTACCTACAGCATCATTCATTTTCTTGTTATTCATGCCGTGTATGTACCAACAAACTGATGCAAATAACGCTCTTTGGCCAAATACCAGGCTGATATGATGGATGTGACCAACGCTTGTCCTTCCTGTTGTTGTAAATAAAGCCTGCTTCTATGTAATTTATTACTTGATGTGTAACAGCTTAATTTGAAGGCCTAACATAACTCCTATCACTAAATAGGTCACTTTGGTCTCCCTGGGTCACCTTGCCTTAAAGGGATCCTGTCTCCCGACCGCCATCGACTGTAGGTAATACACTGACTATGGACAAGTACCTCATCCAACCCCATTTCAAAACCTCCAAACTAACCCTTTAAGAAGGGAGGACTTACAGCAGCCAAATGCATCGTTCACAACCTGGCAACCCAGGAGTTATTTTGGGTTGTTTAGTTGTTCATTTTATAGGGGACAGTGCACATATGTCATTGTTGGCATTGTAATCATTGATGTAAATGTGCTGGGGTTAGCTCAACAGCGAAATGGCTTGCTTATTTATATTTATATACAAATCATTAATTAAGTGTTAATTAACCATTATTGATACTGGAAGTTACTTAACATATTTATTTTATTTAGCTTTTTTCACTGGTTTGAAGTGGGCGGTACATAAATCGTACGATAACGTAAAAATGATCGAAGTTTATGTCCATATATCTACCGATAAATTGATAACGTAATTCGTCATGGGCCTTTTTATTGGTTCATTCTTGACCGTTGAAATAGCATTTGAATTATTTATTTTTTTAGGTCCATTCAGTAGCTGTTCTGGAGCTTTTGATCAGAACACATTCAGTCGCAAATAGAGTTTGCCCAAATGTAATAGAATTATATGCATTTAAATGTTTTTTTCAGTTTTGTTGAAAAAAAAAAAACAGGTATTTCTTTTAAACCCTATCTTGTAATTGTTTCAAGAAAATTAGATTGTAAGCGCACAGTGGACTAAATAACGAAGATGGAGGTTTTCACCATCACTGCGTCATACTCTCACCGCTCCCTTCTGTCATCTCATTTACCCCCCGCCCCCCCACCACCAGTATTTATCCCTCATCCTCCACCCGCTGCCCCGTCTGCTAACTCACTTCCTACGGTGACATCTCAGCAGGCTTACACTGCGCCTTCAGGCCTCAGCCATAACAACAGCCATTAAACGACATGTCATTGCCGAGCTGCGGGCAATGTCATCCATTCTGCCGACCCGGCCCGGCAGTGCAACGGCCGCTCCTATTGTGCTGATGGTTTTATATCACATTAAGTAAGTGCTTGTATGGCTGACCGACTGATATATGGTCTCATTATATTGTTTGATGGCCGTGGATGAGCTGGGTGATTATGCCGCTGATAAACCGCAGCCAATGAGGCACCTGATAGGCTCATTAAGACATCTATTGATCAGAGGCATTGTGTGTGTGTGTGTGTGTGTCTGTGTGTGTGTGTGTGCGTGTTTCGTGGTCTGATATATGCTCTGTTTGCATACATTTGTGTGTGTGTTTGATGTTGATATGAGGGTGAATTTGTCAATATTTGTGAATCTGTGTACTGCACATGCATGTATTTGCATGTGTTAGTGTTCTGAGATACATGCTATATTTGTGTGTGTGTATTTGTGTGTGTGTGTGTGTGTGTGTGTGCGTGGGTGTGGCTCTTCCTTTTTGGCTCGGATCTTTCCACTGCTCGGTTACAGGTGCCAGCTCCTGCTCTTTTATATGTAGTAGCCGAGGCTTTGTTTGGTGGCTCGTGGTGAGGCGGGCGGGTGGCCGGCCAGCTGCTGGGATGCTGTTCAGTGTCAGCTGTTACTGGCAGCCAGGCAGCGCGGAGGAGGCTTGTCATAACCTTGAATTGGAATTGTTTTGTATGTGCACAGCTGGTTAGCTGCTACTCTTTGTCGGCTGTGATAGCGGCTGACACCAGACTGTGATTTGTTTAGCGGCGGGCACGCTTGCGCTCCACGTCGGTAACTGCCAGTTCTGACAGAACTTCACGTTTGCACACCTGAATTATTTGTATTTTATAAATTGCGTGTGCGCATGCCAAAATCCTGACTATCAGGACAGGGCAGTGGCTGTTTTTTGGCTGCTTTTTTCTGCACAATGTTCACCTTGCACTTCTCTTTCCAAGACTTGCTTTTTACTGATTATAATAAGAGGAGGCTGGACATTCTTAAGAAATGTTTTTAGCATTTAGAGGTTACAAATATTTTGGAATTAAAGGTAAAGAAAAGCGCGCTTCAGGTTTTCCAACAAAAGCCAAAAGGTATGCTTTATTATTATTTTTTTGCCGTTTGTTGCCGTGAAAAGAGGTGACGAGTCGGATAGATAGTCCTAATATGTGTTGTGTGTTTCGTCAGCTGGTGGAGCCCCTGACCCCCAGCGGAACGGCCCCTAACCAGGCTCAGCTGCGGATCCTGAAAGAGACGGAGCTGAAGAGGGTCAAGATTCTGGGTTCTGGAGCGTTTGGAACAGTCTACAAGGTCAGTGTACCTGTTGGTGAGCACATACTTACACATCAATTAGCTCAAGTAAAAAGCTTTTTTTCGATGCCTTCTTTCCTCGGCCTGACAACCTAAACAATAAGCATAAACATTTCCCCTTTGTAGCAGTGTTTCCTGACAGACATGAGCCTAGGGCGGCTCAAGGACCTGGAACAGAAACCGCGGTTTGCTTGCCAACTTCACTGCCCTTGGCAAAATTATTCATAACCACCCCGAAAACTCAGCAAACTCATTGAATAAATACTACATTTTCTACCGCCGGGGCCTTGGATTAGATTAGATTTTATAGCCATATTTTACTACAATCAATCTACATACACAGTGTTCCATCAATTTATAGCCATATTATGATCCAGAGCTTTTTGCTTGCAGCAGGTGGGTCCATTTATGCACCAGACAGGGAGTAGAAATGTTGTTTTCGAGAACGTGATGTCTCATGAAAGCCTTCAGGGGATTTCTTCGAAATTTGACACGCACATCCACTTTGACTCAAAGATGAACTGAATAGGTTTTAGTGGTCAAAAGGTCAAGGTATCCGTGTGATAATTGTGAAAAAGTTTCTTTCACACTTCTTTTTATTGAATTTCACAGTTTTATAAGTTGCAAGGTCCAAGGTCAAGGTCACTGTGATCTCACGTCCGCAACATTCTCGTGAACGCGATGTCTCAGGAACGCGTTGAAGGAACTCTATTCAAATTTGGCACGAAGGAACTGATTAGAATGTGGTGGTCAAAGGTTGAGGTAACTTTGACCTTACACGAAAAAGAAAGTTGAATTTCACAGTTTATACAACCCCCCCCCCCCCCCGCTGTCACCGTATATCAACATGTACTCAGTGAAACACCATAGGGTAAATTAAAAATGTCTATTAAAGGATAAAATCATGAATTGATGAAATTTTTGGATGGACATGGGTGTAAACTGCCACTTGACTGGCAGACAATCGCAATGCGGTAATTTTAGTTTTATTTTAATTTCAGGAACTTAAGTAGGGCAGTAGACGTTGTTAAACACAGGAAGTACCCAGAGAATGGCCCTAGCTGCGGGCTTTATTGAAACTGCATTCACGGTCATTACTTGTATATTTCAGGGCATCTGGGTCCCAGAAGGTGAGACAGTGAAGATCCCCGTGGCCATTAAGATCCTCAACGAGACCACCGGTCCCAAAGCCAACGTGGAGTTCATGGACGTGAGTATTTTTATCGTGGCAATTTGTGTTCCATTTTTCGCCCTGTGGGTGTGTGTTCCGTGTGCCCGAGCCGTAAAGCCGTAGCTTTGTCGATGAGACGGCCCGGGCCTGTCACTTTGTGGGATTGTGCATTCGGCGGTAAATTCTTATGAGGGTACCATCTCAGTCAGAGCCGGTAATAAAGTGAACTCCGCTGTGCTGTACAGCCAGGCATGTATCGAACGAGACTCTATTAAAAAACAGCACTTGTTTATGAGATATGGCTTTATTGGAATCCAGGAGTGATGGAGGGGAGAACGAGAGTAGGAATGGAATAAGTTTCCAATTGTTCCCACATTATCTTCTCCACCTCTCTCCTCTGTCCTTTCTTTTTCACACACTGCAATTTACTTATCACCAGGTTTTGCAAAAGGATAGCAGTACAATCTTCGCCATCGTTTTGGATGTTTGCCAAACCATCTAACTAACCCTTTCTTCCAAATATTTTTTCTCCTTTTTGGCACACAAACCAAAATGTAAAGAATCTTTTTGTTTTAACTCATTGATGTTCTTTCCTTTATGCGTCAGTTCCCATTTTTTTATTCCATTTCCTGTCCTGCTTCGGCCGTAAAGCTAAAATGATTAGTTGAATAGTTGAAAATATACGAAAAAATTTTGCTAATCGTTAATTTTTTAAGCAAAAAAAACCCTCCTGGTGAGACATTGATGAGACAAAACAAGCAATGAAAGCAATGAAGCAATGAAAATGTCACCTTGGGCTTCAGGAATTCAGGATGGGTATTTTTAATTATCTTCAAGAGATGCTCCGATTTATTAGTGTTGGGCGAAGGTCAATTAAAACGTTGTAATGATGTGTTCAATTGTAATCATGCGATGGACTCAAATAAGCAACAAACGACAAAAAAAACGATTACACCGATCCCATTTCTTGCTCTTCTGTCCCTGCCTCTTTCTTCCCCCTCCTTCCTCTCCTACCTTTCCCTCTCTTCCTCTTCCCCTGTTTCTCCAAGCGGGGGTCTCTGTCCACCCAGAGCCAATATGCTCTGTCTGCCGACTTGTTAAACAGCAATCTAAAGGCAGGCTCACGCCTCGCAACTGGGAAGCTAGCCACTGGAGTGCCAGCTCCAAACACACTCCGAAAATCCACACATATAAACACGCATAACCAAACAGCGCGCACTTTACAACAAAAGGCTCCCCAGGTGGTGGTGGCCTCGCGTGTGAGAGCTGCTGGCTGATTTTTCTTGTGTTAGCAAACATGTGACGCGAGTTGATTATTTCATGTGAAACACAAAAGGCCTAATAGCGCGCTAATTTAGCGGCACGCGCTTTCACACACATGCTGGAGCGTGCATCAGTTTCTTTGCGATGCTCTGCCAGTCTATCACTCAGTGTGTGTGTGTGTGCGCGCGTGCGTGTGCGTGTGTGTGTGAGCTAGATGGGAAAGGAGGGTCAGTCGGCAGTAATGGAGGTCAGCGCTCAGGGAGATGAGAGAGAAACCAAAACGCTTGCGCTCGTGCACCCACGCTTACAAGGAAAGCAAGAGTTTAGCCGGACGTAGTTTACGAGTCGCGGGTCTTTTGGGATCACTGAGAGAGAATAAAAGCGCTGTCCTTCTTTCTGTTACTCACACAGATGTGCTCCTTCGCCTCCTTTTTCTCCCTCCCTTTTTTGCTTCCTGTCTTGATCCCGGAGTGTGAGGTATGCCCGGTTTTGGCTGGAGTTGTATAATGTCGATAAGTTTGGGGGGGGGGAGCAGGTGGTTTTATGAAGTGGAGATGTAGAGGCACTACCTTGGGCGGCGAGGCTCTCTTTAAATCAGGGCACTGATGGTGCCAAAAGCCTCTCTATGGCCTATTGCCCCCCTCCTGTTTAGAATTAATCTACTCACACCCCCGCCGCCACCGCCACCACTCTTCCTCTAAGCTCATTCTTTAGCACCTAAATTTAAAAAGGCACCTAATTTATCTATCAGCTGGCCCGGGGGCCAAGCCTGGATATACACCTCCTCGCCCATTTGCTGTATGCAGAGACAGCCAGAGAGAGTGCAAGTGTGTCCTTGAGTATGTGAGCATGGAGTGTTTTAGAGAGCTGCCAAGAGAGTGTGTCCGCATGTGAGAGCGCGTGAATGAGAGAGGAGATGAGGAGAGCGGCTGAAGTGAGTGTTTTTAAGCGACGACTCCAAGTACAGCTTCTGCTCCGCCATAATGCATCTACACGGCGGCCACGAGTATCGTCCCTCGCCATCATAACACTTCATCACCACGGCACATCCTTCTGCTTGCAGCTCCGCAATAACAATTACCCAACGTTTGAGTCCCAACTGTTCAAACCTCTACGTCCATCTGCTGCAGGGAAAAAGATGAGAGTGAAAATGCATTTACACGCCGTCTCAAACCAGAGAGAAGAATTAAAAAAAGTAGCCTGAGAAATCAAACGCATAATCACCGCATTAGACAGCGCCAGGCCGTTTTTGAATGTGCACGTCGCTCAAGTTGTGGCGTTTCAACGGTGCCGGTGCAGCATTTAATAACCTCTGTGTTTTATACATGATAAAATATGGATGAAAAAAGGCTGCGTTTGTGCAGCTTTGAAGGAGGTTTCTGCAGGATTTTCCCGCACAGTGGGAATACTCTGTGGACAGATGCTGTGCATGCAGATATAGTCATCATCCCACAAGTCTTAATTTATGCATCTAGCTCCACCTCCAGTAGGAAGACTTTGGAATGCAGCGCAGTAATATCCATGGATAATAGATGCATGGACAGACACAATTTTACTTTAAAAATAGAACCTAATACTACTTGATGAGTAAAATATATACACTAGCGGTTCTTAGTCTTAGTCCCAAAGAAATGACTGTCCCTTTACTATTCTGACATTGCCACCAAGACACCCTAATGTCTTTTTTTATCTTTGTATTTAGTGGAAAGCATTTAATAACCGTAGAGTTTCAAAGTAGGGTGAGCTATCATACTTCTTCATGTTTTTTTTCACTTGCCCAGCCGTTCAAGTGGGTCAGAAATCTACTTGCCCGAAGGCAATTTTTACTTGCCCATCCACAACTACTTTTATTCATTAGCGGATATAAAATAACTACAAGACTAAAGTTGACTGTCATCTTTATTTAAGTTAACAAATCTGGAGTTTCGCCCTCATCCCCACTGTCGCTTGTGCTTTAGCTCACAAACTTGTTTTGTCCAAGTGCAACTCTCAGCAGAGATTTTTTTTTTACCACTTGCCTGATCGGGTTGCTAGATTGACTAGCCGTAAGTGTCATTTTTCTTGCCCCTGGCAACTGAGCAATCCTTTGTGTTGAGCCCTACCCTCGCTCCAAAGGTAAAAATCTGATTCATTTTTCCCACTGACAATGTTATGTGGAGCCCTTCTATGCTTTGGATTGGCATGAATTTCTGCCGGTTGAATCATCGGTACAAAAGTTTAACAACCACATAAAAACAGAGCTCTTGTTCCTGTGTTAACTGCAACTCCCAAGGTGCACTTTGGCAAGAACATCTGATCACGCTCCTACATTTGCCACGACTAATAGATTGTGGTAGTAAATGGCGAAAGAACTGAGGGTACCAGTCATAAAATGCAACAACCTTCTTAGTCCCTCTTTGTCTCCCTTTCCCCCTCTCACCCAGGAGGCCCTGATCATGGCCAGCATGGAGCACCCCCACCTGGTGCGTTTGCTGGGCGTCTGCCTGAGCCCCACCATCCAGCTGGTCACCCAGCTCATGCCCCACGGCTGCCTCCTCGACTACGTGCACGAGCACAAGGACAACATCGGATCGCAGCTGCTGCTCAACTGGTGTGTCCAGATCGCCAAGGTAAGAGATCAGGTCAAAAGTGAGACGGCACCTGGTGCTGCGGCAGCGTTTCGTGTCACTGCACTGTACGCTGGCAGGTGTGAGGGTTGTAATAAATATTATGGGTTTGTGTTAATGTCCATTGAGCCTTTTTTTTTTCCCCCAAAAGCCAGCGTGTGGCGGATGGTGACGTGAAGAGGATTGCCAAATTCAGTGTCACCCCAAACAAGCTCCAATTTTTGCAAAAACATGATACAATTGCACGTTCCAAATTCTTATTTGAACAGCTTTCAAAACTGTTTGGAACTGCTTTCAGGATGTCTCTGATCTGTGTGACCTATCAGTTAGATGCTCCGGTTTTTCCAGGCTTCGTGACATTGTGTCAAGAACGTTGCTAACTGTGTGCCGCAAACTCGGAGCCATCATCAGGAAGCAGAGGCAGCTGCGTGTTTGAATGTGTCATTTGACGAACAGACACAGTGTTGGGGTCCATTGTTGTTCGCCCCTGTTGATCCTAATTATCCTCACTGTTTGACACGCGGATCATTTCCCCAACCCGTCACAATGACATGATAGGCCACTGACATTGTTAAAAAAAAAATAAAAAAAGCATGCAAGCCTAGTTTGCCTTGAACTCTGCCTTAGAAGCACAGCACATTATTCTTTCAGGGAATGAGTGACTCCGCAAGAAATTGAGAGATTAACCAGCCGTTCGCCGCTACACAAACAATTTTTGTGTGTACTTTTGCTTAGCCACGGAACATTTGTGTTTTGTTTTGCAAATGAAGTGGATGCAGCCAGACTGCTTGATAGTGTTACTGCTGGGTGAGATTTAATGTCTCTGAGTTATAACTCCGGGATGTCAGTAGGGTGCTCGGCTGCTAGTACATGCTGGGCAGGCAGACATCTGCTCTGGTACAGAGGCCTCCCCCGACATCAGCTCTGGAAGCAGTAGCTGACAAAGAAATGATCCGACTTTGATTTACTGACGCCACTGTTCAGGATGTTAGACAAGACAACAACTGATTATATTCTGCAAGAGTTGATTTTTGTGCTATCCAAGCTTGCCATTTTAATGCGTATTCTGAGGATGAAGAGTTTCCTGCTTCTCGTGCAGCTATGCCTCGATGAAGTGCTTGTGTATTTCAAAGTGCAGTCGGTTACTCAGCCAAATACTCTTTGTATATGGACGGAGCATCTGTGTTGCTAAAAAAATTGCAAAAGTATCGCAATAAAAAAAAAATGAATGGTTGTCACGTTAACCAGTCATGGCCGTTGCTACTGTTGCAGTGACAGGAAATATAGAGATGTAATTTATACATAACTTCCTCATGCATCTGAAATAACGCAGAACTTAGCCATAGCTCTGCCTGCTACATATAAAGTGACCGGGAAAATACAAATTGTTAATTGTAAAAGAGAGTGTAGTGCGTCACATTTGGATTTTATTGAAAGGAAAACATTGTTTTACTTAAATCATTTGAGATTTATTTAGTTTTTGAAGCATACAGTAAATCTTCAATAAGAAACAATGGCCACGCAATAGCATGAGGTTACCAAGACAGTTAGTCTGAATGGAGCCATCTGCTGTTCATAAAGCTTCATGAGAATCATTCTTCTTCATATTTACCTCTACACGGGTGTGAGGAATAGGGAGAGCTGTCTCTTAATACTAGTAGTCGATGTGTTGTCATGCTTATGGTGCTGCCATAAAAAAAAAAAAAAAAAAAACGGTGAACCCATAAATTGCATGTTCATTGATGACCCGCTGTGCCATTCTTCAGATAATTTCCTCTTTCTGAAGGACTCCCTTGTCAGTCAGCCTATTGGAGTCGATTGCTATTGGTCATCGTTAAAGGCAATCTTCTCTTACCGTGTGCTCTGGTTTCGTCTATCTGAGCTGTGGATGAGAGCTCTGGTTTCATGGGGTTTGGGGTGAGTGTGGGAGGTCTTAACCCTTTATCGCGCAGTTGATGGATGATTCCCGAGAGCTCCAGAAGCAGGTTACTTAAGCAGGTACTTATTGTCGTAATTGGTTTCGATTTCACCTGTAGCGGCAGGGGTGGAAGTGTCAGTTTCTTAGTGGTTCTAGAAGTGAGGAAGAGCAACAGAAGAGATAAGTCGCAACTGTCCTCCACCCACTCGGCACTGTGACATTCAATTCTGTAATAGTTTGATTGCTACGACTGCAGTTCCTTTTTGTGACTTGATGTAGAGTGTGGGTGAATGTGCTTGACTGATTGGAAATCACGGACTGAGAATTCCTTTTTATTGGAGGGAATCAGGGAATCAATTCAGTGGAATCAATGGGGTTTATTGTGTTCCCACTGGAATGACCCGTCCTTTCCATTACTGCCTCTATTTCTGTCAACATGGGTCAGGCTTTGTAAATCAAGATGCATCACTTGGTCTGTAGCTTATTTTTAAGGGAAATATCTGGCTCTTTAGCTGCTAAATGCTCCACCATGTTTACAGTGGGGTTTTTAGAGCTTTTTCACTGGTCACAAGCCGCAATCTCTAATCTCTAATGGCCAGCAAGGGGCAATTACACTGGTTTGAAAGTATTAGTCAGATTGTATAGAAGTCAATGAGAAAATGACCCTACTTCTCGATTGAATACCTCAGTAAACATTTTCCTGATGCGATTATGGTCTCAATCACTAGTTCCAAGTCTGTTCTGATGCAGCATGATGTTCATTTTGTAAATAATGGTCCCATTGAGAGTAAAATTGACGATAAAGCAGGGTATGCTTAAGTCGGGGCTACCTCTGGATTGACAGGTCGCTACCACGATGTTGTCCGGTTTGGGTGTTATCCGTTCTTTTGGCTCATAACTTTAACCCTTTCACAGTGTGTTTTCAGTTGTTGGAAGTTAATTGTAACATTTTGGTTCGCTTAAAAATGTCTTGTTGAGCGCTTTGGTTGTACTAAGCTCCACCATCTCACAAACATATGGGTGGCGTCACAATGACCACGTCCACTTCTTTGTTTCAGTCTCGGGTTTTCAGAGCCTGCTGGGGACGAAAGCTACTTGTTTAAAAAAAAAAAGTCAAGTTTTGTTTGTCATTATTAATTGTGTTTGCGTCTGGGTTCACTTTGGCAAATTCCAACAACTTTGAGTCTGGAGAATTGGGTAGGCTTTTTTATTTTGGGGACAATGAATTTCTGTACAAATTTTCATGGGAATCTATCCAATAGTTTTTGAGATATGTTAGATGTGGACGGACCACCCAGCCATCCCTT
Organism: Bovichtus variegatus; assembly: GCA_943593645.1. Taxonomy (NCBI): domain Eukaryota; kingdom Metazoa; phylum Chordata; class Actinopteri; order Perciformes; family Bovichtidae; genus Bovichtus; species Bovichtus variegatus. The sequence continues at coordinate 9,250,214 of CALSCE010010776.1, read as the reverse complement.
GAGCCATGTCGCTAATATGGCTAAAAACTAAGCTAAATTACATCCGGCTGCTTATGGATAAATTTGATTACATTTGTTTCCACTCCTCACTGACACAGGTATGTGTTCCCAGTTCCAGCAGGGAGTCTATTTAACAGCGTGCCATTGAGTCGAGCTTAATGCTCACAGCATTAAAGCCAGATAGCTTGTTTCTTCTCTGTTTTATTAGCCTTTCGGATCCACCTCACAGGTCCTCCATCACATAGCCCCGAGATATTTTTTCAAGGCAGGCATTCTCTGCGGTGTGTCCATGAGCATGAATGCGTCTCTCCAGTTATGTGTGCGTCTTTGTGTCTCAGTTTGTATCCGAGCACATGCCTGTGTGTGTTTGGGCATGTGAGCGGAATAAATAACTCGGAGACTTCTTCTCTGAGTAATCTTTGCACTTTCAAGGTAATGATGGGGAACCTGTCCTCAAGAAGAAACAGCATCCTTCGTAAGACACACAATTTTATGACAAAGGGAAGAATAATTTTCCCTTGGTCTCCAGTTGGCTTTGAAGAGGATATTGTTCAGATAGAGGACAGGAGAGAGGGAGAGAGGGAGAGAGGGAGAGAGGGAGAGAAGTAAACAACAGAGAGAGACAGAGAGAGGAAAAAAAGATCTTCACAGCATACTGAGATCCATAAGACGTAGTGCATACCTTCACCTGAAGCACCTTATATTACACCTTATATTTTAAAGTACCAGTAGTAGAGGAATTATTAAAGTTATTTACATAAAGGAATAGATGGGAAATTGCCGGGGAAAAGTCTGTCTGTTTAATATGAAGCTGAAGTCAGCAACCTGGTTTTAGTCTTTGTGCTAAGCTAACTGGTTGCCATCTTAAACAGACAGATGTAAGCGTGGTACCACTGTTCTCATCCAATTCTTGGCCAGATATCAAATAAGTGGTAAATGTGCATCGTTATCAAGAGAAGAAGTATGCTTGTGTTTCCTCCTACAAATTTCCAGTGGCAATGAATATCTTTGATAGTGAGGGAATCGTCAAGCTAGTTGAAGAATGGCTCAGCAATTTCAGCATTTTCATCGACTGTAAACGCAGAGAAAACCCTCTCCTCGTCATGATCATTGCCCTTCATCACCACATGAGTCAAAGAATGTCAACATCATTACTTTGCTGTTAATAATTGCACTCTATTGTCTCCTATTCAGTAGCGAGACACGGCAAACCTTCCAATCATCACTCCACAGTATATCCCAAAGTGAATTAAAGAATGTCAACACAATTACTTTGGAATATAAAATTGATGCACAGCAGCGGCCTGATAATGTTTGACACAAAAACTGCAATATTCACCTGTGAATGTAGTGCAGTAGAATTATGAAGTAGCTTGAAATGAACATACGAAATATCTCAAAACTGCCCTTGAATAGAGGGAAAGTTCTGAGTTACGTACATAGAAACGATGCCTAATGTCCATTTTAACTGGGAATAAACTCAGTTTTTTTCCTATTTCACCATAATGTGGTGGCTATTTGCCAATCCCCCCCACCATCGCCACAACAACAGCACAAACACCGGCCGTATGTGGGCTCTGACCCGGGCAGGTGACCGCTGCGCCGCAAATTGATTGGCCGAGGCCTGTCGCCAGGCAGTGACTCTTCATCACTGAGTGTTTTGGGCATTGAGATAATGGCCCCCATTAATCTCCAGCCACACTCAGGGCTGCCCCACTCCCACTGCCACACACACAATGACTGACGCTCGCATAACGGCGCACACACATGCCCCTACACACATTGTACAGGACACACACACAGAGGTCTCTTTAGATCTGTGTGAATGGCCTCTAATTTAGTAGTCTCGATCTTTCCTTTCACCCCTCCCCCTCCTTTCTTTTCCTTTCCTTTCCTTTTCTGTCCTTTCCTTTGTTTCTTTTTCTATCCTCATCTTTCATGCCTTCCTTCTGTTTCCTTTTCTTTTCTCTTTCCTTCCCTTTGCTCTTCTCCTCAGTTCTTCCCTTCCTGCCTTATCCGTCCATTTCCTTTCCTCCACTCCATTTTGAACATTTTCCTTTTGCAAATCTGCCCATTTCTCCGTTTCCATGTGCTCGGCTAAGGTCAAAGTTTGCCCTACATCTCCTTCTACATTGCCCACTCCAGGCATATCCTCAAGTTACCTTGTGTGTGTGCAAATATTTGTGTATTTTGTAATTGTAAAACTTGCATTTTTCTTTTTTTCTTTTTCAAATGACCTTGTTCCCGCATTTCTGTCTCTTTCTGCATCTCCCTCTTGTCTCCATCTTCTCTTTATCACTCACTAACTGTTTCTCTCTTTCCCCCCTCTCTTTCTCTCGCTCACCATCTCACACACACATATACAGAATATTTTTTTTCATTAGGTTTTGGATTATTAATGGAATAATTAGGTTTGGGATGTATTTTAATGAACAAATCAATCACTGAATTAAATATGGGATCGGAACTGAGTGTATGCGGGGCTACAGGAGTCTTTTAATTTGGCTCTCCTCTGCTCTGATTTTCTCTCTCCCTGTCTCCCTCTCACAGTCTCTCTCCTCAGGCTCATTGTAATGAAAGGAGAATAGATTTTGCAAGTCGCTGTCCTGCCGGTGAAATGATTGTCTTTGACAGTGAAGCCCAGGCTGGACGAGGGTCTTGATTGTTTTTTTAGGGCATTTGAGGTAGGATGGCTGCTTGGCCGGGGCTTGTATCTTTGGCCACATTCAAACATTTTGTTAGTGAGCTGTGAAGGAGTAGAGCGGTTCGTATAAACATATCCACTGGCAAACTTGTGGACTGACATTAACACAACGTGCCCTGCAGGGAAACCCTCCAGTTAAAGTGGAGCTTTGCTGCAGAGGCATTGTTTTACAAATTGATAGTGCTGAACATTGGTCTTAAATCATTTCTCCAAGGCGTGCTTAATACTGAACAGTGTGATAAAATGTGCTTGGAAGCATGTGTGCACCATAGTGGACGTAGTCACTGTGACTTCACAACTTGTCAATCACAAGGTAGCATAGGGTAAAGCATACCCTGCTTTGCCGTCTATTTTACTCTAAATGGGACCATCATTTCACAAAATGAACATCATGCAGCATTGAAAAAGACTTGAAACTTGAGATTGAGACCATAAACTCATCAGGACCATTTTTACTGAGGTAATAATTAAAGAGAGAAGTAGGCACATTTTTTCATAGACTTCTATAAAATCTGACTTATTGTGCAAGCATTGGAGTCGCCCCCTGCTGGCCATTAGAGATAATGCACATTTAGGGCACTTCCGCATCAGCTTCTCTTTTCAGAGATGGCATCAATGTTTAAATGTACAATACATGGTTCCAGCTATGGGTATAGATAACCAAGCACATACAGAATCAAGAGAACACACACTCACATAAACACACACACACACTTCTTCTTCCTGACTGCTTAGTCAGGGAAAGCAAAAGTAAAATCTGGGCACCTTTTAAATATGGCTTCCAATCTTTGGCCTCATGTGTGTGCAAGCATGTGTTAATATTCTTGTGAGGACACATAGATGTGTACGCTTCCACATCAGAGTGTGTGTGTTGGATTTGCATCCTGCGGTGGCTCCCCGGAGACGCCACCTGATGGCAGGAGATCCAATCTGGTCAAGCTTAGTGTGGAGCCCTCTGTGTCATTCGCTTCCACGGCGCTCTGTGCTGAGCAAACATATCTTGTCTGTACTCATTAGCCAAGCCTTAACACTTCTTCCTCCCTCCTGCTTTACCTCTCTCCCCCACAGCATATATCCTTCATCTTTCCCTCCCTCAGTGGAGGATAGATTCCAGTCTTTGCTTTGAATCAAATCACCTCCATATCGTGTGCTCTTTAGTCTATAATGTCATCGCATTTCAATGAGAGGAACGTCTCAATGGACTCATGCAACATGCTCATACAGGCCCGGACATGTGTATTTAGACATTTACACGGCTGTTGAAATTGCTCCTGATTTTCCTCCTTTGACAAAGACCTAATGTTTGCTATGGATATAGAGAAACACTCATTCATTTTATTCAATCAGGATCTCAACTATATTGTCGTGTGGTCCTGAAACTTGGCAACATGGCATCAGATCAGTGGATTTTGCTCAAGCCCCTTTTTCCACAGGCAAAAACCCACTAACATCTGGCTTTTGTCTTTAGTGGCAAAGGTTACAATCGACATTCATTCCCCGGACAAATGACTCTGCAGCAGTCACGGTATTTATTGGCTCCAGCGCCAGCAGCGGGCATGCACATTTGTTCCCCTTTTATGGCACAATGCTATGAGAAGTTAGATGCTTTCCTCAAAGCCACCAGACTCCATTGACAGAAACAGTAATTATACTTTGCCGATCATTGCAAAAACGAAACTCATCAAAACCGTTGCGGTCAGTCTTCTCACTGTTCCAACAATCACCAACTCTGGTTTGAGACTTTGAAAGAGAATAATTAAAAGATATAGAAAGAGAAAAAGCCAACATCACACTGTTTTGCGGCGCGTCCGTATCGTTGAACGTGACACACCAAAAAAACAGAAAGGCATACTCGTCTACTGACGATGGGAAAGGAGTACATCTCCTTTTTTTAGCGGGTTTTTCCGCCGCTTAAAAACCTGCATATATGCTCTAATTTTCCTGAAAAAGAGTATAAGTGAACATCAGTTTGGTTCTCAATGTTCCTTTTGGTGCCTCAAGGAGTTAACTTCTTTCTCCAACACATTGTTCCTTGTCTTTGTCTTGTATAGCTTGCCCTCATACATCTTGAGAGCGTCTCTTTATCCCTCATTGAAAACAATACGGGTATGTTCAGAAACCCCAGGAGATACATGTAAGGCGTACATGCATCATTCTTGAAAGAAGACCAGCAATGATTGTGTATATTTACATATGAAAGATCCCTCAGAAAAATGCCAAGAATACATTTTTATTTTACAACAACATACTGTAGTTCAGACATCAGTGCTTGTAGCCGTCCTGTCTATGTGAATAGAAGGTGCTACGGCGGGAGCAATTAACTAAAGAGTGATGAAAACATTTTGCTCTGCACTGAAAGACAATTATGATTATGAACTGAAGAGTAACATGACTCCTGTCAGCACTGTCCATTTATATTCCTGTTAACAGTTGATGAGCAAACGCGATGCATCCTGGAGGTGCTGCGTGTTTTTCACCTCTGCGTATTTGCCATTGACAGGTTGAACATGAGTAATCTGATGTGTGTCAGAGAACATCAGAACCAGAGTTTCAATATTTGGATGGGTAAAAGTTGATAGAGGTGTGGCAGTTGGGCTCTTTTGGTCAGATTAGATCCACAGGCTTAAGTTAGAGTTTGGTTCCATTTTGGATCCATGTTCATTCAGCTTTGTGTCTAATTTGTCTTTGTTTAAGTACATTTTTGTGACTTGATGAAACCATGTTGTCGCTACACTATAGCGTCCAAATAATTCTTGACTTTGAAAATAATAATTTTGAAAAGAAAAACAAACAATCCCAACTCAAGGTTTACTTACTAGCCGTTTCCAAAGCTTTTGACCGTCCTCTTCATCAGGCGGTGTTCGATTTTCGGATGGATCTGTTGACATGAACAGTTCTTGTTGGCTTAAAATTGATAAAAGTTAATCCTTGACCTTGGAAATAGAAATGAGTTCTTGTTTTGTTTTTTTTCAGTGAGTTTGAGTACTTTGGCCGTGAAAAATCCAAGGCCAAACTCTTAAAAATCTTTTATTTCAAACTGTCAACACACAATCACGCACATATCGATGAAGCATAGTTCAAGTAAAACAAAAAGTAGTGCCAAACAGAAAAAGACATCTAATGTAAAAATAAATCAATTCTGCCTTAGGTCCACCATTGACTGTTATGAGAGTTTTTGTCACGACCGAATTGCATTGTGGGATATTGCCAGTGTAGTGTCCAGTGTTTGCATGAGGTAATATTTTCCCGTAAATAGTATACAATTTGCGTAGTATTTGTTTCACACTGAGGTTTCTGACACAGACCACGTCATCGTTAATATATATAACTATATAAACTGAAAGTGCTTTTAAATGTTAGGCAGCAATGACATACAGAATAGTGAATGATGTGTTCAGTGCCACCCCATACATTCAGTGTATTCTATTCCAGTTTATATGTTCTACTAAAACACATTATACTAAGTTATAGTGAATTTAATACTGTCAGCAGGCTATATTGCAGTGATCCATGTTCAGCACTCCATTTCCCGGCGCTTCATTAATATTGCAGTCCCACAATTCTTTGCATCTCGGAGGTTGTCGGGAAGCACATCAAGCGGCGATTACCAAACAGTGCAAACCCCCGTAATACTATCAGAAATAAAAACCAACTAATGTGCAACCTGAGCAGTTTTCCCCTTTTCTCCGACGCAAACACACACACACACACAAACACGCACACGTGCGCCGGTCCCAATAGTACGTACATGTCCCTGCTGATGCACCAAAAAAAGAGGAAACCGGGTGGAGAGAGACAGAGAAGTACGAGGTGATGAGGAGAGTGGGCGACGGAGGGATAAGCCCCCCGGGTCTTTCTAATTATCTGTAAGGATCAGCAGTGCTCAAGGATGCATAAGGGGAGGGATTTGACTGCCAGATCCACGGGGTAGAAAGGCCTGATTGCATCGGTCACCTCTCTCCATACACACCCATTACTCATGACGCCTGGAGACGAGGCTCATTAGACACAGGCATATGCACGCGTGCAGATGAGCGGGCGGTGGCGGGGATCCTCCTGCAACTCGGCATGTGTTTCTGAAATCTGCCCACCGCATTAAAAGCCTTCTACTTAAAACCTCAACCTAAACCTTCAAACATACATATTCATGCGGGCCTTTGATCAAGATTAGTTTATAGACGTTTTTCACATGACTTTATTGTACTTAAGTTTTAGAATTCTATTCTATGTTACTGTTATTTTATTAATCACTCATTTTGTTGTATTTAAGTTTGACAATTACATTACATTTTATTGTTATTTTATTAATCGAGTCTTTATTTCACGCTGGTTTAATGCTATTTTTTTGTCGTTGTGGCTTGTAATTCTCTTTTATGACATTTTTTATCATGTTATTGTATCGCATGCACTGTTCTCCAGTCGTCAAATTGCGGCATTTTTTTTTTTTGGCATCAGTTTTTGTCTTTTCTGTTGTTTTTACGCTCCGCTCTTTTTTTTTGGGCTTGTCAGTCATCTGTAATGACTAAAATGATTGATTAATTGATTATTATCCAGTCCTCTTCAATGTCACTTTAATAAAACGAGTAATTCAGCCGGGTTCAATCAAGTTGTCATTTTCTCAATAATAGCTGCAGTATTATTAAAAGAAATAAAACAGGGTGCAGTACGGGGGCACGCATATGCAATCATGTGTTTGAATGCATGGGATTTGTATTAGCATCATACATTCAGAAACCTCTGTTTACAGGCGTGTTAAAGAATAATTTCCACATCAAAAGTAGACAATGGGAGGGTCGAATCCGTCGACTTTTTGTCGCGATAATTATCTGCTGCGATCAGAAATCAGAACTCCTCAGTATCACGGCAAGTAAAGCGGACAATTGACATGCACCAGTGTGAAGGTTGAGTGTGTAGCCTGGCGCTCAGTGGACTGGAATGAGGATCAGATGTCCGCTTTGCTTCTTTTTTCTTCTCCCTCCCTCTTGATTCCTCTCTCTCTCTCTCTCTCTCTCTCTCTCTCGCTCCTCTCCGTTTGTTTCACCTGCCGAACGCAGAGGCCGCTGAGCCGTCCATGTAACCCATCATTACTGCTGCCTATAGGCAGCCTGCAACTTCACAGGGTGTCACTGTTCGCGCTGTTAATTGATGCTTCGATAGCGTCGTCACGCAGCAAGAACATTTAGCCGCATCGCTGCAAATGTCAGCGCTTGTTGCCGCTAATCATTGATCTCCTAATAAGAAGCTGTTTGTCTTCGCATGAGATAACTTTAAGGAATTGCAACTTTCTGTCACCATCTTTTCTCAGAAGAGCAGGAAAGAATCTCTCTGATCAAAAAAAGTTGCAGTTTCCCCCTGTTCTAATTCCACTGCAGCAGCCAAAAAAATTATTGACATTTGCTCATGTAAATTTGCCAGCAGCGGTCTTTTATTGCCTGCACAGTGACATTTTGGAAGGATCTTTTTGTCTCACAGGGGAGTTGAGATCATGGCGACAGAGCTCAGATAATTTTGCATTTGGTTCCCTCTCTTGAGGTGGGGGTAATTAGGAACGGAAGCGAGAAGACACCAAGCGCAGATCAGTTCAGGCATTGGGCCTCATTCACCAAACGCGGGTAAGACGAAATCGCTTGTTTAAAATCCACAAGAACAGAATCTACGCACACCTTTGCCTTTTAAGATAAACACTACACTAACACTTCAACACTGAGCGAGTTATAGCATCCCAATGCGTCTTTTTTTTTAATATAGAGTATATCTTGTTTTTAATATTCACTATTGATGCTACTAAATATGACATGTTTGGCGTTCACTTCCCGCAGAAGTACCTCCACTTCAGGGAATTTCCTCAAATTTGGCACAAACCCCACCTTGCACTCAAGGATGAACTGATTAGAATTTGGTGGTCAAAGGTCAAAGGTCACCGTGACCTCGCAAAACACGTTTTTTTGCCATAACTCAAGACTTCATGCGCTAATTTTGACAATAAAGAAAGGCATTAAACCTCAAGGCGGTAATTTTAGTCCGGTGCTCCACCCTCTTTGGACTTTCGTTCCGGCCTTCTTGACTTAATTCTCTCTCTTCACGATTGGCAGGACGTTAACCTGCTTTGTAGGATCCACATCAGTTTACGAGGACAATAGGATTCATCATTATAAGAACGGAGGTACAAACAATTCTGCGGTTCAAGCACGCGTCCTTAATCTGACATAGACTTGAGGAGACATCGGTGTGTGAGGCCCACTGTTCTTAAACTCCACTCCCACCGAGGGAATTTCACCCTACTCTTGCTTTACCTCGCATTGTGTACGGCCCTCACCCTCGCAGGTCCACGCAGAAGCTCGCACACTCACAAACGCACTCGGCTCAGGTTGATGGATAGGTGCATTTTTTTTCCTGCACTGTGGATCCAGAACGGCTGAATGCGGAGTAAATGGGCCTTTACCCCGAAATGCTGCGCCACCACTGAGCTGTCGTTATCGGTATATGTCACATTATGTCACATTCACCTGGATCGTTCATTTACCATCTAAACTGTCTGGTGACGCACTTTGGAGCTTTTTGGTTTCCATGGAGATCATTCAAAACAGTAAACTACCTTAGCGTATCATCTGAAAATCTTTTTTTTTTCTTTTCTTGCCTTTGGCAAATTGCTCCTTGCTGTACGTGGATGGAAAGTAATTTAGCAATAAATTTGACTTTAACAACAACAATTTCTGAGAATATACACATGATTAAAGGCGCGTCTGGAAATTGACTCATTCTCGCTCCTTCTATTTTTCTCTTTCTCTCACACACGCACAGAGAGAAAGGTTTTTTTTTTTTAGCCACGTCCACACACTTTGGAGTCCGCCAGCTCGGTGGGAATGCCTTCCCTTCTATCTCCCGCGCAGCACACGGCGCATGACAGACGACCACCTGCACCACCTGAGCGGACCCATTGTGCGCGCTCCTTATCGCACGGGGCCCAGTTCTCGGCGTGCGGACACCCATATTGCTCACATTGTTGCTGCCTCTTCGCCCATTCGGTGAAGGCGGCCGGGGTCTGTGCTTCGGCAGGACATGTGGGTGGGGTGGGGGTTTGTGGGTGCACCACATGCGGCGCTCTTATCGCTCCCTCTGGAAACAGGCACCTCACCTTCTGGTTCCTGTAAGAAACTCAGCATGGTGCCTTTTTTTTCTTCCCAACTTGACATGATTTCCAAAATAAGTGTAGCTCATGAATGCTTTGCACGTGTCTGCATCGTTCAAATAACCACCGCTGGTTCCCATTGCTTCCTCAAAAAGCATGTTGCCTGGCAACAAACACAGAAGAGTTGACTCAATAATGATTTCATGTTAGCGTATAGCTAATGCTGGTAATATCACAGACAATCACCGGATCTGCTGAAGACCTGAGTTGAATTTATTACAAGCTGTTCTCCATCATGTTCGTCCTCCTGCTTCTCAACTTACCTTTCAACTGCTCCCCTTTCTACCCAGCATCTTTTATTCCACAGCCTCTCTCCCTCTCTCCCGCTGAGGTGTTCTGCTCCCTGCAGTTCCACACGACTCTATTCTTTTTTTTTTTTTCGTGCCTGGTTTCATCCTCTTGTTTTCCTCCATTACTGAAGACTCAGATCTTTAGTCCTCTGTTTTCCCTGCTTGAAAGAAGGTGCTAATGGGTCACAGACCAGCCGTGACCCGGTCTGTTGCGTGCTTTAGAAAACTTTTAATCCCTGTAAACAATTCAGGACTCCGCTGAGATGAAGAAAGACCTTCAGTGTTGTTAAAAAGAAAAAAGAGAGATTTTATCCTGGCTGGTAGCCTGTGTCGGGTCAGGCGAGGATAAACTTTTAAGAGTAAGAAATCACAAACATAACCACGTCCTCTCAAAACTTCTTTGACTCGAAACTAGCAATTCAATGCCTTATTTACTCCATATTACTCTTGAGTTCAGTGTCACAGTCAACCGTCCAACGGCAGGGAGGTGTAAAACATGAGGGAAGAGAGCGTATGAGTCGGATGTAAAGATGGCATCACATGAAGTAGCGCGGTGGCGAGACATTTGGCTGCACTAATAGTTTGGCGAATGTCCTAAAGCACAGTCTGACTCCTGCGAAAGGTCTTCGCTGAACAGCTGTTGAAAAGTTCCATATAGTGCAGTGTTTAATATTTCAAACAACCATAGTAGCACTTCATGCTCTGAGGGCTTAAAACACACCCCAGTGTCATTTGGGATGCGCAACAGTGCTGCTGGGCCCTTAACCTTAATGCTCCAGTGTAGCATGTGGCTTACACAAATCTCTGTGTGCAGTGAGAGCTGGGAAAAGCTCTCACGAGACCTTTTATATGGGGTTCAAGTATGTGTTTTATTATTATTTGTATTATTATTCAAAAATGTTTTAATAAATGGAGGCCTTCCCTGAACTGGGTGAATGTATTGGAAGTTGCTGCAGTTGCTCGTTTGGTTCTGACCTAATGTCAACATTAACATTGGAGTTTCCCAAAGTGGATATGTGCCATTTTGGAGCTTCAGCATATGAGGTCATTGGGGGGCAAGGTGCATCAGATGCCCTTGAAATCCTTGCATGCTCATATGTTGCAATTTCATCGTTCGTGTGTCAGACTTTAAGATGCCCTTCTTACGGGCTTATGTTTGTCTCGCTGCGAATTCAGCAAGTGCTTAAGAGCTCTGATCTGAACTTTAGCAGCCTTTGCGCCTATTGTTCGTGTCTGTAAACCTGCAGACGTCATATAATACGTCGTATCTTTGATTATGTCAATAGACGATGCAACCCTTTTGCATAGTTTTGCAACCCTTGTATGAGAGTTGAACGTTTTCAGCGTTTTTCTGTACTTTTAGGAAACTAAAAGAGACTCAAACAAGACGCAGTTTCCCTCCATTTTTGCACATCAACCCCCCCCTCATACATCATCTTGCCTTTAAAGGTCAGCTGTAAACATATACTTTGAACTTTGAGTACAGCAGCTGAGTGCAAAGTTCGGAGTGCTGCTTGGCTTCAAATGCTCTCGCCGCAGAAAAATGACGGCTGAGAGGGAGCGCAAAGTGAATCGGGTGCTTTACTCATTCACTCTTCGCTCGAGCTGTTGCAACTAAACTTAGTTTGGATTCTGCGGAACAGAACAGTGACGTTGCTCACTGCACGTGGCAGGTTGAAAGACTTCCAAGTTGATCGGCAATATAGAAGTTATGTAATCAGAAATTATCCAATTCCACTGTTAAGGCCCTCAGGACCCCGGGGGAATGTAACACTTAGGCAGCGTTAAAGCGCCACAATCAGCGGGACCCTCTCGGCCCTGAAACCGAGGCTGCCCCCCACATCCTCCGCTGGGACGCTGGTGTTTACCGCCCGGAGTGGCTGGAAATTAATTGGCTCGTTGAGCTGCTGTACATTCACCCTGTCAGTGCGATGGCCTCCCCTCATTGCCCTGTCACTTTAAGTCGAAGTTTATTAATGGACTGTGTGGGCCATTGATTCCTAATTCCTCTCGACGTTGACATCGGGGATAAATATTGCACGGCGCGGTCGTCTTCGGGCTTATTGTAATCAGCACTGTTATTGATCGCCCGCCCGAAAACCCCCCAGAAGTAAACTACTTTGAATACACTTTCGGTAAAAGCACGGTGTTTACGGCCATATCGTCTTCATGCTGGCAAGGAAAGAGGCACAGGCAGAAAAAAATAAGAAGCACACAGGATATGAAAGCAGGAAGTGTGCTGAACTGGTAGATAAAAGACAGAGGCGACGCAGACGGACTGACATATAAAAATATTGCGAGAGTCACCAAGTATGCTCGGTGAAATATGTCTCGCTTTAGATTAAGGGTGGTCTCCGGGTGGGCTCTGTCATAGCGTGTGTGTGTGCGTGTGCGTGTGCGTGTGTGTGTGTCTACGCGTCTACGCGTCTGTCTCTGTGAGGCCGGCGGATGATGGATGATGGAGCCAGACGTCGGCGCTATCGATTTATCCTCGCATTTGTCTCGGAGGAGGCGGTGCGGGGCGGCTCGCCGCGACGAGCGTTTCAACACAATGGGCCTCGATATGTGCTTACACACACACGTACAGGATTTTCAACATGAGCATTTCAAATGGACAATGATTCTCTCGAGCCAGAGGAGGCGTGGGCCTTGGTTTGAAATGCTTCATTGTCTGCTGAGTACGATGACCGCCTCCCTCCTCATCAAGGTGCTTTTATTGATCCGCCTGAAAAGTGGCATCCACTTGTTTAACATCCAGTCTAATATACTTTAATAGGCCCAGCCTCGCGTTGCCTGCCTGCTCATCTGGCACTTTTGTTCAGCTGTGAGCACAAAAGACGGAGAGGAGTGTGTATGTGTGTCAGGGGTTTGTGCCCATGAGGGCATGATGAAACCTGTCTGTGCTTCGCCGTGTCCGTGGAAAAAGGTGGCATGTGTGTTTGTGAGCTAGTGAGGTAAATCGTTGTGAGCACGCTCGCATGGCTGCAAATGGGTTTTTTGTGCGACTGTCAAAACAGTCCTTGCTCCATCCAGCCCATTGAGCAACAAATTAAGGCTGCAAAGCAAAGTTGCCATTCTCTCCGCTCAAGGCTTTGTTGTTTTTCCCGTCACTCGCTTTGCTCATTGGGTGTTCATAATCAACGTTAACAAATTGGAAGGACATCCATTGTTCCACCTGCCCAGCCATCTTGAAAATGGCCCCAGTTATCGAGGACACGGCGGCTGCGTGTCAGAGACACAATCTCAGTTATGACTGAACAAGATTACACTCCAGTTGGACACGTTACAAGAAGCAGAGATTGATGTTACACGCTTAAAGACACACTGACGACACAGTCGGTGCCTGTTTCATCTTGTAGTTGCACCAGCTGCTCGGTCCAGTAACAGTGGGGAGAAAGATGTCCTTTCGCCTGCATAAATATTTGACAATATTACTTTAATATCCAGTGTTAGCAAGTGCTACATTTCACATATACTGTATGTTTCACTGTACACAGATCAGGAGACAGTGCCATGCAAAAGATGCATTATAAACAAACTTATAATGCGTCATAATCTGTTTAAAGCACTGTCTAATTATAGTTATAAACACTCCTAAATATTCAAATATATATATCCTATATATCCTAATATATAAAAAGCATTTTATAATGACTCATAATATCATAATACTTAATAATTGCATACTTCCCATTCTTGTAATGCATTATAATCTTTTTATAATGCATTATAATGTGAATATAATATTAGTCGAAGTGGTTATTGTTTAAAGTAAAATAAAAATAAACATAATTAAATCTATGCAATGACAATATAAAACATTTTGTAAAAAAAATTCAAGCAAACAATGACCACTTAGATTACCTTATAATCACAATATAATGCATTATAAAAAAAAGATTATAATGTATTACAAATATGGGAATTATAATACACTATTAATGTCGCAAAAACAAAGTATTATGATAGTTGACCTTATAAGTCATTATAAAATGCTTTACAATGTGTTTTGATGATTGTTATGAAGCATTATGAATATTTACGAGTGCCTATAACTATAATTATACAGTGCTATACGCGGATTAAGACGCATTATAAGTATGTTATAATGCGTTATAGACATAGAAAGTGTGACCAAATATTCTATTAAGGAGTTGTCTGTCACTGGATCCTCTGAAGGGTGACGTGATGTCAGATAACTGCATCTCAAAAAGCATTTTTCATGTGTCAAAAGTTGGAATTTCTGACTTTCTGACGTCTCTAGAGTGCTGTTAAAGCTGCCTGGTTTTCTGTCGTGTATATATATATAAATATATATGATGTAAGATAACGATGAAAGATTGAATCTAAACGTCCATGTGGGTGTGCGGTTAATGATGATGACAGTTATGACAATAATTTGATGTTAGGGCTGACATTTACCGCATCGACGATCTCAGACTGGGATATGAAATGATAAACGGCTTCATGAGAAGATTCATAGTCACGTCTCTCTCTCTCTCTCTCTCTCTCTCTCTCTCTCTCTCTCTCTCTCTCTCAGGGGATGATGTACCTGGAGGAGAGGAGGCTGGTCCACAGGGACCTGGCCGCCCGCAATGTGTTGGTGAAGTCGCCCAACCACATCAAGATCACCGACTTCGGCCTGGCGCGGCTGCTGGACGCCGACGAGAAGGAGTACAACGCAGACGGGGGCAAGGTTGGTGTAAGTGGAGGCGTGAGCATGTTCCCGTGTGTGTGCAGTTCTTCCCCCGGATGACCTAAAAACAAAAAGACGGTTGACACGAGTACGGCTGTAAATACTGCAAACACAAAGTACTAAAACAAAGAAATGTGTTTCTCTAAACGTGCGCGTGCATATACAGTATGTACTTATGGAGCACGTAAAGCAGGAGTCTGGTCTTTAAGTTTTAAGCTTCAGCTAATGAATATCATCTACTCATTATTAGACTTAGGCAAAATGTTAAAAATAAAGACATTTTTGTCTATTTTTTTATTTTAAGATGCAAACATGACTTCCGTTACATCCTCAAGCTTGTCTCGCATACTGCACTACACTGCGCATATTTTCATGTATACAAAGTGTAGTGGTTTGCCAGTATACTTTTTTATACTTAAAATGTTTCATTTTTGTTGTCCTTTATATTTATAGTCCTATTTCTACTTTTATTCAAATTTGTACTTTTCATTGCTCACAGCCTCAAGAGTGTTCCTCCACTGAGTCAGCAAAGTTTGAAAAAAAAGCATCTTTTTTCTCTCTTGGCAGGCATTTTTCGCCCGACCTAAAACAGAGCAGACAGCTGTGAGAATGCTGGCATTAAGTCAGCTCAGACACTGTGCAGACAGCCACCTCTTATTCTCTCCGTATCCCTCGTCGTTAACATGTGTTTATGTTTATTTTGCAAACACGAAACAGTGATTAGAAACACTTTCTTGTTTGCCCACCAAAAAAGGGAGGAAAACGAAAGATGTGTAGTCTCATCTCACATCCGGTATTTCGACGTGCAGATCTTAGCGAAAATAAGAAAGGAGTGTATTTTACGTGTCGTGGAGCAACATTTTTTTATTTCTTTTTTTTTTTTTTACCAATTTCAGAGCTGTGGTGAACTTTAAGTCTGGTGAACTTTACTAATACACCATTTAGAAGCACTCCATCAAAACAAATAATACAGCCACAGTTCCAATCTGTTTGTTTTGTTCGGGGACACAGACGACATTAATCAGAAGGCCCTTCTCTTTGCCTCGCTCGTGACTTGCTATGCAAATTCGACTGATCAACTCCCTTTTTATTAAATTGGCTTGTTCATTGCTGGAGGCCTGGAGGTAGCCACTGCATCGTGGCGTTGATCTTACCTGCATATTCGAAGGAATGAGACCCGGTGAGTTTGATGTGCTGAGTGATTGTCTCCGTGTTCAGCAGTCAGCAGATGCACATGCACGCCATGAAAATAGATGAGTGATAAATCAACGGAGAGATGCAAGTTGAGATACATTTCAAACCTGAAACGTTTCATTTCCCCCTCTTCCCGTTCATGTCTCCGTAGAGCGAGCCAATTGCCAGGCTCCTCACGTGAAGGCGAGGGGGGTGTATTTCAAATCACCCGTCGTGAACATGTGTGTCCATGTGTGCGTTCACATGCAAAAGGCCAGATAATTGCCTTGTTCAGTGGGCCTCCTCCCCCCCATAGTCAATATGGAGATCATATGGCGGTGGGGATATTGCAATGAGTGCCGTCGTCCATGTCAGGAATGTCAAAGTGCCCGTTTTTTTATTACTATGTTACGCACTGACTGCAAAACCTACTGTACAGCCTATTGAGATAATGTGAGACATTAGTGCAATGCAATCTCATTTAGTACCTTTAAAAAGCACGCTCGCTATTGATGATCCCTGTAGACTGACGCTAATCAATCACGCCACTTGAGTAATATTGAACAAAGCGAAATCCGCTTGTCAATTTCCCAATATCTTAATCTCTCTAGATTAAAAGATAGGGCAGCTGTTGAGCTAAAAAAAAAAAAAAAAAAAAAAAAGAAAAAAAATTGTCTACAATTCAGCTGTAACTAGAGACGATTGCCTTTTTTCTTTTTTCAAAATAAAATGCCTGTCTTTATGTATCTATCTTTCTCTCCTCAGATGCCCATTAAATGGATGGCTCTGGAATGCATCCACTACAGGAAGTTCACCCATCAGAGTGACGTGTGGAGCTATGGTGGGTGCTTGATGTATTACCTGTATGTCGACTGTCGATGACCTGAAATCCTGTTTCCTTTATTTGCATTTCCGCCCCCTTTTTTTTTTCTCTCCGTTTATCTCATCTCTGGCTCTTTGTATCCTCACCCCATCTGTCTTCGTATCTTTCTTGCTCCCTCTTTTCCTCCATGCCCCCCTTTCCTACTCCCCGTCATTCTCCAGGAGTGACCATCTGGGAGCTGATGACATTCGGAGGCAAACCGTACGATGGCATCCCCACGCGAGAAATCCCAGACATTCTGGAGAAAGGCGAGCGTCTGCCCCAGCCGCCCATTTGCACCATAGATGTCTACATGGTCATGGTCAAATGTGAGGAAACACACACCCACACATTAAAAATGTTTGGGCTATTTTGCTTTCATAACATGTCTTCTTTCAGACTAGTGGAAATAAAACATCCAAAATGCACATTTAGGTGTTTATTATACAAACTTTTTCTATTTGTGTCTGTAGATTTCTCCAAAAATTCACCAAAAGTTAGCATTAGATACTGCCTCATTTGCATATTTCAAGATTTCAGAAAACTTGTCATTGTTGTCTTAATGTAAGTAATTAACTGGGTAAGTTTCATGGTGATATCTTTTACTTACAGATGTTTACCCTGTTCACCTGTAGAGTAATGTACTGTGGGATTTTACAATACAAAATTATTTTTTTCTCAGACTCTGAGCCAGAAATCTCCACTTCAGCAATACATGGATACACCAAACTTTCCAGTTTCATTCCTCTCTATATTCTGAAGGTTTTTACTGAGGGGTTTGTCCATACATCATGCATCGCCTGATTTATAGAACATCTTAATCATAAAAACATGGCGAAAAGGGATTTCTATGTCTGTTGACAGTATTTTCTGATGAATGAAGTGATACAAAGCGATATCCAGAGTTCCCCCCCCGTGAAAAACTTGGACTTTAATATGTCAACAAATTAGATTTGTAAACCTGGCTTTATCCAATGTTCACAATTTTATTTCCCAGGAAATGCATGCAAATTAGTTTGCATATTTAAACATAACATTTCAGAAAACTTGTAATACAAAAACTCATAATTTTATGATAGCGGAGATAATAATCCCCCACTTTTAGCTAATCCAGTGTATTAAATACCTGAAAAATCCTACAATACTTTTAATCCCATTGATAGAAAAATACTCTAAATGCAGTATCACTGTCAACATCAGGCCTTCTCATTTATTTAAAACATTGCCTGCAATGGCCTATTACCTCCAGAGATATTAAAGGGAAATATTACCTCATTATAAACAGATATAATGATTCCCCATCACGTCTCTATCATAAATGGTTCCCGAGTTATTTAATATTTTATATTTTGTAGAAACGTGTCTGGCGTAGCATCGAGGCTTTAGAGTGTTAAAGTCAATGTTACAGGAGTAGAACTCCAACTCAAGGAGTGTTGTGGCGCACATAATCTTATTTTGAAATCATGTTCACACACAGCTCCAACTCCAGCTTTGAGGTGTCGCAGATGAGTTGTAGTTTAATAAAAAGGGTTCATAT
Organism: Bovichtus variegatus; assembly: GCA_943593645.1. Classification (NCBI taxonomy): domain Eukaryota; kingdom Metazoa; phylum Chordata; class Actinopteri; order Perciformes; family Bovichtidae; genus Bovichtus; species Bovichtus variegatus. The sequence continues at coordinate 9,231,763 of CALSCE010010776.1, read as the reverse complement.
TTTTTAATATGCATTCTGGTTAGGTGTTGTCTGAGCTCAGGGGCTTCGATTGGAGGCTGGAAGAGAAGTCGATATGTAAAGAGGAGAGATGAGGAAACAATTTCTGTAGAGAGAGATGTTGTGGTGAAGCTGACAAGATACTGCTTTATGGTCTGTGTCATCCTCCATCTGGACGGCCACACCGCCCTCCCTAGCCGACGTACACCAACTCGTCCCAAAAAAACCAGCCATCTATTCATCCTCCCCAAATTCTCCCATCCTGCACTCCTTCCCCTGGCTGGATTCAGAACCCTGGTTCTGGTGGACATGGCTACGGAGGGATCCACCCTCCCATATTTCCAGGAAACGCTCCAGACATACGTGCCAATCCGTGCTATGAGATCTGCCAGCTATCGGCTGCTTGGCTCTCCTTTACATCGCGCCAGTCTGGTCATCGCTACACCCTGAACCCAACTATGGCGGAGTGACTTTTCTGACTTCTGCTGGTGGCTAAAAAAAACACTTTTCCGTCCGCACAACTTTTTTTCCCCTCGCACAAATATTGTATCCGCACTAAAGTTATACTTCTTATTATTGGCTGCAGATAGCTCAATGAATTTAAACTTATTCTACTGCACTACTGCTTCGCTTTGTGCTTGAAAATGCCAAATGTGTTGAAAGAAAATGTTGCGATCCAGCTTGGAGCTCAATATCAAAACATATTCCCATGACAAAAAATGTTAATCCGATCCGAAATGTCATCATATCCAATTGTTCTTTTTCCAAATGAAAAACTCCTGCCAATGGCTTTTGACAGCACAGAAGCAAGCCCCGCAGCCATATCCCTAATAACAACGCCAACTGATTCCCGTCTTTCCCCCCTGGAGGAGGAGAATAAATTGTATGTGCTATGTAAAATGTCTGAACAATAATGTTATAAATGCTGAGGTGAAAGGGAATCCCTTAACTTAACAAGCAGCACAAATGCTGGGGGGCTCCGACATAGTCCTGATTTATTAGTAATCTTTAGGGCAGATAGCTGATATCAATCATTTGCCTTTAGCTGTCAGCTGTATCCACTGTAATGCAGCTCTCTACACCTTTAAAATCTAAAGACACAACAGCCAGAACAGGTCAAGCACTGAGTCAAACCAGCAGGAGGGTCACGCCGCCCCCATCGGAAGCCATAAGGAAGCTCAGAGATTGGCCGCATTAATTCTAATTACATGTTGACTGAGGGCCATTGTTTGTGATTTGGTGTGCTGCCACACTGCGTGCCCTGCCGCCTCAGAGTCACCCCAATAAAGATGAAATAGAGTTTGATTGCCGGAGTAATTGCACCTCATTTAGGTAATGTGCCTGCGTGGGGGGCGCTAGAAGCGGAAATTAGATGAACTGAGCGAAGACAGGCAGGAGGAATGACAACAGAGGAGGTCGGGGGGTTTATTTAAGAAGAGCTTCAGATCAACAGGAGCTTTTATGGAGAGGAAACATACTTCAAACCGCAGATGCTGATTTTTGAAAACAGCATAAATATAGTGAGGACAAACTTCTTCTTTTTTTCACTGTGGTAACCAGTACATTTTAGATACAGTGAACTGAAGCAATTATATTCTGATGGTGATCCATGGAACCTCCCTCTGGGATTGCTAGAGGCACCCAGACCCCCCACTTTAGCCAACACTGTTGTAATATGTAAATCAGAAACTCAGTTTGCTTTACTGTCCAATCTGAGCTGAGACACCACCTGGCGTTTTCACCTGCAGGGGTTCGCTGTGTTTACTGCAGCTGTGGGAGACAAAGTGGGCTGTAGATCAAAATGAAAAACACTTACCTCTACCTTAATAACTACCTCGAAGTTGCCCTTGAGCAAAGCACTTAGATCGTATGAAAGTGTGTTAACGTGCACACCATCACCAACATTTTTCTCCATTTTTGAAGATAAATATAGTCCACATATCAATCAAATATGGGTACAATCTTGTTTACTATAATATGCAAGCTAGTTGTCAAATTTTTGTTTTGGCTTGAAATGTATAATATATCGGTTATTATTTTATTCATGTGTCCAGCACATGGAAGAATAGCAGTGTCATGGCTGAGAGAAACTGCAAGCTGCATTTCTAGAAAAGTATAACATATAGTAAAAGTATAATATTTGACATTTCTGCATTAAAATGTTTAAAAACAACTCTACCAATGTGGCAGAAAATTACATATTGGGTTTTTCAGTGTTGTGGAAAACACACATGCATGCCCATATATGCATCTTTAATGCCCTTCTCTGCTCAATCTTTCTCTTTCTCTTCACCAGGCTGGATGATTGACGCAGACAGCAGGCCAAAGTTTAAGGAGCTGGCTGCTGAGTTCTGCAGAATGGCCCGGGACCCCCAGCGATATTTGGTCATCCAGGTCGGTTTGCCTTAACAGGCTCACTGTCAGAGCACTCGATAATAGGGCTTTTAAATGTACAGTAGTACTATCTGAATGAAACTATTTCCATTTTAAGGGATAATCTGTGGGTCATTTTTCAGTGTAACTGCAGTATGGCATCCGTTAAACAAAATGAATCACATTAAATACTTTCACTTGTGTACTGTTTAGGGAGACGACCGCATGAAGCTTCCCAGCCCCAATGACAGCAAGTTCTTCCAGAGTCTTCTGGACGAGGAGGACCTGGATGACTTGATGGATGCTGACGAGTATCTGGTGCCTCGAGGTTTCAACATGGCTCCTCCGTCATACACAACTAGGCCTCGCGTTGACTCCAACAGAGTAAGCCCACTGCCTCAGCACACCAAAATATATGCAGAAAACTGCTATATTAAAACATATTTTTAAACACAAATTTTGCTGTAGTCATGAGATGATCATAAATGTGTCGAATTCATGCTAAGTGAAGCCAATGCGAAAGTGCCTTTCTGATGGCCAGTAGGAAGCAACTCCACTGGTTGCAAAAAGAAGTCAGATTGTATAGAAGTCTATGAGAAAGTGACTCCACTTATCACTTGATTTATTACCCCAGTAAACATTTTCCTAATGAGTTTATGATCTCAATCACTAGTTTCAAGTCTTCTTCAATATGATGCTCATTTTGCAAACGATGGTGCCATTTAGAGTAAAATAGCTAAAGCAAGGTATGCTTTAGGGCGGGGCTACCGTGTGAATGACAGGTTGCTACCACAGTGTTGTATTGTATTGTATTTGGGACATTTTGGTTGCCTAAAAATCTGTCTTTCAGCTTTCGGTTGTAGCGTTCCCAGTTGATTACTTACATCGTGTCCTTTCTGGTTTCGAAAAACCAAGATGGCTACGGCCAAAACTTCAAACTTGAGGCTTCAAAACTGTAGTCCACAAACCAATGGGTGACATAATTTCGTCAGAGCGCTTTAAAAATGACATTTCAATGTGTTTAAGAATAAACCTATATAAAGCTATAATTAACCATTTTAGTATAACAACACACCGTATATCCTTATAATCCCCTTACAAAGTCTACTGATTTACCTTTAACCTCAAAACATAATATTTTTACTTCTTTCTAGTCAAAAAAGCGTCCGACTCAATGTCCTCTATAATTGCTCAAGGTGGTTAAGAACTTCCAACACTGATGATTTCCCTCTGCTAATGGCTCACCTCCATCATTTCCATCCCAGCGTGTGTAGCTTAAACCTGGGCTCTTTATGCGCTAGCTCCCCAGTCCCCAGGTTTCATTACTCAGAGCTCCATAAGCAAATAACATTCGCTCTCTTAAAATGCCGGAGCCGTTTACCAATAGATAATCACGCAGGCTTGGCTATTTGCTCTGAAGCGTGCACCACGTGCCGCTGGCCCGTGGCTCTGCATCTTATGCACCTTTACCCCTGTGACCTACCCGTTCGCCGGCGGCACTTTGTTCCCTGACGAACACACCGGGAAAAAACATACACGGTAATCCATCCAGGGTGTTCAAGGTCAGCATCCCTATCATGAATTGAAACTCTTTTGATTATGCAGTCAAAAGCCCCTACATGCCCTCACAGGGAATGTAAGTCATTGTTAAAATCCATCGGCTGGCTGACTTTGCCACGGGAAGTTAGTTATTCAGGTTGCGCCGTTGCAGACGTATTCCGATACAGACGGTTATCTAATCTAGGCTGATTTGCTCTCACGCTCATACTTGAAAAGAGGAGCGAATAATGACTGGCTTTGAAGAAAGGATGAACAGAGAAGTTTGGAGGTGGGGAAAGTTGATTGCGATGGAGGGAAGACAGTGGGAGTAGGTGGACGGATATAACCTCAGGACGTTTCCTTTTTTTTTGGCTGTTGTGTTTTGTAGCTGTGCTTCCTGTAATTGCTGCTGTAGCGCTAGCAGTTGGCAAGAGTGGCAAGGAGTAGGCCTGGGTTAAATAGCCCGCGGCAAGCCAGCGCAGCACCACAAGAAGCCCTTTGCTTCACATGTCATGTTTTGTATACTCTTGTGGGGTTTTTTGTTCTTTTTTGAGGTTCAGGTGTTTCAATCGAAGCTCTGCCTGGCTGCCCTTCACAGTCCCTTAAGGCTGATGACTACACTGTTAGAACTTTGTTGGAGAATTTTACCCTCAACAGGCAGCTGCACGGGTTAAAAGTCCCACTTCCTTTGCCTGAGGTGGCATACAACTGGCTTAAACTGACTCAAACTTTATGTTTTTTGACATTCCCACCATGTATATTTGTTGTGGTTCAATTGAACTATAGACATCTTTAGTTGAGTTTGTTAAACAGCTCTTTTTCTCTTCACAGTGTCAAACAAAACATGCATCAAAGTTTCTCGAGTGGTTCAGAACAAAGAAAATGAAACTACAGTTTGCTCAGTAACATCAGAACACATTTTTTTTGTCTCTCTCAACAACCCACTCTTTCCCTCAGAACCAGTTTGGTTATCGAGACGGTGGTCCAAACCCTGCAGAGGCCTCTGTGGCTGGTGCCCAAGCCTGCGTGAACCAGGAAGCCACAGGTGGACTGGGTTCGGCCCTGGAGGACCAACGCTGTAACGGCAGCCTGCATAAGAAGAGCCTGAGCCAGGCTGGGGGAGAGGACAGTGGGTGCCAGAGGTACAGCGCCGACCCCACCATCTTCTTGGGGGAGAGGGCGCCCAGAGGGGACACTGATGAGGACGGATACATGACACCCATGAAGGACAAGAGCTCCTCAGGTATTTTAAGTGAAATACAAAAGACAGTTAAGTCATTTTTGACAGCATTAACAAGCATTTTAGGAGTTGTACTTAATCCACAGTATGGCGTAGATAATACTTAACTTTAAAACAACGGTCCTTCATTGTTTTATTTCCTCACCAATCTATAAAACACAAGTAACACAGTCCCAAAGACATAAAGGTTGCGCATACAGTAGATTAACTATGCCACAATCTTCTATGCTGTTCCACAAAGACAGAAATACAATTTAAATTCAAAAGTAAAAGTGCATCCTGTATGTACTGGCCTCGTGCACCTTTCCCCTGTTCTGTCATCCCTTTGCTCATTCACAGAACAAAATACGACCTTGTAGTATATTCTGACTGTTAATTTCATTTCACCCCATTGATCAAAATTCCTACTCACTTTCCGTCCACGGCGTATGTCAGCTACTACAGAGTCATGTTTTGCGTTTGATCATAATTCAGTCCATCAGCCTTGCTCTTGCACTAGCATCTTTGATTTTTGAGCAGCTCAAAATATAACAAAGCCTACAGCAAAATGCATCTGATGTAATGTCAAGGAGCAGAAGAGTGGGCAAAATCAATAGGTTTCGCACCCCACTATTATAACGCTTGGAAGCAGTGAAGAGGGGTCATTTTCTGGCACTTTCACCCCCGGCAGATGGAGTTTCCAGTGCCAAAGAACAACTGGCATGTTGCCCGTCTGGTCCTGAGTGGCTGCCATTATCGCCATTATCATCTCCATCTTCTCCCCTCATTAGCGAGCGATGTCTTTCTCGTACTGAATTCCATTTCCATTTCTTTTGTTTGCTCTTCTCTTGATTTGTTTTGTGTGGATCTTTTGTTTGTCTTATTCTCTCATAAACTCATTTTCTCTTGTTCTCCACTTTCCTACCCTCCCTCTCCTTTTTTTGATCTGTGCTACAGAATATCTGAATCCCATTGAGGAAAACCCGTTTGTCACACGACGTAAAAATGGTGAGATTCACGCCTTGGACAACCCGGGCTACCACAGCACACCCAACAGCCAGCCCAAAGGAGAGGATGAGTACATCAACGAGCCCCTGTACCTCAACACCTTCCACAGCCCCGCTGAGCTGGGTCTGGAAGCCCTAAGGAGAAATGGTCTGCCCCTACCCACCCAGCCCCCTTCTTCCATCCCTTCTTCAGGGTCCCACCTCCCGCTTACCATCCAGACCAGCCTGCCCCACTACCCCCTCCCCACGGGCCAGCCCTCTCCATCTGGCCTGCCTTGCCACCACGGCCCAGCGACCCACATCCTCCACACCCACCACACCATCAAACCTGCAGGACAACCTGGTAATCCAGGTGGCGGCTCCACCAGCCAGAGCCAAACAGGAACTTCTGCCCAAGCCCAGGTGTGCCAGTCAGGTGCCCTGTCCACTTCGGCCACCATTGGGCACGGCAGCCTGCCAGCCTACCAGATCCACGCCACCACGCACCCCGCCAGCTTGCTGAAGCACGCACAGACGTCAGCTAAAATGAGTGGGAAAAAGCTGAAGGTGACCTTTGACAATCCAGAATACTGGCAGCACAGCTTGCCTCCCAAATCGTCTAACCAGGCGGTTCCTGATGGAGCAAAAGGCGGTTCTACCAACGCCAAGCTCTTCTATAAGCAGAACGGACATATACGGCCGGCGGTAGCTGAAAACCCTGAATATATGTCTGAGTTTTCCCTGAAATCTGGCACTGTCCTGCCACCTCCACCCTACCGGCAGCGGAACACTGTGGTCTAAATCGTTCCATTTGACAAACGTTCCTCAATTTGACTCTAGCCTCAAGCAACACAGACATCCTCTCCGGTTCCACTGTCCCATACGAAGGGGAGCGGCCACAACCAGAGCCCCAAACCTTTTCCAAACTACGTGCCATCTGCTGTAGACTGTAGCGACATCAGAAGGAGGAGGACCAAACCAGGCCAAGCAGACCCAACTCAGACTCATGCACCTTCACTATATCCAATCCAGTCCATTTCTGTCCTGTAGATAGAGACTGCGCTCCCTGTCAAAGAGAACGTGAAGGTTATGGTACTGAGAACGGACAGATGACTGTCACACAGCAGTGAACGTACCGTGTTGTCCCAGCGAGGTTGACCTACAATGGCGTCAAACAAGATGGATTCGGCTTAGGGGACCTGAACTCACTGCCAGCCACTGCGGTGTCAGATTCATGAGAGGAACAAGATGTTTTATTATTTTTCCAGTGTAAAACTCTGGGGTTGAACAATACGCTTCTATGGGTTTCTGAAATAAGCAAACAGACAGAGCAAATATAGTCTGTTAGATGTCAAGATGTCTTGTTTTGTGAATGACCTTGTAGAGTGAGGCAAAACAGCAAAATATGGAGGAAAAAAGACTGAAAGGGTTTAGTGAGGACTTCCAGCAACATAAAAGACGGAGCACTGAAAGCTGATCAATCATATTCAATCTTTTTGCCAATAGGATTATACCGTAGGTCCTCCAATTTTCCATCAAATATGTGAAACTCATCTCATCTTTCTACTGTAACTGTGATACTGTGATGGCCAAAACTACAGTGATCCCTTCTTTTCACATTTGTAGTTCTACCATGGACTTGCCTGAAAACACACAGGGCAACTGTTGTTTTGTTGTTTGTGGTTGACTGCTGTCTACTTGGAAAAGCTGATTGAAAACAGCCTTATCCGAGCCAAAGGGGATAAGGGAAAAAATACACTGTAAACATTTTTATAAACACTGGTTGCAGTGCTGAGACAATGGATTTTTATACACTGGTTTTCCCATTCAGACCATTGCGCTAACTTAGATGTGTAAAGAATGTCTTGCCATAGGAGTATAGATTTGTGTATCTGCTGAATAAGGCCATCCATAAAGCAGCCAAACTCAAAATGGTGATTATTGAGACAGATAGCGAGGAAGAGAGCAAAGAAATTCTAGAGGGGAGGGAAAGTTCTTACAAGCCGCCTAATGAAGACCTCAAGGAATGAACAAGACAGCACCAGCAGAGCACAGTAAAACCAGACTACTTTTTGTGTGAGTGTTTGTGTCAGTGTGAATGAAATAAATGTGTGTGTTCACATGATCCAGTTTGGCCCCACAGGGATATCTGTGGAAAAAGAGATGTGGTCGAAGTCCGTGATGACATGGTCAACAGCTTCAGTACTGCTGCTAACCAACAGTAAACTCAACACTGGTCCGACCTCAAAGGTTTCCCCAATATGACTGCTGTCCTATAGAAAACATTTTTAATGTGGCAATCCTTAAAACTTCAGTCCTGATTGATTGAGAATGTTGTTTTTCGTCATTGAATTTAGTCCCGAGTCTTGTCATTGGTACATGAGATTCAAGTTTTCAGAATTGTATGCATAGTTCCATTTTTGTGTGTATACATTAGAGAAATACTTTAACAGCATGGTAATACATGCACAAAATCAAAAATCGCCTCCAGTGCACTTCCATTCTATGCGAGTGAAGGGGCGAAAAAACATTTGCTTTTGGTGCCGATGCAAATTTGCATCTTTGCGTTGAGTTCGTCTTTGTGAAATTTTCAGGCAGGCGATAAACACTCGCCTGCATTTTTCGCACATACTGTATGTAATACAGAATTCTTTCTGGGGATGTCACTACAGACACCCAATCCGTAATACATTAAATATATAAATATTGCAATACTTTCATCAGTGAGCCATTGGCTCAATCACCATTGGCTTATGTCATTCAATGATAGATAGTGACTTAACAGACCTTGTTGTTCTCCATTGGATTGGTTAAAGACAGGAACCTGAGGCTTTATGGAGGACATATTGATACTTAATTTAAAAAACTGATTAAAATTGTACAAAAGTGTCTATATAATGGTGTTCATTTATAAGGAACATGACTGTTTTGTTAGCTTTTTCTTATAAGATTATAAATACCAACAACTTTTTCTCTGGACCCACTCATCTCTATGGTAGCAGATTTCAACAGGATACTGGTGAATATAGGAAATTGATGTAGTCTCCTGTTGTTTCTTCCATAATTTGCCCATTCATCAGTGAGACCTTGTCAATCAAGAGCCTGACCACCCAACTGTAATCATCTATTTGGTTAGTCTAAGGTGGCGAAGCAACCTGCACAATTTTAAACCATTACGTTATTTAATTTAGACAAATAATCACCAAGAAAGATCAAGCCCACACCTGTGTTGTCATTAGACTGACTTTTAACCTAAAGTTAGTATTAATGGTGCTGCCAGTTGCACGTCCAGGTCGCAAAAATTGGCACTGGTGGGTGGACGAATTGTTGGAATTTTTTCAAGGACCTTATTGCCATGAAGTCAGAATTTGATAAACTACTAACCCACCAACCTTGTCTCCTAGAAATTATGTTTATATACAACCAATTTGGAACAGATAATGTGTTTTGAGTAAAACAAAGAGCCACCCCAATCCTTCTGTTGCCCAAACCTAACCACATTCAGGATACAAACGTTTGTCTCGAGTGGCAAAGTCCTGCACTTTGTACATGAAGATAATGCAGGCAACTTAACTGGGAAAACAAATCAGTACTATATAGACCTCATTTCTAGGAGACAGGTTTGAACCCATAGATAAATTGTATCTTCTTAGTTGCTTGTCAAGGTGTCTAGAATTCTTTTTCCACGGTTGTTTCTTGGTGAGTCATCCGACACCTAATTACTATTACTATTATTGGTATATATGCCAAATTTAGAGGAGATTGTAAAGTCTTCTTTGTTTTTGTTTCCTTCTTTCCAGTGCTGCTGTACTTTCCCAATACTGAATTAGTAGTCTATCCACTGTTCGACAATGATTCTGATCCATCACGACTTAGCTTCTATTCTTAGTCCAGAGTGACATGATCAAAAGTATCTGAGTTTTACTCTTGACATCACCAATAGAGCACTGATTGCCCCTTTACTCTCGAGAGAATTGTTCTAAACCTCACTACTGATGCCTCTGCAGGAAAACTGCCAGTCAAAGCTGCTAAAAGCGCTGGTGATCCAGCCATTATTTCTTCCACCATGCCATACAGGAGACCTGTGGGTGAAAAACCACCACAAAGTTTGCCGAACTTCAAAGATCAAGAGGAAAATTGTGTAATGATGGTTTGACTCAGAGGTCCTCTTGCAAGAATCACGTCATAGTTCAATAAATATGAATACAATCTTGTAGTTCCTGAACCTTTAGCAAGTTTTTCCAGCCATTATCTGTTGAACATTATTAATGTCATTCAAGCTGGGTTTTTTTTTTTCTTCCGTAGGATATTTATTTAGTATATTTTAATGTCTGCATATGTGTGTGAAAGTGTTCGTTGAGCAAACTGTATATGTTTGTCCTCCCCATGGAGCACTTTGATCAAACTCGCGGGTAGAAAGAAAGGATTTCCACCCTTGGTTACTGAAAAATTCAACTTGTTTATCTGGTTTTTACCACTTCAGAAAGCAAAAGCTTTAGCAAAAGTCAGAGGAAGGGGCCAGGAGTTCACGAAGAAAACGCCTTTTAGGTGGTACTGACCAGCTTCAAGAATGTCCTTGTTTCCAAGTTTTGTTTTTTTTTTTTGCTTCAAACAGTATTTATAATGCTGCTTTGATGATATCATGATTATTTGATGAAGGAGTATTTTGTAGTCCCGTTTGGAGCTCTAATTCAATGAAATAGAGACAGCATTTAATATCAATGTGAAATATTTATATTGCGTTTGGGCTTGTTTATACTGAGCGATGGCAACGTCTGCCAAATCTGGGTTTCAAGGAAAAGAAAAAAGAAAAGCACGATGGTGGTGAACAAGGAAAACACGCCTTGATTTCTCTCTTGTTTGGCCTAAATTATACTGCACACCCAGACTCAAAATATGCGTTGGAGTCTGGAATAGATTAGACTGAAACACTGAGCGACGACTGGCCTCACATGTTCTCGAGAGCACTTCAGAGTATCCAGGACCTTTTGCTTTTAACTGAATCTCCTCAAGAGTTTTGCCAAAACAAGGAAGAAAAACAAACCTGAACTTTGTCACGTCTTGTTGTCATCCAAAGGTCTTGGTGACCTTTTTTTTTAAGTACCACAATTTGTTTTTCTTTTTCTGGAAGCAATCATTTCTTCCTCTCGACCGACTAATATCTAATTTCTTGTTTCAAACATATTTCGCCTTGGCATTGGACTGTGTTACCTGCTGCTATTTATCTCAGCCCTAAACACTCATGTGGCTCATGGCAGTTCAAGAACACACCATGGCAACTGGTGTTTGAGACTGATCACTTTTTTAATTTAATACTTTTTACTGTTTCCTCCGAGCCAAGGTGCAGAGGCATGTAGCCATGTTGTACTGAAGTGAATCCTTCAATATTTCATCGTCAGCAGTTACCTTTTCATATAGGCTGCGTTGGAGTCTAATGTATAGTACAATATCACGTTGCATGGTACCCAAAGTGAGTGTTTTACTGCCCTCCACCTTTGTATCTCTTCATTGATGACAGTATTATATCAGTGTGGGAGAAAATAACCCGATTTTTGTACTGAATTCAGTAGCACAAAATGGGATTCCTTATTTCTGAAATTATTGGGATTTCTTTTGTGTATAGTACCCTACATAGACTTTTAATATTGAGTTATTTTCCATGTTATCAAGGATGTTTGTTTTTTTTCCACTATTGTGTCGTTTACTGCATATTATTTAACATGTTTGTCACGCTAGCTGCAATTTCTTCAGATGTTCGCATCTTAATTGCACAACTCATAGCTTTCATTTCCTGTGTTTTAAATTATCAGATCCGTATAAATGTACAGAATCTTTGGGGTTTCCTCCAAAACTTATCTAACACACTTCAAACAACAAATGTGAATAGTATTTTTATAAAGCACTGAAATGGGTGATGTGGTGAATTTGTAAATAAGGAGGCAATGCTTTGAATTTGTATGGTCTTCTCTCCTACTGCTGTTTTCTCCTGCTTATAAAAACGTGTACAATAAGAGCCGTACATATTTGCTTTATGTAAGTGTAGCTTTTGACTAATGGGGATTTGATTTTTAAAAAAGTGCTTGTTGACCCTTTTTCTCATGTGAAACTCTTGTAAAGCCCTTTTTTCCAGAACTTTGTGGCTGTCCTCATGTAATGTTTCAGTTTGGGTGAACACTGTTTAAAAGTGTGTGTGTGTGTGGGGGGGGGTTTAAATTTCTCCTGGTATCTCTGTCTCACCTCCCATGCCTGCCACATTTCATTTGAAGAGAACAAGCGAACAATACGTTATTTTCCTCTTTATCTCTCCCTCTTTTCTAATTCTCATAAACCGGAAACCAGTGCTGCCAACCAACCTAGATAAACTGTGTTAGCTTCTCTACTTACTTTCTACTGGAAATATTACTGAGCCACGTCTGACCTCCCCCGCCTCCTTCCCCCCTGAAAGGCAGAGTACAGTTTTCACTTCACTTCTGATTTGTTTTGCATGCTTTTAGAGGAGACAAAGTAGAGAGAAGGCATTCTGAGTAACTCGCCGACGTTAGCTTTCCCCATGTGTCCCCTTTATCCAAGACGGTCACCGCCGACCATCTCCCTGAGTTATTTGAAACCATACCCAAAGCTTTATATCATAGAAAATACCGTTCCTCATGTTTGTTACATGAATCTGTCAAAAGTATATTTTTAATTTAATATAAATAAAGATTGATTCAGTATATGTCGCGGTGGTTTGCTGGTGATGTTTCTTTGTGTGTGAATGGCGGCTGAAAAACGACATCTAACATTTGGGTTTGCGCAGTTGCAAGAAGAAAGTTGCGGATGTACCTTTAACACGCTTGAGGAAATAAAAAATCGGTCACATTTTATTTGGATGATCTGCCGACAAATACTGTACATGATTCATGAACAAACCTGCATATTCTCAACTACTCGCTCAACCTCTGCTGTGCAAATGTTCAGGAGTGTATGAACAAATATTCATCAAACAATTAAGCCCCTTTCATAACGCCCACTAACCTCTGGCTTTTGTCTTTAGTGGGAAAGGTTGCAATCGGCATTCCCGGGACACTGACTCTGCAGCAGTCAGGGTTTTTTTCCGTTCCAGCAGTGATGAAGACATGACTACCCGGGGGGTGTATACACGCTAGTTTTTGTGCCTTTTGGCCGTGATGCTACATAACGCGATTTGAAGTGAATTATAGATTTTATTAATGTACAAAATATACAATTATGCTTTTTTCTATTCTATTTTATCTGTTCCTCAAAGCCACCACAGAAATAGTGGTTTTAAGTCAATTAATTTCCCTTAATTTAATGAACTAACATTAACATTAACAGCTATGCGGTGGTCAACAACAGCAGTATGCAAAACGTGTGCCTCATACTTGGTGAAGAGCGCATTATGACTTCAAAACTCAAAGTTTAGGACTTGGGACTTGACTCAGGCCTTCACAAGTTCAACTAAATTATTCTGAGAATATGTGGAATGAATTGTCACGTACAGCATGACAACATGATAATCTGTTGAACATTTACAGACGAAGCCAAACAGTAGTTGAATTTCAACTAATAAGCTGTTGAAAAGTTACAAATACTAAAAACAAGTGACGCGCAGAGAAAACATTCTCTCAAAGTAAGGCCGTTTTGGAGAAGGATTATACCTGATAGAAAAATATCTCTATAATTTATCCTTTTATGCTTCAGAGGAGTGTTTCTAGAAAACCAGCTGCATCAAGGACTGTAACCCTGGTAAGGATTCTATGTCTTGCTCAAAGACACCTCAGCGGGGGAGCTCTGGAGCCCGAAACCCAGATTCCCTTGCTCGACAAGCCACCCCGCTGGCCGTAAATAGAGCAGAAAATGAAAGCCCTGTTCGGTTGCTGTAATGCTCACTCTAACAGCTTCGCTAATAAAATTTAACAGATGGTGTCTTTAATTAAGGCGAGAAGCTCTCAAGTTCCAGCGTGCTTATTTTGACCCGACTTCTTAACATCAACATTACAGAAGTTGCACCGGAGGAGAGATTCTGCAGCGCGCCACACTTTCATGCTCAAAAGGACTTGCAGATGAAGACCAGCTGCATCAAAAGCTCCGCAGTGTCCTCCTCGCCTCCTCTAAAAGTTGGCCTAAAATATGCTAATGTGTGGATATAACATTTTGCTCTCGTTTTTCTCCTTGCCCTGTGCTGCGCTTAATCCGCTGTTTACCCAAGAGTTGGTTATGTAAACTGGCATAGGCAACATCGTTTGCTATGCAGCGCTCCTCCATCGCTGCTGCTTTCCCAGGCTTTCATTTCAATCATAAATAATACAAAACTGTCCAATGGCAGAATATGAGCTTTCTGAAGTCACTGCTATTAATACTAATAAGGCGATGGGGTGCTTTAAGTAAACACTGTTTATGAACAGAAACCCCCGCCTATCTTTTTCTCCGTTCCCCCTCTCTCCTCTGTCTATTAGTTTCCTCCGAGCACTGAGACTCAATTAGTAAGCACATCGAGTCCCACTATAGTAATTTAGAGATGGGTCTCCTGCTGCGGAGTGAAACTATCTGAACTATATTCACATATAGCTACTTATTCCAAATCTATATTAGGCCTGCCTGCCCGAATCGCTGTCAAAAAACATTATGCTTCCCATTTTCTATGTAAAGGGAAATTTAATTGATACTCTCCCCCTTCCCAATGTTGAACTCAAATAATAGACAGATTATCTTGAACATTAAGCACACTTCCCAACAGGACTTTGCACATTATCGGCCACACCAGACAGCAACGAGGGGGGGCAGGGGGGGGGGGTCACTGTTAATTTGGCGTCTGCTGTACAACCGTTTGTCATTGTGTTACAAGTCTCCTTTATAGCCGATCTTCCAGTGAAGCCTGCTGTCGCCGCCAGGAGACGGGGGTTCAGCTTCATCCCGGAGGCCTGTAGCAATTATACTTACAGCTGCCCCGTACACCTGTGACATGGCTCGCTGATGACAGCTCATCACCGACAGACCGCCGCTGTTTAATTGCAGCGTGTCACCTTGGCGGTTTTACCTACCCTTGCACCAAAGAAACGAGCGTTTGTAATGGTTCCACAAGCTTGATTTCATATTCTAGCCTAGAGTTGACCAATGTGTTTTCGGAGCTGCTCTAGTTTTTTTTTTTTCCACCTCAGGACTCAAAAAACCTGGAAATTAGAATTAGGAAAAAGTAGAATTAAGATCGAACAATAATTCTCCATGTAAACTGACATTTTATGTCTTCAAGGGTGCAATCATTTCATGACCTTGAAATGAAGATTTACTTCGCTTATTGGAAATAAAAAGTGCATCATCAAAGGGAGCTAATATAGCTGCTTGAGCTAATTCTGGTTGTAAAATGTGAGTGTCCACACAAGAATACAAACGTTGTTTTAAATGAAAGGCAACACCGCCTAAATTCCGAAGTCCAAATGTCCATGGTTTACGGAAGTTAAATCAATATTTGTGAACATGGGATACTCAAGTGTCAAACTTGTGATGTCATCAGGTATGAAGTCTGGAGCTGCTCCATAGACGATGAATGGGAGACTTTGTGAACCCACAGATTGTTTTTTTCTTTTTTTTTTTCTCTGTATCATCTATAACGTCTTCGCTAATTCATTGTCTATGGAGCCGTTCCAGGCGATTTGACTTTTATCCCTTCAGTTTTTGGATTTGGGAGAGAGTTGTTCACGTTTATTAATATTTTTGACCCGTCTTAGACCATAGAAATACATAGAACTTTAGTTTTTTTTTAAATGGCCGTAGTGTCCCTTTAAATAATAGATTTTAACATCCAGTTTTTACAAAATAATTTTGACACTCTGACACTTTGACACTCTTATATCTTATTATTAAACCAGTAACTCTACTTCTATACAGAGTATTGTTCTTACTACAACCACACGTGCAACAGTGACAGACCCGCTGTGCCTAGTTACTGTTGCTAAGCTATGATTGGACAATTGCTAGTCCGGGGAAGGAACCCTTTCCCTCAGATAATGAAAAATAATTAATTGTTGGGGATCCTACATATTCAAAGAGCATTTTTACCTCACAAGAAATACAAATAATTAAAACATAAACAGAGGTTAATAATATGTATTTTTATTCTTTTTTACTTAATTTTCAGGCCAAATTGAACGTTATGGCTCACTTTGGGAAGCCCTGCTCTAGCAAACTGTGAATTCATTTATTTAAGCTGTAACAGCAAGGCTGACAGTGTAATGTCTGTTAGAAACCGTTGACTAATCTGCTGCTTTATTGTACTTCTCTTCATCATGTCAATGCTAATTTGACATCATTACTCTAACATATAATAGTGCCCTTTCTTTCTTTTTTTTTTTTTTACTTCAAATGGTATATTTACATTCTGCCCCCGGTGTCGCGTAATGTGCAATTAAGTTTCCATAATGTGTTTAAAGATATGAAGCATAAATCACATTTATCTACCACCGTGAGGCCATATCTCCCCAATAACACGCAGTTATGTTTACTGAGCTCCAGAGCTGAAGCAGGAAGCAGGTTTTCCATCTAAAATCAGGAGTTAAAAAAAAATGACCGCGATTAAGCAATGATGACTAATATCCAAGATCATAGAGTCAACGTCTCCTCAGGGCTGTAAAATATTGACAGCTCATGGTGGTTTTGGATTTTAATCACTTCCTCCTCCATTTAGCTCCAGACCGGCCAGAGCCATGATCATTATATCAAATATGATTTCTAGGACTAAAGTCAAGATAAAACTCTTGTATTTTGAGCTGGTTATCAACAGAAATGTGCTGTCATTTCACAGTTTATAAATATTCCAAAGGACTTTTTATGGCTTTAGATAAGGAACCTAGTAAAGTCATTTGAATTATCAACAATCGTATCAAAGCAAAGCAGATACAGCGCATGGTCATTTAGTGCTATCAGTCAGAAAAGAATGACTTATTGCACCTTTGCAAATGCACACTATGTAGAGCCCAGTTATCTCCACTCTAGATCTATAAGTTATGTGAAACTTCCAAAAAGCTTTATATTCACTCAACTGCAGCCGAATAATTTCAGTAATAAACTCGTTCATCTCTACACCTTAAACACAGGATATGTAATGTTCTGCCCCACGTGTCTCTCAATTAAAATCTTTGCAGTCAGCTTCTCCCGGTTAAGATTCCTCCATTGATCATCATTCAGGAGGTGTTTTTTTTTACCAGGAGCCGAGTTATCCACAGAGGTCTCCTCCTCTCCAAAACAAATGGAATCGGTGATTAAAACACTAAACAAAGCAGTTCCGCGTTAAATAACGTTGTTTCTCCGATGCAGCTTGGTGGAAAACGGACATCCCGGAGGGGCTGCGAGCAGAGTTGCCTATTATGTTTGCTCAGTTTGTTTTTCTCAGGATCCGGACATTCAGCCGAATTATCTGCAGAGGTCACCTTCTCTACGAAACACACAGACACATTGATTTTAAAAAAAAAAAGAAAAAGGTAAAAACACTGAATAAAGCTGTTTCATGATGAAAATCTGCGTTTTTCCCACTGACTTGAGTCAAAACCTGTGGGATACACTATTTGCACGCCTGAGGCTCATACATAAGTCTGGGAGAGAGACCCAGAGAGACCTATCTGCAGCCATCCAATGAAGACGCAGTCCAGTCTGCAGCTGATGATTACCATGGAGAAGAGTAGGAGGAGGAAACTTTTCCACACAGCATAGTAATCAGGGCAGAGAAGGCGGCTGAAGAGGTAGTATAGTGTGCCGAAGAGAGAGAATAGGCCGAATGGTGTTAAAGGTTGGGCACAACAGCCTGAGGCAGCCTGTCGAGGGCAGAGAGCTGCACAAAATCACCTCTGAGAGCAGGAGAGTGGACGCTAGCGGGAGCTCCTATTCACTAAATAACTCGTGACAATATTGCTGGATGCTCGGATAGAATGGCTTTAAAAAAATGTTGCCACGATACATAAATGTGCTTCCTTGCGAGACTAAATATGTGTTTCATTCTGTGCAAGATTACATAAGCAGGCATTTGTCAGTAGTCTTATGCTGAGTCACGCCACAAGCTGTTTACTCCGAAGATCCATGAGGCCAACATGACATGAATGCACAAATATGTACTCTGGTCTTCGCTACTGTGTGCCTTATGGTTGTAATACAATCTGCGCAAAGTATTGCACGGCTACAATAGTCAGATACATACAGTATGTATGTGCACATACATTTAACAGACTCTGTTTCCTTACTGGGAAACTGAGGCATTTCAGAAAGGGGGGTGGATGGGATGCATTATACCATTTTGCCTTTGCAGTCATATATAATATTAAGTTAATTTTATCGATAAGTAGCATAATGATCATTTGTTGTGTTCTTTAACTCACTTAAAAATCAAGATCTCCCTGTATTATTATTATTATTGTTATAATTATTAATTATTATTATTATTATCATTATTGTCATTATTATTATTACTATTATTATTATTATTATTATTATTATTATTTAATTACTTGCTTTAATTGCACAGTATAGAAGTCAACTGCTGCCAAAAATTTTAATAAAATGACAACCGTGATCAATTTGTAATTTAATAATGTGTGTGGAAACAATGCATGACGAAAGTTTGGGAAGCAAAATGTCATGATGCATAAACACTGCCTAAATGAAAATGTAAATATTAACAAAATCATTTTCGATGCATAGCGCTGCCATGATAATGATGAAGTGAAAGTTAAATTGATGTTTGATTTTTTTTCAAATTGGCAAAAAACTTGCCAGTTGAAAGTAAACTTTCTTCAATTTATTAAATATATATAATATATTTTTAACATTGGCTGCCCTGAACATATTCAGAACATCTCATATTTCTTTTTTTTTTTTTTGTTTAATGCTACCTCTCACACACACTGCAACAACACTTACATGTAAACATGCACCTGTCCTCCTACACACACACACACACACACACACACACCCTCGCAGTTGTGCAGCTTGCAAGTGTTCTTTTTCGTAGCTTTGTGAGGATTTTCAGTGAAAGGTATCTGACTTTTTTCTCTTTATCCCTGCAGTGACCCTGAGCAACACAAAGACACACACACATACACCCACACAACTACACACATACACACACACACAGACTGGCCTTAGGACAGAGATGGAGAGCTCTAATTTCCACAGGGCCCACAAAGTCTCTCCATCCCACTAAACTCAATCTCCTCTCTCTCTCTCTCTCTCTCACAAAGCTACACGTACTTGGAGAATTACCACATATACAGTATAGACAAGCACACACTCATTTGCAAATGTACACTGTATGTACACAGAATGCATAAAAACTCTTACAGGGAACAAAAGGAATCTCTTTATTTTTCTTAATTCAAGACTTTATAATCCCCTAACTAAATGCACAAATCTGTATTTTACATCTCTCTTAGGTTTCCCTCCTACTGGCAACATTCAACCCCCCCCCCTTCACCACCACCGCACACGCAATTCCTCAGATCACACCGACACCTTGTGACTCTGTCATACGTGCACAGTCGATTACGTTTCAAAGCTCCCAGACAGGGAGGAGAAAGATGAGATTGCTGGGTAAATAACGTAATCCTCCTTTCTCATGCTCTACTGGGTTTTGGCGAAGCCTTGAACAAGGGCCTGGAGGTTTGTATGGATATAATGTGTCAACGGTGAACGATAGACATTGCAAAAGATGGAGAAGATGATAGTTTGACGTGTAAGTGCACAGATTCATGACCAGGAAAAAACTCCTCTGTAACCAAATAGTCAGAGGTTTGATTTTTTGCAAACGCACATCCATCAGTTGCTTCCTGCCCCGCTGGGTTTTTTTTTTTTAATGAATGCACCAAACCCCTACCTGCTCACTCCATCATACCTCGCCGTGGATAACAGCATCAGCTAAATCCCTATCATGTAAAGAGGCCTGGAGACGTCCAGATGGTGTGTAGCAGCTCTATAATTTGTCAAAGAAAATGATGCTGAACAGTATAAGAAATTACACAAATACAGGCAGAAAGCATTTCTTGTCTTTACTTGATGTGGAATGGAGTTAAAAGATTACCCTGTAAAAAAAAAGACAATTAATTTATCTTAATAACAATTATTCAATGTACAGCCTGATATAGCTTGTACAACTCTGCCATTGTTCAACTATTTCACAGGACTTTTTGGGGAAAATGCGCTTGTTCACTTTCTTTCCAGACAACTTGGAGGTCAGAATTTTGCCAGTTGAAATTTCCAACTTCCGTTCCAGGTTCACGATGCCAAATGTAACAAAAAACAGGCACATTTCTTTGGAATTTACACACAACTGAACTCTCAGCAGTGCGGCCTCCCTATTCTGAGTAACTTTTGTGCAGAGAAGATAACTTTCTGAAATTGTTTACTTTCATCAACTACCTAATAACCCTGCATAACATATTTTGAAATCAATTCACATGCAGAACAGATGTTTACTATATGATAGCATGTATTATTTTGATAAAATACAGGCAAATATACTTTATGTCACCTTTTAATAAATGGCTTACCATTTACAATTGTTGGAATTCCGACTTTGAGTGGCGTTCCATTGTACTTTTCTAGTAGGAGGTTGAAAAATGTCAAATTCCGACTTGTTTGGAAAGCAGCTTAAACAAGAAGCTAGCAGGCAGTTAGCGTAGCTAGCATTAGGACAGGAAGCTAACCAGCTGCTGGAACTAGCTTCATTCTAATTTTGCATTGAGAGTTTGCAAGAGTTTTTGAGTTCGGTTTTCTTACTTCTGCACAGAACCTGTGTCTGACTGTTGTCTTTTTATAGCCTCAAATGTCGAGGAAACATTATATCAGTCAAGTGGACTTCATCTCCATTTGGCTGAGGCTTCTAAGTGCATTTTACACAACATTAAAGAAGCAGTGAATCCATTTTAGGAAGTGAAGAAACACCTCAGAAGTTCCTGACAGAAACACAAAGAAAAAGCCCTCTTTGGCGTCTCGCCCCTTGACTCCAAACTCTTTGATGCAGCGGAATGGAGCAAAGGGGGCATCTATCCGCCGCCTACCTGCATCAGCTTTCATCCAGGAGGGATGTTTGCCTGCAGAGGGATTCTTGCCAGTGGGAGGAAAAGCACTGTAAGCAATAGTTACTTTTAAGTCCTGAAAAGCTGTGTTTTTAATTAATGTAACCACTGAGGGCTACGACAGGGCTACCACTGCGATGAATCAAGATGAGCGTGTGCGTGCGTGCCTTTGATCCCTTTTTTCTAATGGTGGATATACACGTTGAGCATACCAGTGGCCTGTTGTCCCATATGTATGTGTGTGCGCGTTTGAGGCTTTGTAAATGTGTCAGTGTGTTTGTCCTACGAGCTCCTGCAGTGACTGAGTGTCTCTAATTGAGTGTGCTGCTCACTCAGACAGGAGGTCTCAGACAGTGTTGACATTCAGGCAGTGGAAGGCCACCATTGGGGATGACAGCTGATCATTCTTCCAGCCAGCACCCTAATTACACAGAGATGGAAAGAGCGAAGGAGAGAGGCATAAACACATAGAGAGAAAGAGAGAGAGAGAGAGAGGCTTTTTAACAACAAACAGGTTCCGGTTGCTTCCAATCAAGACTCCCGTCCTGCTGTTTCGTCCATTTATAATGCGTTGCCCACCCGGTGGGTAGAAAAGCAGCCAATACCCCACTGCCTTCCTGCTCTCTGACTGAGCTCCTGTGACCACACTGCCTCCCCCATCTCTCCAGCATCTTTCACAGCACTTTCCCAATTATACCAAAGTCGTGAGCTCCTGTGTGTGATTTCATTGTCGCCCGAAAGCATAAAGAAACGTCAAGCTCTTTCCATCTTCCTGTCTCTCTCTCTGGGACACACAGAGACATACAGACGTGCACACACACCCTTTGATGTATGGAGTCAATCAGACTTCATTGGACAGTGTTGTGATAGCCTCAGGATATTAGCAAGCTTGCTCTCTGCTCACCCAGATGATAAACTCCTTTATGTGTCCACAGGCTTTTGTGGAGCAATAACAGCATCTCTGGCTTTCCTCACCCTTTGCCATCCATTTCAGTGGAACTCAAAATTTGAGCAGTGCAGCAGCAGAGCGCCGGGCGAAGACTTCCCAGGGATGGCGATGAAAAAGCAAGCCGGCTACACATCATCAGGTGGGCGACCACACTTTAAAGTTTCTTAATTAGTCTACCCAACCCAACCATACCCTTATCCTAACCCTACTAAACCTTTATATTCTTTCAGTAGGGGGTACTAAATCCAAGTTCTCTCAGGGGGAAGAAAGGCAACAACGACAACTAATGACGTGCAACCTTCTGCTGTACTGTGGGTTGGTCCCTTTTTCTTAATATAAAAAAAAAAAAACATTGTGATTGTACATTGTAAAGCACACTGTCAAACAAAGCAGCACCTAGAGCTAAGAACCTTCTTGTGTTTTATAAGTTCAGGTTATAGGTGGCTAGCAAGACACTGAACCCCTTACCAGTTGGAACATTGCATGGCATCCTCTACTATAAGTGTATGAATGTTTGTGCAATTGTGTGATGTTGGCATGTGTTGTAAACATAGACTGTATATATTCACCCCGACGTCACCCATTGGTTTGTGACTACATTTCTGAAGCGTTGAGTTTGGCATTTCACCATCGCCATCTTGGGTTAAAGTTCTTACACCCAAACCGCACGACACCAAGGTAAAACCTGTCTGTTACGAGGTTTTGTACTAAAGCATAAAGCATACCCTGCTTTATCGTCTATTTTTAAGACTTAAGACTTGAAAGTAGCGATTTAGACAATAAGCTCATTAGGAAAACATGTACTGAGGTAATAAATCAAGTGACAAGTAGGGTCATTTTCTCATAGACTTCTATACAATCTGACTTATTTTTGCAGCCAGTGGTGTCGCCCCCTGCTGGATATCAGAGAGGATGCAAGTTTAAGGCACTTCCGCATTGGCATCACTTTTTAGACCCGGAGGTTGCTGCTTAGTTGTAAATCGCTTTGAGTGATCGGTAGACTAGAAAAGCGCTATATAAATGCAGTCTATTTACCATTTATTTAGTTTACCATACGTTTGAAGGAAAAACATTTGAAGCTCAAAAAGACACTTTGCACTCCAGTACCGTGTGTTACAGTATGTGAGATGTGAGGCTGCCTTTGTAGTCAGCACCATGGAAGCATATCTGAACCATCAAACAGAAGTGTGACAAATGATTGAAAACAGCAGTTGAGAAGCGGCAGGTGTAGACAGGCGGTATTACGAAATAGTTTACAGGAATGATCAGCCATTTCACATCCTCATACTACCATAAACTCTGCATAAAATGACACATTTCTCTAATAATACTTCAAGTATTTCACTTGAGTTAATGATCTGGGCCCTCATACAGAAACGTCCTTAGTTTGAAATCTTATCTCAGTTTAAGATGACATTTAGGATTTTTGGTATTCCAGAAACATTTCCCAACTGCATTAAGGGGGTAAAAAATCCTATCTTATCAGGAATTTAGCTATTCCAGAAACATTCTAACAACGATGGCATAGTCTCTGTCCTGAATTCAAAATAACTGCCAAAAATGGCAAAAGCAGTGTCAGGTCTGTATGACCATGCTGGAGATGTTTAAATAGCTGTTGGTCAGACATTGTTAGTGTTTTGTCTAAAAAAGAGTAGTGCAGAACCACAGAACCACACATACTCAAACTACACATTAAGTCCACTTTCCATCTTCTTTTCATGGTTGTAAGCCAAGGCTATATAAACCACAGATCTGTTGCACGTGCAAGCATGCTCACACACACTGACACACACATCGTGCACGTCTGCAGGACTCCACTTGAGATTCATAAGCATTTAATGAGTGTCTCGTGGGTGGCAGCGACTCTGACCTTGCTCACACCCCTCTCTTATTGTCATACACCACACAGGAAGCTGCTGACTGTAGCATGACAGGGAGGTGACAACTCTGTTTAGTGCGTGCGCGCCGGTTCACACATCTTTTATTTAAGAAATTTGAGCATGCGAGTACAATGCACACACACGCGCGCACACACACACACACACACACGCACACACATTTTGAGTATATGTCTGTGATGGAGTGGGTATTTGAAATGTCAGTGTGTGTGTTTATCTGTGCATGTGTGAGCATGTGGGTGTTCAACATGGTTGTCAAGTGCTTGAGCGGACCAATCTCTCATCTGCCATCCGCTGAGATCAACTGACATGCAGGCAAACCAAACAGACATAAAGACAGAGCGGAAGGCATCACTATGCAGCTCAGCAGTGCAGTTTGTCCTGACCCTGTCTGGGGCCCTCTCCTCTCCACTGATTCTAATGAGCTCCCCCGGGATTAGATTTAGGCGGTCAGCGTTCCAATGAGGCGCAGGTGGGGGAGGGGGGGGTTCTGTAAAGGGAGGGATGTGGGGAATGCGACATCAGTACACCCACACAAACATTGTACACACCTCAGCACGCATACACACACTTTCTGATGAGCAGGAAGGTACTGTATCCACGACCTACTGTAAAATAGAGTAGAGTAGAAATACAGTTTTTCAGCACAGCCAACCAGATACACAGGTAGTTTTTTTTTTGGAGCATTTAATATAAAGGTACCTGCACAAAAAGTGTTAAAATGTTATAACATGAATCACATAGGCTTTATCCTACAAAGACAGTATGGATAAGGTATTACAAGACAAAAATAATCATTAGATGAAAAATCAATACTATGTCATTATATACTATGGGCTCTACCATTAAGATCTGTGTAGAATTAGAATTAATCGGGAAACTAGCCAATCCTCTTCACATCGGTAAATCAATTGTGCTAATAAAAAAATACATCAGACATATATAACGCTTCTCAGTGTTTTCAAAGAGGCGTTACATACTGTAGGATAAAACAAGAAGAAAAGTCTTTAATGAAGACAGAAAAAAAGATAATAATAATGAAATGAATGTGTCATGATGGACAGTCAGCTGTGACGCTGTGTGGTTTTGATATTTTACATTCTTCTAATGCGCCGGGGACAGCCGAACACGATCTTCCAATTTAGCACAGAAGTCCACTTGGACTCAATGATGGACGGATTCAATTTTGATGGTCAAAGGTCACTGTGACCTCACGTCCGTCCCATTCTCATGGACATTATATCTCAAGAACAGCTTGAGGGAATTTCTTCAAATTTGGCACTAACTGGATTAGAATTTAGTGAAAAAGGGTCAAAGTCACAAAACACATTTTTGGCCATAACTCAAGAAGTCATACACTACTTATGACAATTTCACACAAATGTCTAATAGAATAAAAAAAATGAAGTGATGACATTTTGGACAAACATTGATGTAAACTGCAACATGACTGGTTGGCGGAGGCATACAACGGCGAGGTGGTAATATAGTAGAGTAGAAACGTTTGCATTTTAATATAAATTGACCTTCAAAATGCGTGCTTAATTAGAACCAAAAAGAATCCCTTCAAAGAGACACAAACCAGAAAAAAAGTTTTGGATTTTGCGCTCCAGAAGTACAACTCTCTGGAGTTTTGCTGCCATCAAATTAGTTTTCCGTGAACTTCCATCCATATCAGCCACAAACAACTGTCTAGTGCACTGTTTTTAAAGTCATGTTCTGTCTTTGCGAGTGACACAAAACCCTTATTTGCCTGCAATTTCCTTCATTGGTATCAAAGGTTAAATGGTAAGAGGGCTGATCAGGTATTGTCTGCGCTAGACAAGCTCATTAATGTGTCACAATTCATTATCAGAGCCTTGTCCTCACCTTGTCAGGTGGCTAATGGGAATATCAATCATAGGCTTCCCCATCACGACCCTTCTCACATCTTTGCCGCTCGTCTTGCCTCTGTTGACTTCTCATCCCGAAATACCACCAGGCCCAAACAGATCTGTCTGGAACAAATGTCAAACACAATTCGGCTCAGGAGTAAACACCCACAAACATGGCTGCCATACAGAGTGCGATTCTTCTTTCTACGTAGCCGAGGTGCCCAGTGCTGCTGTTTTACAGATGTTTCAGGCTGTTGTAGTCAGTTAGAGTGTGTTCATTGTGACAAGGTGATGAGCCTTTGTGGACAAAAGAAAATGATGAGCTTTTATTGTTGCCTGAAGGGAATAGTACGTGCTTGCAGAAACGAAGGAGATAGGAATTCATAAGTAGGAAACATGATATAAGTATGCAAATACAGTATAAACTAAGCAATAGAACTAAAATGTTAGCTCAGACAAGACAAGTTACGATACACAAGATGCACAACAAACAGATCAAACAGATTGAAACAGGTAAAGAAAATAACATATGTACAAATGGCACAGAATATTTAAAATACAATTATTTATTTTATTAATTTATATCTTATTTAATTTTGTTTTGTTAATCCATTTGTTTTGTTTTAATTATTACAAAATGTTATTTTGAATTTTATTTCATTTTTTATTTTATTTCATTTAAAATATAATTGCATTTTCAATATCATTTAACGTAGTTTTAAAAATAAATGTATTATTCATTTAATTTAAATATATTTAAATGAAATGTGAAATGTTTTTTTAATATCTTATTTAATTTATTAGTTAATGTAATTACATTTTGTTATGTTCATTTATTTTATTCTATAATTTTGTTTTAATTTAAGTTTTACATAATTAGATTTTTTAAATTAAATTAAATTTGATTTAATTTTTAACTCCACTCAAAAACTACGTTTATAATAATGTTTAATAATGTGCTTCAAATATTCAGACTATTCCTGATGGCCCCGAACACACACAGGGGTTGATAATCGTGATAGGTCCTACGTGCCCAAGCCGTCCTGAGAAGAGTTCCGATCAGTTAACATACTGTAAGTCAAAACACTTGTGTTGATGAACTATGGGTGTGTAGGTAAGTGTTGCTTATAGATAGTTGAGCTGAGCCACAATTCCCAAAGCATTTATTCTCTTTCTTTCTCTTCTATCTCTGTTTTCTTCTCCATCTCCACCCTTTCGTTTTAGGTTGATATAGAGCCAAGGGTGAAAGGAGTTCATCGACTTGGACAGCTCGATAGCAGGCGTTGCCTCCAAAGCTCCTTGCTCTCAAATTGTCTGTAATTTCATTTTCGTGTGTAAATATGTGTTTCTTGTCAGGTGCGTGGCGGGCGAGAAGAAAAACAGGCACGCAGACAGCTCTGACAAGCAATTACACCCCGCAGCTTGTTCGGGAGGCAGGTTGAGATGAGCTCTGGTAGGGGCAGAAGATTGAATACTCCAGAGACGGAGCGGAAAATGGCCAGAGGGAGAACACTGGTGAGACATCCACAGGCACTGGTTTGTTTTTTAGATTCTAATGCGCTTGTTGTTGATTGAGCACGTCTGGAGTGATGGAAGGAATTGATTTGCTGAAAATCAGGCAAATAAACCGCCAACACAACACCTAATTTGTTTGAGACTCTGTGTTCAGGCAGCACGTCGTAACATAAGAGGTCCAAGGTTTGAATCCAACAGTCTTGGCAACAGTATATTGTTGTGGTTAGAATTGGCATCTCTTATTGTACCTTCAAATCCAGAAACAAGCTTCAGATCTGCAGTAATCTCTAAACAGATGCAAAATCTGATTTTGGTATAGGCGAAGCATTTGTAGTCCGAGTAGTGTTGACCAATCAAGTTTGAGTGGGCTTTGGTTGAATGCAGGTAAACAGCCCGTGTTGCGAGCAAAAGTGGCGGAACACATTGGCCGAAATGCAATCTCAGAACCCATCGGCTGTCATTACGATTTAGCTTTTTATTTGTTTTTTATTACCTTGTAAACTGTCTACTTAAAGTAAAGTCCAACTCCATTCTCCAACTCTTCAAGTTGCTAATCGGACTGTAAGTTACGGAATAGGAAGTATTCCGCTGGCTACACCGGAACACCCAAAATATTGTTTTCGTCAGCAGACCAATAGCTGACAGGTTCCGGAATTGGGTCGGGAGTAACAATCGCTTTATTTACTATAGAAGGCTATTTGTGCAGCTGGAAATGTGCCTGCTTGCGAATGCATTGTGTTGTTATTTATCGAATTTCTCCCCGGGATCAAATAAAGTTTCTAATTGCGAAATGCCTTATAACTCTATCTATGAATATTAAAGACCTCTTGACTGTGGCTTAATTGAAGAAGTCCCTTTGTATCATTCAAATTTCATAATTTGAACAACAAATTTTGTTTGTCCAAAATGCGTGTGATTGCACAATAATGAACATTGTCTGATCTGCCACCTCCATGGTGGGCAGTACCTGTTTATTTGCCCCAAACAGCCAACATACCAACTGTGTAGACGTTAGCTGTAAGCTCTAGCAGCTAACGTTCATCTTGCATTGTGTCTGAACACATTGTAGGTTTTGCAGTGCTGATGCTGCATACAGCCTGACAAATTGCAGGTTATGTTTAATTTGGACGCAACAAATGAAAGAACTCCTCCATCTATCCATTTCTCTAAACCATGAAAAGAGAAAGATCTGACAGCAGTTTCTCCTCGGCTCTGCTATATGGCATGGCGTTACGCCAAGGCCGCAACCTTCACAGCCATCCTGCCATCAGAGCTGATGTACCTTCAGTGAAGCAGACCATGCTGGCAGCGGTTACACATAACCTTCCCGTGGTGCACACATATGTGATTGTCACAGGAAGTGGCTTTGACAGATGGGCGGGCCAGCCCAGCTCTTCCCGGGCCTGAACCAAGAAGTCTCACCCTAAGGGGGAGTCCCAGGGTGAAGTGAGACGCCGCAGCGGGAGAGAGTACAGTTAGACCATTTAGGGATGTTCCATTAACTTGATTAATGGCCTAATTACTGCCAGTAAACACTCCTAGGACATAAGAAGCAGAAAGGAGGAGGCTGGGGCAGTAGACCCAGGCTGGCTCATGGTCAGTCAGTTACAGTTGTTCTTTTGTTCCAAGAACACAAACCAGACTTAGAAGACCACTTTTTTCTTTTTTTAACCAAGGCAATGTGTGGGCCTCTGAGCAGCCCCACTGAAGCAGATGGAGGATCACTGCCTTGCTCCAGAGCATCTTAGTGGTAGGGATGATGGAAGGGCAAACATTTTTATTTTCCCAATCCAGATTCATACTGCCAATTCAAGATCGAAGCGGCAACTTTCTAGTCACAAGCCCACTCCTCTGAGGATTTGGTACTGTACATTTCAGACCAAAATCAATCAATTTCAATGGAGTCAACATCAGCAGCTTCCCTCAGGGAGGCTATTTAAAGTAGAGTAGAGATTACATTTTGTGAACGTTACCACACTAATTTGGGCCATCAAGTAATTACAAAACTGTCTTGACAGTGCTGATCCAGAGTCCCCTAATGGAGGATCATGTTAGCTTTGTCCAATTTTGTACAACCTTGCTGAATTAAGAGTACTCGGCCGATTTAGCATGGCACTCTTATAACATTGTCGGACTCATGATGGACAGTTTCTTTTAATTAAGCATCAAAATGGATGCAGCAGACTTTTTTTATTTCATTCATTCTTCTTCCTTGTTAAATCCTGGCTTGTTGAGGTATATTTGTGATTAATAAGAGAAAGTTAACTTATTTAGTTATATCATTTTAGAAACTCTAAAGCAGGATCCCAAGACCTGATTGGCTACCTTGTGCTCACACCATGGATGTATAAAGAGAAGTGAATATAGTATATGAACGTTGCAGTGGATGAAGCCAAAAAAGTCGGGTAAAAAATTATCCGGATCTTCCGGTGATCTTCTACAAAAATTACGAATATGAATTTTAAAACTAAGGGCTATTCAAGTGTTCGTACTGGTAAGTTGATTCACCTATATAAAAAAAAATATCCGCTTACAGATGTCTCTTTCCCAATGTTAGTCTATGGTGAAAAGTCTTTTTGGGCAGGGTTTGGCCACCAATTCAAAATGGCTTCAAAGCCCGGTGCTGTTACTGGGGCCTTGATTCACTCTGCTGGCCCTCGGGTTCTCGGTTTAGTCTGGAGGCATCTCTTTTGTGAAAAGAAAACTACTCTTATAGTGATATCTGAGCAGATAGATCAAATTGGATTGTCAAGCCCTATTTCCGGCTTTAAAAGAACAGCAGGACTCTTGTATCAAGAGATATCATTTTGAATGTATGTATAATCAGCATTGGAAGGAAACAATAAAAACTGTCTTTCCATCTCTCTGAAAATAGTATTTGACTGTGAAACAAATAGCCCCCACAAACGCTTTGGAGTAGCGTGTCTGGTGCCCCCTCTGCCATCTCCTATCGGCGTGTGGGTGGCTTGCTTCGGCCTCGTTTCCCTCTCCCCTCGTCTCCCTCTACAGATGTGGGTTGAGAGTATTGCGGGCCCTTTGCTCCCTCGGCAAAGAAGCGAGCCTTCATCCTCCTCCACACTAGTCTGAAATGCAGCCAAGTTCGCCGAGGCTGCCGCAACCCACCCTGTGCAACACTTACAAGTAGTTCAAAGGCTACTTCCTGCTCCATGGCATGAAACAGAAATGGGTATTTCTCAGGTAATTAGCTAAATAATGCGGTGAAATGAGTGGAATTGATTATACGATTTTTGCAAGGACATTTTGCATTATGATCAATGTGTGGGCATTGAAACTCAAGGATTAATTGATAAATTCCAGTTGTTAGAGAGCATATGAACTCCTTCTTGCAACTACTTAGTTCTTGCTTCTTTAACTCAACTAATAATTCAGTTGTTAGCTTCATTTTCAATCCCTCTCACAGCATTGTTGTCGACTTGCTCTGGAACGCTGACATTTTCCTTTAAAGTATAGGTCTTTGGCCCTTTTCCAGGAACACGTGTATGAAATGGGACTCACCTATATTGTTTTCATTGATTCTGTCATGGCAACCTTGTAACAGAGCCCTGCTTCATAATTGGATTGCTACATTGGACACAATAAGCTTCAATTCCCCAGCAAAAGCCGGAGAGAGACGTATAAGGCGGAAATCTTTTTGTGCGATGCAAAGCTGCGGAGAAATGAGCAACAAAGAGCTGTGTGAAACGTACAGTAAGAGGATGTAAGATGAAATATTACAGTAAAGAGAATCCAATCTCAGAGAGTAGAGTTAATAATTGTATGATTAGAGCTTGATGATGAAGGATAAGACCTATTTTCTTGTACGTATCTTCAGGCACATTGTATTCTGCGAGCGTGATTGAGGAATGCTTAATGTGTTGTACAGTGATTGGCAAGATTCAGAACCTGCCTGGATACATAGACTTACAATGAACAAGAAAATGGGTGTCAGGAAATAGAACTGCAGAATAGGCTTTGTCCTCCTGTCAATACAGAGACGTTGTGATTTTAGATTTTAATGATGGACTGTCACAGCTTCACTGGATCCACATCTATTTGTTTTTAAGATTTTTCTCTGAGGCATGCAGAGCAGCACCAACAGGCTGTTTTAACTCACTTGTTTTGAGAGAACTTTCAAACCAAATGTGACAGCGGGGAAATCCTACTGACTGGCATGTATATTGTTTTAAAAGAAAGTTGTCACTATTTTGGTTCAGACTGAAATACAATAGAAACCTCTTTTAGTGATCAGGTCCCACCAGGTCCAATTGATCACGATAAGCGGATTTTTATTATAAACAACTGTGACAGTGGGGTGTGGTGGCTGTGTCGGCTGCTGGGGATGAGATGGGAGTGGCTCAGCTGGAGGCCAGGCAGCTGGACGGAATCAGGTAATCAGTCACACAATAAAAGTACGCCGATGACCTGGTTCTGTCTTGCAGTAGGCTGGGTTTGTCCGGAGAGAGAGAGAGAGACGGGACGGGACAAGCCGAGACAGGACGAGACAGGACAGGACGGAGACGGAGCCGCCTAAATAAACGGTTTACCCTCCAAAAGAACTCTCCCTCTTTTTATTTACCTCTGTTATTTCCCTGTGTGAGTGGGTGAGCTCACACCAACTAACAAGTGTGACAATACTAGACTCAATTTTGGTGCTGGCTTTGTTTTGAATGAACTTTATTGGCACTGTCAGCTAGGACAGGTGCAGGCCAACAAGCCATCACAAGCCAATAGTTGTTTTCGTCTAAAAAAAAAAAAACTCCACAGAGAAAAGTGCCAATTTGTGTCTTTTCTTTTTTTTTTTATATCTCCTAACACAGATCGACATTTTAACAGTTTATTATTTTTTTAAGTTTAAATCACCTGTGGTTGACCATGGCATGCTTTGCAGGGCAACCAAACCAATTCATGTTGTTTTAATAAAGAAGTTGTGAGCAACCACGATCTGATTTCATGCTCATGTGCCTTCTTCACATTAAAAGCCCCCCCGTGTTTAGCCAGCTGAAGCGGCAGCACGAGGAGATGTTGGGTTTCCTACAGCAGTAACTAAATACAGCTCTGACACAGTATAAAGAGAACAGTGTAGTGCTGTAAGCAGTTTGGAAGACCAGCTGCATTGTTTCCCTGTGAATCCCCAGGGTGTTCCCATACACTGTAATTTGTACACATTGGTGTGGATGGATGGGTCAAAAACACTGGACTTTCTCCCAGGAGACCTCTGTTCACGACCTGTGTGGAATCAGAATAGATTATTTTTTGTCACTTACCGTAAATCTCCCACTTAATTTTAACCCAAGTAGTTTCCTGCGAAGTCGTAAGTTTATTATTTTGAAAAGAATGTAATTGACACGTGTTGCTAAACATTTATAGGAAAAATCACGAAAAATGAGGAATAACTTTCCGTATCATAGGAACCGTTACGTTAAAATCCCACGTGTGATTGAAGGACAATTTAATCCAGTGAGGGAATGGCGGACTCTGCCACAAATGATGAAAACTAATGAAAACTGGGAAATGCTAACCATAAATAGTATCAGGATTTGATTTCATGAAAAAGAAAGATTAGAACTTTTGTTTTACATTATATATATATATATACAAGCTATAAGATTGGACACATGTAAATGTAAACTAATATGTCACATCCTAGCGCATTCATTTTGTAAGTTGCATTCAAAGACACTAACGCAGTTTTAGAATTGGCAGGACATGCTCTATTTTTATATCCATAAGGTAGTCTATTGGTTTCTAATTTTGAAAAGAATGGTTGAGGTTTACATTTAAAATACAGTCAAAAAGTTACTTGCACTATGAGTTGTATTTGATATGACAGGAGGAAGATGAAAAAATAATTACCCGAAACAAAATAAAGCCTGATTCAAGCAGGATTAATATTTTAGGGAGACTTCTCTCTCCACAACAATGCACAAACAGGTTATTTGTGCTGGAGGCTTAACAAACAACAGACATGACAGGCTGAGTCAAAATTAAAATCGCCAGCAGGTCTCTGCAATTATTACAAATCACTAAATGTCACAGCTCACATCGATCCAGCGCAAAAAGAAGTTTAGTGGAATTGGCAGCTGTAATTTGTGCCAATAGTTTTCCCAACTCCTCTCTCGTTCTCCAGAAACTTAAAGGAGGCCATAACTATCATCTTCCGCACGTTTAGCATGATCTTTTATTGTTGTTTTTTCTCTCCTGTCGAGTTTGAGCAAAGGGGAAATGGAGAGCACAGTGACACAGCAGATGGTATCTCACACCCTCACTATCCCCTGAGCCCACTCAGTGACCAGTGCCATGCTGCCACTCTGGGCACAGACACTGTGAGGCAGAATTCATTAGCGGGATCAGGCTGGCAATAAGGAGGTCTGAAACGCGAGCAATGGCCGGTCGTACTCGGACCCAACATTTCCTGTGTCATTTCCTCTTCTTTTTTTTCCTCGAAGGAGCTCAGAGTTGTTGCTGCGAGGGCAAAAACCCACACCAGTGAACATCCTCGCGCTGAAGATCCACGAAAACGAGTCATTGATTCGGGAAATGAAACTACCTTGAGCTAAACCAACTGTGTGTAAACACTCTTTGTCGCCACACACCGAAATAAATCCATATAGAAGACCTTCACGAGGGATTTTTCAAACACTTCACTCTGTCACAGCGTGTGGATTGCGGTGGCGATAAATGGATTGAGGCAACCAATTCACAGTAGAATAACCTTCGCCGGCGCGCTCTAACCTTATTGCTGGCCACATCTCAGCCTCTTTATGTTTGGCCTTTTTATACAAATCACATTACAGTGCATTGGCCCTTTATAGAGCGATCTCCAATTCAATATTTTGAATTGGAATGAAATAGAAACATACACTTCTGCATCAGTAAGGTCACCGCAGTTCTCTGAAAGAGTGAATAACAGAAGAGCTGTGCAGGTCCTGGTCAGCGAATGTTCTTGGAGGAAATCTCAGCCGCCGTTTGAACACATTCCAGCTTGCATTTAAAATAAACTCTCAATCTCACACTCGCGACGATTTCTTTCGCTTTTGCCGTCTGGCAAGAATCAAAGATGCTTCTCCCCTCCACATCTGGCATCGTCTGCTGTTTTCATGTTCATCATCTTAAATTGGCACAGGATGAGCACAGTTGGTCAGTTCTTTTTCCGTCCAGTCAGTCTGCCTGTTTATCCAAACGTCTAGGACAACTTAGTCCCCAGAAAGCGAGAGACGCTGCAGCTATGTTCCTTATTACATATTCCCCCTGAAGAACTCCACACTATGTTCACTGAAAAAACTCCTGAGACATGCTGACTGACTCTCGCTCCCCTACAAACAACATGAATCCCGGGTTCCCAAACCTGAGCAGAATAACAAGAAGGGAGGCACACACTATAGAATGTATGGTATTATAGGTTTTAAAATCGGAAAATTGAGATTAGATGTAACGCGCAGTTACACCTCCATGAGCAGCAAACACATCGTGCCAAAATATAATATTTTCTTAGATTATACAATCTTTCTTACCCAATA
Source organism: Bovichtus variegatus (assembly GCA_943593645.1). Lineage (NCBI taxonomy): Eukaryota > Metazoa > Chordata > Actinopteri > Perciformes > Bovichtidae > Bovichtus > Bovichtus variegatus. Next base: position 9,196,840 of record CALSCE010010776.1, on the reverse strand, counting down.
ACCCTCAAAGTAAATAATAATAATAAGATCCCCACATGCCTCTGTTTGAATATAATGCAATATGCATTATCAATTTGCTTCTGTGTACCAGTGGGGTGGTTTGGGAGTTCAGGTCCAACAGCACCACCCTCTGACCGTCACCCGGAACTGCATGTATGACTCATAAAGCAAGTGATCCAGGATATGTGTGATCTTAGCTGTAGGGGGGAGAAAGTAGCAGTAATATTAGTGATAATTGAAAGAGTGGAGGCTTTGGCTCGTCCATCAATCATATCTAAACTCACTCAGTATTATTCAAATATTATGGGATGCTGGAGGTGTTTTTGGCTCTTCACTGAGGAGGTTTGGATCTGTAAGATAATGATGTCGTGTAGGGTTCGTTATTTTCCCAATTAATCGTATCATAATAGTGAAATTTGTCCATCTCAGTTTCTCCAGGTCCAAGTCTTTAAATGTCTTGTTTTGTCAGTCCAAAAACCCAAGGATTGTCACTTTAATATGATATAAAAACATAGAAAAGCAGGAAATCTCCATATTTGAGAGGCTGAAAACAACATCTTCTGTCATTTTTGCTTGAGAAATGACTTTAACGATTCATAGATTATCAAGATACTTGGACATCATTTTTCTGTCGATCGACTAATATTGTAGTCGACTAGTCGACTAGTCGTTACGGCTCTAATGGAGGAATATCATGTGTTTCCAGGTGCAAAAAGGCCCAAAAGCAGTTTCACCCCTTTTCGTGTCCCCTGACACATTTGAAGTGTTGAGCAAATCTGACACATGTCCTCTCCCCGATCAGCCCCGACAAACTCCTCAAACTTGTCCCCCAGGAGTCCGGGAGGCCTTAAGAAAGAAAAAAATCCCCCAGCAACATCATGTCACGGTCTCCTCCCACACACTAGACATGGATGTACACACACACACACACACACACACACACACTGTAGACACACACATCTGCACACTCCTGTCTGTCAGCACTCACCGCTGGGGTTGCCACAGACATGCTCTGACATCACAATTAAAGCGAGAACGCCCTGGCACTGCACGGTCATCCATCACATGCACCCCACCCCCAAACACACACACCAACACACAGCAGCTGCAGGAGTGTCTTCCTGCATGCTAAGAGGGAGGTATGCTTCTCATGCTGGCAGCCCCACAAAGCTTCTTGATTGGGGTGAGAAAATAAATTTCCAGCCTCAATGGGGCAGCAGCCGACATTATCCTGCTCCTCTTGAGTGGATTTTCCACCGAGATAAAAGAACAATATGCATCTCTTCATATGCATAATATTATCACTATCCTATGCTTTCACTGCTAATACCCCCCTAGTGAGTACTCAGTCATGCCACAGAGGTGCAGATAATTTCCTGAGTATCAAGGAAGATGCCCTCTTAGGGGCCCCTGGCACTCAGCAGGCGGGCGGCCCCGTGAGTCTGATCTCATCAAGCGAGCACGTCCGCCTCCATTAGTCTCTGGCATTGTGCTCGAAATTGCTCTGACTTGTCGGGTGATTACCTCAAATGAACAATTAGGCGGCTGGCTGTCACAATAACTTGCTCCGTCCGTGAATTGGCTCGCCGCTTTTAATGGCTGATGCCGCCATCAAGGTGCTCCAAATAAATGATCCATTCTGAAGGGGAAATGTCAGCTCATGGCCCTCATAATGAATCGGTGCGCAACATCTAGTCGTACACACTGTAATCGGAGGATGAAGGAGATAATGGCACGGTTGGACTATACGTCAGCAGAGGAAGTTTCTAGATTGAGCCATGATTTTTTTTGGGAGAATTTTGGTTGTAGAAGGTTTGGTTTGCATTGGAAAGTGAGTGTTCCCATGTACCACGTGGTTTCGAAGAGTTTGAATGGAAGTCCTTAAATTGAATTTATGTGTCAGATTGGGCCTCATGCAGGAACAATATAAGAACAAAATGTCTCTGATTTTTGTTCGTATCCGCGATTTGTGCTTATTTTCTTAGTCCCGATTGATTTCTGGAATTCACCAATTTTGCTCTTCTCTTAAGGAAAAGAACATTTTATGAGAGTTCGAGAGCACTCCAACCAAGATAAGAAAAGCATTTTTTTTTTCACAGTCCACAACAGTCCAACACAAGGGAACATAAGTTTAAAATTTGACGAACCTTCTTATTATCTTCTTCTTCTTCTTCTTCTTGCTTTTTTGGAGGCATCTCTCCGATTCTTTGGCATTTGAAGAGCACCTTTGGAGTTCTTCTTATTTTTTTTCTCTTAACAGAAAATTATGAGAAAATATACAATAAGTTTAATAAAAAAATTTGCTGCATGGGATTGTCTGCTTAAAATCCTTGGAGTTCCACTTTAACAATCTGATTTCATTTTGTGGAGGAAAAGAAAGGGTTAAGATGCACAAAAGTTGAAACGTATTCGCATCGAGCCTCTTTGTTACACGTCCAGTCACCCTTCCTCTTTTTCTTTCTGTAATATTTTATTACAGGATTCACATGAATAACTCCCCGGGTCCTATGACACAAAATCAAAAATTATTCTGCACCTGGAAGCTCGCATGCTTAAGTAGTTGAGTGGCCTCAAGCTGAACCTAATGAAGCCTGTGGTGAAAAGCGTGTTGCTCTTATTATTTGATAAACTACTGCAGATGTAGTGATATGAGCCTCCCGGTGTGCAATGAGTCACTTTTGATTCCATTTACAGCTGAGACCATTATTCGCTCGACAGGAAGCTATTTTTAATAATCAATTAATTAATATTTGAAGCAAGAATGCCAAACATTTGATCATTTCAGGTTTGTAGAAGAACTGGGACGGACATTTTTCACAATTTTTCTGACATTTTATAGACCGAGCAATTAATCGAGAAAATAATCAGCAGATTAATCGATAATGAAAATAATCTTTATATGCAGCCATAACGTAAAGAATGGACTTCATCTTCAATGAAGGCCTTGTTTAAGCAAATCTATAGAGACACAGTCACTGATGACATCTTGCTTGAGTTCTTTGTTGGTACTATTCCTTCTTCATTCTAATTTCAGCACTACATTTCTATATTCATCACTGTGTTCCCCCACGCCCTCCCCTCTCCCCCAGCCCAGAATTGGGAGCAAATCTGGTCTGCTCCGATTCGTCTCAGGTGGGCAGGTCATCAGAAGCAGCAGCCATTGGTTCCGGACGCATCTCTAAGAGCCGTCGACATCCGCTAGAATGTAATCTTGTGTGTGTCGGTTTCGCCAGTGTGTCTGTCTACATCTCCGGCGAGTTGAGGAGAGCCCCCGCAAGGAAATCCTGCATCAGTGGCGACTAGATTACCCATCAGAGCGTGACCAATGTCAGCAAGCGCAGAGCGGAGTAATGCGGCCTAATGGCGAGACAAGCCAGGGACTCTTTAATGGTAATGAATACACAATGTGAGCCCAAGGCGGGATGAGAGGGCGGGTGGCGGAGGTGGGTGGGAGTGGGTGGTGGAGTCGTGACCAGACTGGTGAGGAGGGAGAGATAACCACAGTGTGTGGGAAAGGAGAAGAAGGCGTAATGTTTATTGTGACAAAATATCAGAAACACCTGACATAATGCATCCAAAAGCGTTGAACCCCGTACCCTTTTTTTTTTTTTTGCTGTTGTCGCATATCAGTTGTAATGCAGCGAGATGAAAACGCTGCAAAATTACGATTCGGATACAGAAATATAGGAAAACTTGAGTTTCAAAGTTTGTCCGGGGACTTTTGACCAAATCACGTGACCTTCATGAGCACCAACTGACTCTCAAATGTAGACGTTTAAATTCCCTTTCTTTTTGGCAGCGCACTTTAAGGACAATTTAATGTCAGAAATATTTCACTGGCGTGCCAAGAAATAGACCTTGAGGTGACATTGATTTGTCAATATGTAAATATCACCATTACTGATGGATGCTAGACTGAGTATTTGCATTACAGGATACCAATATTTTTCATATTTTAGCCCTTTTACTCAAAATCAAACACTTTCTATGACTATTGAACATTCAAAGGCAAGATATTTAGATATTTCGAAGGTGTATTTCTGATTTCCTTGCTTCAGGCATTCACTGGTTTGCCTCTAAAATCAATTTCCAGAGTATTGAAACTTCCTTCAGAGACACACTGCGTCATCATCAGTCATCATATTGGACATTATGTCTGCTTCCAAGTTACCTATCTGCTGAAACTGCTCCGAGTGCAGACTGATTTGATAAGACGACACTGCATTTGCATGGTGGACCGTTTGACAGTAATACAGATAGACATGAATCTTAAGCAGGTTTGCAATAATATAACCAATTATATGCTTTGGAAAATGCTCAGCAGTAATGTAATGTAAAGTAAAGTAAAGTACCTGAGATTTGGAGAAAACTGATCTTTTTTTGAGACTTATAATTTATAACTCATCATACTGTTGCAGGAAAAGCACAGGTGTAGCACATTTAGTTAACATTGGTTCAGTTTGTTTCGCCTGTGCTTTTCCAAAATCACGTTGAATCAAACCCATAGACTGTATATAAGAAGTGGACGTAGTCACCGCACTGTCACCCATTGGTTTGTAGACTACGGTCAATCACAAGGTAGCCCGCCTTAAAGCTTACCCTGCTTTATCGCCTATTTTACTCTAAATGGGAACATAATTTACTAAATGAACATCATGCTGCGTCGAAGAAGACTTGAAACTAGAGACTGAGACCATAAACTCGTAAGGAAAATGTTTACTGAGGTAATTAATCAAGTGGAAAGTAGGGACATTTTCTCATAGACTTCTATATAATCAGACTTCTTTTTGCAACGAGTGGAGTCGCCCCCTGCTGGCCATTAGAGAGAATATAAGTTTAAGGCACTTCCGCATTGGCTTCACTTTTCAGACCCGGAGGTTGCTGCTTGATCAAACCAAAAACTTTAAGGCAGGCTGTTTGGTTTGTCCACACTATTTTAAATGTATAAAACTTTTTAAAGCTATTGAAGTAGTAGTAAACAAAGAGAATAATTGAGGTAGAGATGTGGAGAGAGTGGTTGGAGCTGAGCCTTTCTTATAGTATTTCTCATTTACTGTCCCGGTCTGTTGTGTGCACAGCCTTTCTCTCCCCATGTGATGTTTCTCAGCTTGTGTGTAACAAAGGCTTCCGTCAGTAACGGGGCCAATAAAAACAGGAATTAAACATGATCAGAGCGGCTCTTCACCTTCCTCATATCCTCCTGTGGAAGCCCACAGAGACTCATTGCCGGTCTCTCTACGGCTGACTTTCCCAGTCTTTATCTTCCTCGTTTTTCACTTATCTTCAGGCCATTTTGGGGTCTACACCATTTCTTGTTGGCATTTCTATTAGTGAGCTTGATTGTGGCTAGAGTGAGGCTGGTTGGCCATGTAGCGAAGTCACAGCAACAATGGCGGAAAGCAGAGAACATTGTATGTCCCAAAAAATCTTCTCACTTGTGGCGCTATCTAAATGAAGACTGACATGACTTGTTTATTGCTGTACAGGTTGGAGTCTGCTTATCATGTCACTGTGAGTCTATGAAAGCCCACTTCCACCAAGAGAAAGAAAAACAAGTGATTGTTTAGGAATGAATCTCGAGCTGCTCTGTGGATGGCAAGGTCACTCGTTCCACTACTTTGGTTCAGACTGAAATATCTCATCAACTGGGAGGATTGTCATTAGATTTTGTATAAATATTAAAGGTGCATAGAAGAGGAAATCATAATTACATTGGTGAGCCTGACTTTTCATCTAGCTCTATTAGTAGGTAAAAAAATGTCACTCGTTCCATTAAATATACATTTTTTTTAAATACTTGCAAAACGAATGACATTGTATGTTTAGTGCTTATTAGCACATTTTTGCATGTAAAACGCAGCACTTTCTTCCGGTGTTCGCATCCTGTGAAAAACTTCATGTTCCTGCTTCATGTTCATTTTCCAACGTCCTAGGTGCAGTTTGGCCCGTCTGACACATTACAATGGTAGCGTGAGTTCTGACTTTAAACTCAGAACTCAAATACATTTTCAACATGTGGCCTTCATCCTCCTTTCAATTTCAATCCATACATTTATGTAAAATATTTGTTCTTAATCTTCCCCTGAGCTTGTTTAAAGAATCATAACAGTATACAAACAAAACCAGCTTTATTCTATGATGGTATTGTTGTATTGTTGCTGCTTCACTGATACTCTTTTCCTTTCTGTCACTCCTTCAAGCCCTCCAGTTGTTTAAATCAATGTAAAAGGGGGATTCTGATGGGATAGTGAATACAGAAGGGATATCATGTGGAAAAAGGTGAACTCTAGATAGACTTAAAACATACAGATCTCTTAAAGCCTCTCTTTGCCTTAGGAAATCTATTATTTGGATGATTACCTTCTGCTCATGAACCAAGCTACCGTGGTGAGCGCAACCGACGGCAGTCAAAATGGACTCGCATTAAAGTGCAGCTCAAAGTCCACACAGTCTATTGGATCCTATCAGAAGGTGAAAATTTGTAGATCTTTTCTTTTGTCAGCAGAACGGTGAGAGTGGAAACTTCATGCTGACTCCGTTTAAGTCTTCTGGTTGATGCTTTAGTCTCACTGTTAAAATCATAAAAACTCTATTACAAGAGACCATACAAGACAGATAGAAGAGCGCACTATATTGAATTCATATCAAATCTAATCATATCAAATCTAATCTGTATTTATATTCGCAATTTAAGATGGTAAACAATATTGCTCGGTCAGGCTTGGTATTAATTGTATTGGATATGTCCATTTTAATCCAAAGAAGTCAAATTAAACAAGACAATTAACACAATATGGTGGGGTTATGAAGTTGTTTTTAAAGGTGCAATGTGTAAGTTATGGCCAGAATTTCTGTTAAAAAAATGAAGTAACATTAATAGTTTTGACGTTATGACAAAGACGATGAGATATCTACCGAAATGCTGAAACTTACCCAACTTCTCACTATGATTTATTAACTCGACATTTCAAAACTGTAGTTCATAAACTAAGGGAGACTATGTTCACTTCTTATATACACTTTATGGAGAGGACGAAGAAGTAAAACTGCCCTGAGGGCTTGTCAATCATGTTGAGGGTACAGGGTCTGTGTATGTTTTTTATTTAGTAGATCTATAGTAGCAGAAACCAGAAAATACCTTTAAAAATCTTTTTCAAATGCCAAGTAAATCTTGCAGACAATTATTTGATAAAAGCAGGAAAACAGGCCTTGTACCAAGATAAACAATGTAACAGTTTCCTTCTGTTTATTTTCTAATAAATGTCTTGCAACTTAAGGGGACTGACTTTTTTGTCATTTTTACCTTCCATCTACAGTATGTACTGTATATGCCCCATTACTTAGCATCTTGCTGGCTCTTTCTCCTGCATTTTAAAGCTATAGTTTACTGCCAGCATGCCTGGTCAGGCTTGTGATTCACAGAGGTTAAGACTTAAACCTGGCCAAAAAATATATGGCTCTGAAAATGGAGGCCCTATATTTGAGCCACTTGAAGGGGGCGCTTGATTTAACCAGCCAGAAACTTTAACTGCCATAAGTTATTATTACTCTTCTGTCAAGACGTTTTTTTTCACCCTTACCACAAGTAAAATTCCATTTGCTGTAAAATTGTGTCAGCTATCAACCTTCAGTTGAGAAAGACGTTGCGTATAATCGACTTTTTCTGACCCACTTCCGTTCCGGGTTTTTTTCAAGCTGTCTTAATTTGGAGTCATCGCTTGTGAGCATGACTAATAATGTCTTTTACTTAACTGGGGAGGAGAGATAAGTAGAAGAGCATCTGAAATCAATGGCGGAGGATTAAGGAGGACCCTCGGGCTTCCACATTCTCTATTCAGACTCCTTCTCCTTAGCACCCTGAGGACAGCAAGTAGGAAATACCTTGAGGCTCCACCGCCTTAAAAAGATCACAATAGTACAATCACTGTGCATAATACAACCTCTTAAAACATTTAATCCTATCCGACTGTACAACGTTTTCACCGCGCCTTTATGTTTATTGGATGTTTATGATTTAAATTGAACATCATTTGGATCTAAAATGTTGCTTTTTCTAATGGGAAAAGGTGACTGTGCTGTACATCACGGGGGAACACAGGTGGGACCTTTTTAAAGCTGACATTTCAGTTTCAATTAATATATGCGGCTTATCATCGGAGGACTTTGAAACTGTGCCGTCTTGGAGATGCTGGGGAATTATTGAAATGCAACCTCAGCAAGGAATTGACTGCCCTCAGCTAGGAAATTACACTGCGACAAAATAATTAAAAGCCATGTCTAATTTAAATACATGCCTCTGCACTCTAAAATACCCCTCAGACCCCTCGGTGCGAGTCTGGAATATATGCCGCCTCCACAGGTTTTGAAGTGAAATCACCCCGCAGGCGTCTGCGCCTAATCAACAATGATTGGACCTGCCTTTGAAAAGTGTAATAGAGAAGAAAATAAGACATAACCCTTTCCGTAGAATCAAAACGGAGCCTTGCTCTCTGTGTGACTCGTGTGTGTGCATGTGTGTGTGTGTGTGTGTGTGTGTGTGTGTGAGTGTGCTTGGCAAAGAATAGTGTGGATCCATGCAGAGAGAGGGAGCAATAAGGTGAAATGGAGATGAGTGGCTGCAGAGAAAAATAAGCAATGAAGATGGAATAAAAGGAGAGGAAAATAGTGTGTGTGTCCATGTACGATAAGCTTCTTCTTTTTTTTTTCCTCCGTGTGTGGGCATTCATACGTCTTTCTCTTGCTTTTATGCATCTTCCACACACGCATGCACACACATCTGTACTGTATGTGTCCTGTAGGTAACAGGCATATTATAAGCCAGTGAAGCGGCTCAGCCACTATCCCAGGCCTTGCTGACAAAAGTCTAATGTATAGGGCCTTGTGCTCTCTGTGCTGGGATTCAATTAGGCTGCCTAACAGTGGAGCCTGCATGGAATGGGATGGAGGAGTTAGAGCCCTGTCATATGGGCCCAGTGGGGCAGCAAGCCTCCACTCTGTCTGCCTAATACTGGTGTCACAGCCGCAGGGAGAAGCCCACTGCCCTGGGCCCATACTGACTGAATAACTCATTGTATTTGTTTTTTTTTTTTTGTTTTTTTGGTATTTTTCGTTTTACAGCTGCACTAAGTAAGACTTTTATTTAAAAACAGCATTTTGTCAGCCACAATTTGTAGATGTATGCTCTTTGCCCGAATGTATTTCAAGTATTTACACTACTTAGCCAACACAAGCTAAAAATGTAAAAAGTTTGAGGTTGAGTAAGTACCAAAAAAAAAAAATTATTGTAGACTTGTCATTTTAATAACATATGTGAGGGGGGGGGGGTGATTACACTCACCTCAGAAAATATGTTGTTAATGCTATGGGAAAATAGCATTTAACTAGACTATGCAACCCTATCCATGATGTCTCATGTCTCATGAAATGTCTCACAAATAAAGAGTTTCATTTCTATAAAAGCCTGAGGAATTTCCTCAAACAGCTGGGCACTGTAGTTTTAAGCAAACATTACTCAAACAGGAGTAAATAGTGCACTTATTGGGGACTATTTACAGTTGCGGGAACAATACACATTTCGTGCACTTGTGTGATTTACAGCAGCAGAATGGTGATTGGTGGAATCAGAACAGTGGCAATGTTCACGGTAGTGAAGGAGCATATCAGATCCTTGGTTTGTATCTGTTATGGGAACATTTTCAAATTGCCCCACATTGCTTTTTACCCCAAAAACCATATTGTTCTGGCTGATTAATACCAGATTCATACCCTAAAATACATGTGGGAAAATCAACACCTCCAAAAAGGGTGGATATGAAGATGAGCATCATGAAAGCCCAAAGCAAATACCAGTGGATCAATACTAGCACACATTTCTGTGTGGCATAAACTGCATGGAGATGCATCAGAATTTAAATGTTTTTTCAGATTTGGTCATGTGTAGAATATCTGACTGTGTAAAGAGTAGTTCCATGCTTTGAATTGCCATAAATGGGGTCCTGCCCCCCACAATTCATGCTTTAATTTGAATAAACTGGGGAAGAATTTTCAGCCTGCAATTTGCTGTACTTCCCGTGGAGCCTACTTAAAGCTCCTATTTTCCTTTTCCTGAATCGTCCTCCCTTGTGTTGACTCCAAACATCACGGCCGTCCCTTTTAACCTCCCTCCGATTGGTGCAGCTGCTGAACACCAAATCTTTATTTCAGCCTCCCTCCTTCCCATGTGAGGCCGTGTCTGCAAGCCAGGCCAAACAACTTTCCCAACATGGAAGCCAGATCGGACTGTAATCAGAGACAGAACCTCAGAAGCACACACACGCTTCGAAACACTCAACGTGAGCACAAAGATGTAACCAGTTAGAGCTATTCCTTGCAATGTCCTCTCCGCCCGACGGCAAGGCCTCAGCGGGGACGGTGGCCCCACCAGCGGTGACTCAGTATGGGATAATCAGTGCGGAGCCGCGGCCAGGATTACGGTAATGCGGGTGGCACGGGGCGGTAGACTGTGGGCGAGCAAGATGACAGGGATTCTGGGGAGGAGGGGTTCTCCCACCATCAGCAAACCCAGCGTGAGATTTGATAATGACCGACCAACCATGGGCCCCAAACCAGGCCGCTAACCGGCCATTATCGAGTGCAATCACGAAAAAGGGAGGCCGATCCGAAAGAGAAAAACAAAAAGACACAGCAGTCTGACAGAAACACTTTTGGGGTGAAAGAAATTGAGTGCGCTGCAAGCTCCTGGTACTTGAATTCAGCAACATGTTTTCCTGGCAGAGGACAAACAGTGAAATTTGGAAGTTAGTTTAGAATCGACATTCAGAAAAGAAAAGATGTTTACAACATATGAAACCCCAAAGTGTTAAATATTAAATACATTGGCAAAATGTGGTAGCAGTTGTTGAGCTTGCTAGATTTAGGGGATTTGTGAGTATTTGAAATTTCAATGACCTTTTACTATAACGAAATAAAAATGAACCGTTATGGGAATAAAAGGGATGATATAACATTTCACAAAGTTGATTGTACATTATTATTTATATATTCATTATTGACCACTTTGGGGCTTCCATACTGACACTTGCATACTTTCATTATCATATACATATCTTACAAAGCCACCTTTACCACTAATCTGAATGATTTCCTTACTTGAAATTTTTCCCAAACATACCAAGTGTTAGTTTTCCTGTACAGATATCCATTGGGCTCTTTAACACAAAAGCTTTTTTTTTCTTTTAATTTACCCTAATTGCATTGCTCTTCACAGATGAATGCACACAATAAGAGCGGTTTTGTTATGATAACTGCCAAACGTACAATTACAAGTCCCATTAACATCCTCTTGAAAGATGCACAAAAGAGATGGACTGAATACATGAGACAAAATTACAGACAGTCGATACCCCCGCACATTCACTGTGACGGAAACACAATGAAGTCTTTAGTAGTTTTACCGAAGAGTTGGAGGTATGATGTTTTTGTATCTCAGGGGTGACCAGGCAGGAAAGTGTGGGGGTCATTTTAAATCGCACGTTAATTCAGCAGACGATGACAGCCATTGTCAACTTGCTTTGTATCGTGTTTAACCCTTGATCGAGAAAGTAATTTAGTGCTTCGGCATGCTTTGGCAGACGAGTAGCTGATTTTGTCATTCACTGTGTGTGTGGAAGGTGGGTGATGGTGGTGGGCGATGCTGTAAATGTGTGTCTCCGGTGTGTGTTTGTGTGTGTGTCAGTGTGTGTGTGTGTGTGTAACTATAGGTGTCCATTGTCTGCATGGATACTTTTCATCTCCTCTTTGTCGTCTTTGCTTGAGTAATTACGATGGCACTAGGAAAGCGCAGACCTCCGCCAAGGCCAAGGTCCCTTTTACCGAGTTTGGAAGTCGTTCTTCCGACTTTGGTGTGTTCGCGAGCTTTAGGTCACAATGTGAAAACAACATGGACGCGACAAAAAGAATATGCTGCATTTCATTGCTCAGAGCGTTTGAACAACACGTTGACAGCTGTTTCCGAGTTGTTCCGACGCGAACATAATTCCTGTGTCCGCACCATGTTTGGAATTCACACCTACGTTCAATGAGCTCGACCTTGACTCATGCTACAACCTTCCACCAAGTTGCATGGAAGTTGGCCCAGTAGTTTTTCCGTAATCCTGCTGACAGACAAATGGATTTACCAAACCAAAAAAAATAACCTCCCCCTTGGCCGAGGTGAATATGAGGAAACACATTAAGGGGTAGACAGCGGCGTCTAACAATCACACGTGGTTGTAGTATTTGTTTGTCCACGTTATAATGGAGAGGGACTTTCAAGCTTTGACAAAATTGAAGATGTCGCCTCAAATTCCAGTCTGTTATTTCATTATCTTTCCATTGTTATGCCTCAGTTTTCTCCATTAAATTATGACTCCGTTGTAGGTGCAAGAATCGTGACAAAGTTTATCTCAGGTGCATTAAGTAAGAATTACTTTGTGAAAGCTTCTCATTTTTGTGGCTGTTGCATGTCTCAAGAATCTCATTGTGCGACACATATTCACGTCCTCCAGACTGTAATTGCTAGTTGACTCCATGCAGCTTTTTTGCTATTAGCACTTATGAGATAACTTTGGGTTGTTACCCTTGGCTGTTTTTCAGTGCAGTTTCTGTGGAGATGAGGAGTCTGTTTTTTATCCTTTCAACTGTGACTGCGACTGTTTCTGAATAACTTAAAGGACATATAGGACTAGGACTCAGGGTGTTGACTTTGGGAAATATTGCAGTGCTGTGAGCTGAAATTTAATTGAGCATTAGGTCTGAGAGCAGGTATAAAGGAGAATGGTTTTGTTGTGCTGGACTTTATTGTTGAGCTCAGTGAAGCATCTGTGGCTGTGAGCCTCACATGAAAGATGTTTTTTGAACGAAGAAATACATTCTTAGAAAGTTAGGGGAAATGGCCTAAAATGGCCTCAATTAAAGAAGCAGGGACGCACAAACTGTACTTATTTGAACCCAAACCAGGATATTTTCCTAAACCTGACCAGGTAGTTTTGATGCTTAAACATAACCACGTGTTTTTGTTTGAGTTCACAACATTAACCATGTGTTTACTGCGACCGTAGTGGAGCGTAGGGCTACCCACTGCATTAAAAAGTGACGCCAAGGGTGAAGCGCTGGGAATGAGAACGGGTTGGATAGGGTTACCAGAGCCTGGATCACCACACACCGATACAGAGCTCGAGACAGATGTTTTATTGCGTCTGTGTGTGTCAATCTGTACATATTTGTTATTGTCAGCGTCTGTGTGAGTGTGTCTTTGAGTTCCAGACTCTAAATCCACCAGAAGAAATCTTAAAAAATTCATGTTTCCTTTTCGGTTTTGAATTGTCCTTCCTGGCAAATAGCTAGGTTTTAAATGAACACAGAAATGGATTATTCTCCTGTCTGGAAGCATCGATATGTCTGAGTAAAAAACAAATAATCAGAGTTCACTGACTGTCTTCTACAAAGACATACTTTTGTTTTCTGACGAACACTAATCTGTGGTTGCTGAGGATTCAAAGGCTACACAGCTCGAACGTTCAGCAATCATTTAATGGTGTGTTTAGGCTATCTCTTACATATTTCAGTAAACAATTAACAGAGACCTTTTTTTTTATGTTGGTTTGGACATATTTTAGCAACATCATAGGTTTTGGTGTCGTTTGAAGGGCTGATTTGATTCCTGAAACATTACTCCCTGGAACCTGGAAAGGAAAATGAAAGTCATTTGAAGAAGAGAGATGAGGGATAACTGCTCAACGTGAGTCCCTGCATGATTTCTATGAATTATGAGAGGTTGGTCCTGCTGTGAATATGTGCAGTTTGATGGAAAAAAAAAAAAAAAACACTATCTGAATTTATATAAGTCAAACTAAGTGAAACATTTCATGACAACGGCTCAGTCCATCTTCACATCTTTCCATTTCAGAAACCTTTTAGAAAGTCTTAAATTGACTACAAATGGCACTAGTATCCCATCATACAATGTCCTATTGTGCAACCTTTTAGTGTATTTTTTTTCCCCCTAAATATCATCTTGGAACATGAACCTCTGTTTCTCGTGCCTTTGTTGTGATGTACTGTATGCTGTCACCCATGCTGCCTCTCAGTGAAGTACATCCATGGACAATGGCTCCGTCTGACAGCAGAGACAAGGTTCCTCGAGTTGCTTTTGTATCAGTATGCATCACTTTCAACAGCACTTCACTGGCTGTGTTCTCACATGGGAGACAGGATGTCCAACTACTTTGTATGGACAAAGACATGAGCAGAGACAGGGCTGAGGGTTGGCTACGATCCCCTTGGCGGTTTTATTCTGCTGTCGCCACATGATACGAAATGGATACTAAAATAAGAATGTTGTTCTTATTAAACAGACAAGATATAACCATAGAGAGTATAAAACATGGATGCAGTCTCCATGACATCATCCATAGATTATAGAGGAGCCATTGTGGAGCTCAAAGTGGGTGGATCCGGACGTCACCATCTTGGTGTTGCCGATTCCGCAAAACCCTGGATTTGGCTAAATCAAAAAATGGGCAAAGAGGTTTCATGAACAGGGAAATTAGCTATAGAGACCAAAAGCGTTTTCTGTACTCGGCTGTTAACGTGTTTATTTCTGCTGTGTAGTTGGGCATTTTAACATGAGCTCGATGGAGATTAACTTGCTTTTGGAGGCAGCCTCAAGTGGCCATTTGAGGAACTGCAGTTTTTGTCCCCACCTGGCACGTTATAGTTTGTCAGGGCACTTTGGGAGTCAGAGTCACGCTAGCTTTATGCTAAGCTAAACTCACTGTCTGCTCCAGCTTATGTTTTATATTTAGCGTACAATCCTGTCATTTGACGCCAATAAGCATGTTTTCCAAAGTTTTCGTCTGTTTGTATGTATGTTCTTTGCATAATGGCGAGCTTCTTCAAAGAGAACCATGTTCAATGGGAGATTCATTTGGCCCCTTCACACCCTTTTTTTTTCTACTTAGCTTATCCTTTTACATGCTCTACTAACGATGCTAGAGCTCCATTTTCTGTTTGAGTCGGTGGACATCCTCGGGACACATTTCTGCATTTCAAGAAAGCAGTTTGCAACACACACACACACACACAGAGACAGCCGTGAGAGAAATTATTAATGGAGGGGTCAGGTTGGACATGAACGATACATAGCACAAAGTGAGAAACATGAATGTGAATAAGAAATGTATGAAATAAAACAAACAGAGCAGGTGAAGTAGACTCTCTGACTAATGAGTAGTCCCGTGTTGCTGTAACATCAGCATTTCCCATGCCGCGATATGTGTTTGGTCAACCTGTTTGAAATAATTGGGTGAGTTGGTGCTTGTAAAGAAAGAAAACCTCCCACAGAGCCGGGCTCTCGCTGCACTGCAACTCCTCATCACCTAATGATAATATTTTATAGGTAAAAAGAAGTTATTAGCTAATGTAATACCTTTTAATTTTCCTTTTTTGAATAATACACATTTTGGTAAGCTTTTACAATTGAAAAATAATATAGTCTAGTGTTCTAGAAAGGGCTTCAGGGTCTGTTTGGATCTACATAAAACCATACCTGTCAAATACTATGCAATTTACTTCTCTACCATCAGCCATGTACAGTACTTGAGATAAATTTAGAAATAGTGTGCAGTTATACTCTTCATGCTGTTTAGCTTTGTGGGGAAACATTTCATTTCACTGTTTACTTGAAGCAAATGAATGAGAGATTTATCTGTCACATGCTGCCCACCCTCTGCCGCCAAACTAATTTACATGCTTGATATGCCACTTAAAGCTGAAGAAGGGAAACTTTGGTATTTTTTTTTCTCAGACATGCAGTGGGCTGTGTTCAATCGATGGCACTCAGAGAGCACAGACCACCGCCAAGGCCAAATGGTGCATTAAGTCCCGTTTCCCGAGATGGAAAGTCGTTCTTCTGACTTTGGTGTGTTCATGAGATTTAAGTCGTAAAGTGAAAACAACATGGACGCTACAAAGACGACGTGTTGTATCCGAAGTTTCCGATTATTCCGACACGACATGAACGCAGCAGAAATGCCCTCGCAATGTTAAAGAAAGTGAAAAATAATGCTACAAAATGTAATGGGTTCTTCCTTGTCCCATGCTACAGCCTTCCACCAAGTTACATGAAGATCAGGCCAGTGGTATTTCTGTAATCCTGCTGACTAACGAGACAAACAAAGAAAGAAACAAAGACATAGGTGGTAAAAACCTTGGAATATCATGATTAACGATTTTCAAAACAACCGCTCCAATTCACACCGCAAGACCTCTTCCTCCACCATGGCCCCCCACAGATTCTCGGTGTAAAACGACCCGGGTATCACATTACAGAGGAGGGCCCTTGGCTTCCAGGCTCCGGGACACAAGCTCCTCTGGCTGGAGCCTGGACTACGAGCCGGGGTCTTTCTCTCTGCAAGAAGTTGTTGGTACTAAGGCAGAGAGTGCACTGCCATCCTTATGATTCCCTCCACGTTCCTCTGATTCCCAGCCACTCGCAGATCAATAGCGGTCTTTGAGCAAAGCAGCGGCCCTATTGTTGCTGCATTCGCCAGGGCCAAGCTATGGTGCAGCTAAACCATGACAGATTCATCCTGGCCTGGTTCTCCCATTAGTCAGCCAACACGGGTGAAAACACAGACCTTAGGTCCCCTAATGGGAATTTAATGCACTTTAATGTACCTGCAGCCAAATAGAAAGGAAACGGCCGCTGTTTTTCCCTCCACCGATGATGACTCACAGTGGATATTAGATCTCCACAGTCAGCGAGGCCGACATGTATCATAAGCAGAGTCTCTTTGTGTTGCAGAAGCGGCTCCAAATTGGAATTCGGGTGTTGAGTGCACTTGTGTGCCGCCGTTGGGTATATGGCTTAGTGGAAGGATCGTTTCTTTTACTGAGAAGGAAGCGTGTGCTTAATGTGGAACGGGAGGTGTGTGTGTGTGTGTGTGTGTGTCTGTGTGTGTGTGTGTGTGTATGTGTGCATAGGGTGTGCATGCTTTCCTCTTACCTCATGAGCACACGGGTATACGCCCGTCCGTAAATGTGGTGCCTTTATTATCCAGTTCATTTGTGTTACATGTTACCTGAGGAGGAGATAAAGTCTTGAAATCTGTTGCTGATGTTTTTTCCCATAAACTGAATTTACAGGAAATACAGTTTTTGATTCAGTTAAGCATAAAATCTCGACTTAAGTAGCGTCCATTCTCTTTCTCTTTAGCATTTACCGTATTAATTATGAATGTGGATAAATCCATCATTCCATACAACCCATTGTGTATCTACTGTGTAGCTCTACTTTTTTTTTTTTTTTTTTTTACAAATAAAGTGTTTTTTCCTGCTTGGCCTTAATTGATGGAATTATTCGCTCAATTTGACTTTCCAATCCAAACTTCCCTTGAAGAATCCTCGTTCTTAATTATATATTTTAATGGTGTCTGTGTCCTGGTTTAAGCACAGAGGCGAAAGTAAACACTGTTTGTAATGCTAAATACTTTGCTTAGCGGATCAGCCGAGAAAGTATTTCAGTCGTATTTCTCTCTACGAGACACTGAATGCTCATTTGTGAGGTGCAGCCTGTTGTGGTTGCTTGGGATTTTGCAAAGCAAGCGTGTCTCAATAGGCCAGCAAAATTTGCATCATATTCAAAGTCTTTAAATTTGTCTTGTGTTGTTTTAGTTGAATTCTTACACTGCTGCTAAGTTTCTTTTAGAATTGCGCCCCTGCTTTATCAGTACTTCCAGCAGCTGTTTGCTATTATCCATTATTATTAGGATTCTCTCGCTGTGATTTTAGCAGTCAGCCAAAACATCACAGGGAAGCACACAGGCCGTGCTCTCTTTATGCACTGTGCTGTGGCCCTTTTGTGCTGTTTATGCCAAGGGCCGCAACACTGACTCTCCAGTGGTGCAGAGGGCAAAGTGCTAGGCCTGGCTAGCTGGTGGCCGTAACCCCGTGAACCCGCCCTTGGACACACAGATGCACGTGCACACATGCAAAGGCGAAGGGTATAAAACATGACAGTATTGGCAGGTCCCGGGATGGCCGGGCCTCGACTTCCCCTCCGAGGCGTTGGATTTCATTATGACCCTGTGCGCTTCTATCCGATGTGTATTGAGCACTTGTGACACATAAAACTGTCGTGGCGTGATGAGAAATAACCACTGCCAGCTCACATCTGAGCTTCAAAAGATTTAAGCATGACTTGAGAGGGGAGAGGGGCCGGGGATGCACGAGAGATGGAGCAGAGAGCAGAGGAGGCACGGAGGAGGGGGGGGGGCAAAGGGCAGTCGGCATGGCAGCACAGCATGATTCATACGCCTGCAACAGGACTCTGGCTTTTTCAAAAAACACACTTCCGTTACTTTGGCTTAGTCAGTGTCCTGCTGACTTATACCAAAATAGTGATTGGAGCTCCAGTACAGTATGCTAAGTTCATGAAAGCTTTTGGCCTTTCCTGTTCTTAACATCGGTGTCTGGGAGATCCTGAAGAAGCTCTCTTCTCTTTCAATATCATCTTTCATCTAAATCCTTTAATGCTCATCTTTCATCCCGCTGATAGACGATAGATCAGAAGCTGCATAGCTGGATGGATAGATGGGCAGATCCTAGAAGGATGGATGAATGCATAGATGGATAGAGGGATGGATAGAAGAGTTGCACATGGATGGATGTTAGAGAAACGGATGGATGGGTAGAGTAGAAGATGGTTAAACAATGGCAGCTCCAAAGAAGTGAATCATGAATTCTGGTAAAATACTAAATTAAAATCAAAGCCACAGTCTTATTCCCAGCGTGGCTATTAAACATTAAAAAAAAAAAACAGTTTGCCAAAGGTTTCGTATCTAATTGAAAACAGTGTAAAACACAGTAAACAGCCTTTGATTTTTTAGCCCCTTCCTTAACTGTGATGTTTCTAGGCGCGGTGGGCTAATGTGATTTTCAGTGATGAGACGCGCTCAGCGTGTCTTCTAACTCACAGAGGGAGTCTCAGGTAGTTCTACCTGTTAACCGATGGTTAGCCTAAGTGTCTGAGCGGCCTCCCTGCGGCGAGGCAAGAACTTCAGCTCTGAAGTTCTTGCAAAAAGTGCACGTAACAATTGTGTGTGTGATTGAAGGTAAAAGTTGATACTGGCTTTTGAAGGCTGATAGATATGTATTGACTTCATTACTGATATTTTGCCAGTATCCTTTTTCCATGCCCAGATTTTATATTTGAATAGGAAAAAATCGAACTTGGAATTTAGACCATCGTGGGGTACAAAAAAAATGAAGGAAAACTAGTCCAGGTTTTACACAATGTTTTGATTTTTGTGCTTTTCTGGCTTGTCCACATACATTTCAGTACTATGACTCTACTGTTTAGCCTTCGTTAAGCCCGGTTTGATGAGAATTGTGTGAATGTTTTGTTTTTTTTACTCTGATTGTTGCTTATCTAGTCATGAATAGCCTATTCAATTTGGTGTAGAATAATTTAAGAGGAGAGTTTTCAGTTTTAGTTTTATCCCTTTTATAATGCTTCCTTCAGCCTTTATGCATCCCTGCCTACATGCACACACACAATTGCTTGCTCACCGGCACACAAAAATTCACAATCAGTGCAATTCTGCTGGCTAATCATAGCTTTTGTAACAATCGACTGTTGCTTTCACTGCCTGTTCACTGTTCCTGAACTATTTGATTTTGCACCATGTTTCATCTTTCCCGTTCTAAACTCCAGCAGGTCGCCTTCAAACCAGGACTGTGGAGCCACCTCAGCCCGATCCTTTACTCCTCTGTTACCTCCTTTCCCCTCTCCCTCCCCTACCTCCCTTTCCCGTGAATAAATTTACCCTCCACATCCCTGCTTGATTTCTTGATTTCATCCCTCTCTCTTTATTTCACCCCCAGTCGCTTTATGACCTGGCTTTGTGTGTGTGTGTGTGTTTTTGGTTGGATCTTAATTTCAACACCTTCCTGAGCTTATCCGTGCATCCCTCTACGCCGGAAACCTTCCTGGGCTGCTGAGTGAGCGAGGGAAAGGATGGAGGACAGGTGGCATGGTGATTGCGTTGGTGGTGGTGGTGGTGGGGCCTCACGGCTCTGCACAATCCGAGTGGTGCCTGGTTTTAATGAGGAGCCTGTTTGTTAAGTCCACTCAGGGAGGCTGTGCAAGTGTTTAGCATTTGCTCTCTAATTAGGAAAGCTAAACAGTCCCTATTGCTGAGGATCAACCATTAGGGGGGAGAGGAGGCACTGCTGTGGCTGTGCATGGGATGCAGATTGCTGGGTCAACGAGGAGGAGGAGGGGAAGAAGGAGGAAAAAGAAAAGAAACAATCAAATGCAGAGTTATTGTCACTGCAAACAATAGGCTCACATTTTCTGTAAGACGAGACTCGACTTCCACAGTCATAGCAATGATGAAGAAAGTGTGATCACACAGTGTGGCAGCAGGTACTACAGTATTTGAGGGTAAACTCATCAAGCGTGGCCAAGTCATAGCAAGGAGTCCACCTAGTGGTTTATAACAGAGTTGCAGTGAAACGTCACGTTATTTGTCTAAATAGGAGCTGAAACGACGAAGGTGTCGACCGTTTCGTCTGCTTCCATATGTGCAATTTACAAAGCTGTGTGGTCACAACCATCAGCAGCTTTTAAGTGGAGGCGATCCACCTTTCCTAAGTGTGTGTGGGCGGGAAAACACGCTTCCCAAAGCCTGAGAGCAGCACAGGGAGAGCCCTGAGGAGGATGTTGACAGGGAAAACAACACCATTCTGCCACAGCTCCTTTTATCCACACAATAAATGCCTCCCTGATTACCCCGTTCCCCGACGCAGACTGCTGTTAAAGTGCAAGAAGAGACGAGCGCTTTTTAGATTAAGACCCAGATCAAATTTTCATAACTCAATTTCAGGGAGAGAAGGATTGCTGTGGGAGGATTTGAAAAGAGAGCTGTAAATGTGTGTGTGTGTGTGTGTGTGTGTGTGCGTGTGTGTATGTGCGTGTGTGTGTGTGTGTTATTGCCCCGTAATCAGCTTTCTTTGTCTGCATCCATTTCACTTTGAGTAAAACTGTGTCACTGATGATAGCGTTCATGAAAGCTCTGGCTTTCAAATAGTTATACCGACCTAATAAAGCTGTTAATCATGTTTAGTTTTTGTGTTCATGTTTAAAGTTGCCAACAATTGCTGCTCAATAGCCAACTTTGAAAAGACTAATTTTCCTTAAAAAAAAAAGAAAAAGGTGTTAAACAACAGGCCTTTATTTGCAAGATATACTGCAATGTAATATTAAAACCAGTGCTTTCGGTACATTGCAGAATATGGCATTTTGAAGTTAATTAATTAAGCTTGGAAATAGTAGTTGGAAAAAAACTAGTTCTTAGCTGAAGGTCCACTTACTGGAAATTTATCTGAAGGCTTAAGCCCATATGTCATGGTCTTCATCAGTTTCCAACCATCAACGACTGAGTTTTTTTTCTTTTTGAAAAGTATTGCTTATTGGCTCCTTCCCAAATACTGTATATATTTGCCATATTAGGGGTGATAGGGGGGTGGAATCTATAGGGCATGGTATCGTGATATTTTGCGTGGCAATATTGTATCGATGCACAACGCCAAGTATCAATCTTTAATTATATCAGAATCAGAAATCCTTTATTCGTCCCACAGCGGGGAAATTTACAGCGCTACAACAGCAAAGGGGCAGTGCAGATAAAAGGGCAAATATAAAATAAGTATAAGTTAGAATAAAAAAACAACCTTGGTAAAATAAGTAGCAGAATATAAGTATATACATTATTATTATTATTATTGCAAATTAAATTTGGTAATAATTGCTTTTTCAGTTGTCTAGACGGTGCTGAGTTGTTTTTTTTCTGATGACCTCGGCGGGATTGGCAGGAAGTCGTTCAAAAGCAACGCAGGAGAAATCTTAGGCAGAAGTCAGAAATGCGCCGAAAAACTTCATCTTGTTGGATAAAACAGATGTTGACGAACTGCATCATTTGCCGTTGAATAAATGTCACATGTTTCACACCATAATGACCCTCGCCAGCAGTTTCATCCTTCACAGTGGAGCCTATTTAAACAGTAATCACCTCAAGCACTGTACAGGACTCTTTAACATGTATTTTTTATGTTCCTTAATGGGCATTAACAGTCCGCGCGGCTTCTCCTTCCCATCTATGCCGCTTCTAAATGGGATTCGATCGGAAGAGATTTATTTCTTGTCAAATACTGGATGAGCTGAGATGGTTTGGTGTAACTTATGTACACTGCTCATGTATTACAGTATTACAGCGAGGGTAGGTTCCCTTCCCCCTGTTAGAGGTTCCCTTATCTATTTCTTTATTACTTTCAATCAGCCTGTCTCTCTTTCTCTCTATCTCTTCCTTGTTTCAGTCTCCCCATCTCCTTCTGCTGACTCTCAACTGCTTCAGGTTGTATCTGTCTATGTATCTGTCACCTCTCTTCCCTCCTTCCCTCCCTCCCTCTCCCAGACAGTTGACTGGTATGGCGACACCAGACTGCGTGTATTTTTAGCGCAGCCACAGATGGGGCCATGGCAGCATGTCAGAGACCAGAATGTTCTTTATCTCAGCTGTCAGGCCGTTCCCCGGGACCAAAATGGATCCCTTCCACTAGGTAGGGAAGGGGGGGGGGGGCTTTTCTTCAAACTGAGGTTTTAATTGTGTCTTTTGCCGTGGCGGAATAACTGTCGAGGGCACAAATGGAAGGTGGCGAAAGGAAATGCTCACAGTTGCTGTGTCAGCTCCACTGTGGGAGCTGTATACAAAACCTATGATCAATCTGAGGTGGAATTGCAAGCCATGCCTCTAAAGCAAGCTCTCTGAAAGGCCGAGCACAGCACATATCAGTACATGTTGTATAAATAATTTACATTTTCCAACATAGAATATCCCCCAAAAGCACATTTGCGTTCAAGATAAAACACATGCACGGGGAGTATCCATTTGATTCCCGAACCCTCAAACACTGTTGGACCACAGAGACCAGGAAACAGGCCTTTCTGACTCTGAGGAGGGCTTTCTTTTTTTTTTTTTTTACTGCAGAGGGAGTTGAAAAATATGCTTCAGACTACGACTGGGGGTCAAGTGGTCGACTTCACAGTTTGGAGTCTGCTGAGACTCTCCTCTGGCAGCGTTCACACACTCCAGCAGCAAACCGGCTGTCCACGTGAATATTAAGGAGGGGTGGGAGAGAGAGATGGGAGGGGATGCTGACAGACAGGAGGGAGAGGGAGGGAGGGGAGATGGTCTGTGGGGCGAGGAAGTCAGAAATGATCCCAAGTTCGGTTTGTCAGGCTGTCAGATTGTGTTCAGGTGATCGTATTCAGCAGGTGTGTAAAGTTTTCAGGGATTTTCTTTTGCTTTCTCTCCGTTTCCATGACGAAAACACAGCATTCAGAAGAGTTTCTATGCTTCTAGTTCACATGCTGTGTACTGAATACCACTCACATTGTGGATTTTAAAGTATGGTGGCATTATTCCAACAAATTTCATTAAAAAAAAACAGTGCATTAATCCGTCTCTCAATAGCCCCGGGCCCATTTGTTCCTTAGACTTAAATCTATTAAAGCCGACTCAAAAATATAGTTTAATCTTTAAAAAAGGGTAATTAATTTCCCAAAACAGCTGCGCGTTGTAGTTTCTTTTTTAACAAACGTTACACAAACAGGAATAAATAGTACACAAATTAGGTGAAAATGTAAGATATAAATGCAAGATGCGTTCTGAGCTTGGATGGTGTCCTGTGCTGGAAACAAATGATGATCAATATCTCCTCTAATTGATTTTTTTTTTTCTCCATGAAGCTTTTCCTAGTAGCACATGGGGGAGGGGAGGGGTGTGGTGGGGGGCGATTTCAGGTCAATAATGTGTCTTTCAACGAGGAGCTCTAATCAAGCCCGAAGGTCTCCTTCTGAATCTTGTTGCATTTCTGAGCCTCATTTCCATTTGCCGTCCCTCAAGGCAAGGTAAAACAGTCCCAAGGTATACGAGCATAGGCTCTATATTTTGTGGCTAGCCTTCACCTGCAGCTCGGTCAATTGATATGGAAATGACGGCCGGCCAAGTTCTTCTAAAAGAAGGGAAATAATGGAGCATAAACAAAAAAAAAAAAAGCAGAGAGGTAAACAAAAGATTGACAGTGATGACTGTAGCAAATCTGGTACTTTGGGCGATCTAATTGTCAGCTTCATTTGCACTTTTCAAAGACAAGGTTACACAAGTCATCAAGATGGGAAGCATAGAAGGACAACAACAAGAATCCTGCATATAAGCAGCTCAATATTTTGTTGCATAAAGTCGAGCGAAGTGTTCAAGGTTCGGAAAACTTTGGAAAGCATTATTATCATTTAATATTGTTGTATGCCTTGTGTCACAATGGATTGTGTATAAAAACGTGCCTGTACTCTTGTGGGGACTTATTGAAGTGAGACTAAAATATTCAGTCCATAGCATAGTTTAATTAGGACTCTATTTTGATGAGTTTTTTTTTTTTGTTGCTAAGTCTGCAGCAGAAAGCCATGTAAAACCAGAGAGAATCAGGATGAAACATTGGGGAAAAAGTGATTGAGGCACATTAACAAAGAGAGAACAGTGATCACAGGCCTTCAGAGGACGTATCCCATCGCACTCTCTCTTTAAAACGTCTTGCTGCCACAACAATGTAGTCTTCCTCTCCATTGTGCCGTTCATAGGGCTGAACATTCAAAAGGGGGAGATTACAGGGCTGCTGCAGCTCCCATCTCTGCGGTAAGTGAGAATGTGGAACACCAGCAGTGAGACTCAGCAGCGTGCCAATCAATACCAGCCCGTGTTCTGTGTGACTACAGTAATTATCACCATCCACAGGAATGATGTTGTTTGGGCTTCGCAGAAGGTCAAGAGCAGATTGGTGCCACATGCCGTTTCCTTGGCGCCAGCGTGTGTACAAATCAAATCAAATCAAATGTATTTATATAGCACAATATCACAAATTACACATTTGTCTCATTGGGCTTTACAGGCTGTATAGGATACGACACACTCTGTTCTTACACCCTCGCACAGCACAAGGAAAAACTCCCTATAGGAGCATAAGTAGGGGCTGGCAAGCCTGAGCCAGCCCTCGCTATAAGCTTTACAACCGTGTTCCACCCTGGGATCGTGAATTCAGGCTTGTCTGCTTGTTTGGAAATCATTATCATGGAACATTGTTTTTTTGTTTGTTTTTTTCAAAGTGCCACACATCATGCATTAGAACACAAATATATCTCAAAGCAACTTTGTGCTATTTTTGCGATTTTTGAAGCTGATCTCGCAGGAGATTGTACCACCGTTACTTAGAGATTGTGCCCTAAGTAACCAAAGTTACTTGGGGCAAGAACAGACGTTCGAGGGCGCAGCAGAGTGGGAATAACAGAGACACCGTTGTCCCTGTTATAAGTCAGTGTAGCGTCAAAATGATTTGAAATAGTTTTTTGAAGGTAAAATAGTCACATAATGTTGCTTCAAAGTACAAAAAAAGCACAAGTACTGCATCCATCAATTAGAGGAAACATGACAAATCCAGTTCTTGGATTTGTAGGCCTGCAGAGCCATCCGTTATTAATGCCACAACCTCCAGGAGAGGGTGAAATATGTAATGTTCCCCAGGACTTTAATGGTGCTGCAGAGTCTTGGTTAGCCTGTGTGTAATGTCCAGCAATTGCATAATCCATGTTTTGTATCCAGATATGAGAATCTTCATTTGATTATTTTATTTGTTACACTCATGGTAGTGCACAATAAAAGTGCAAAGAACAGTTACCGAACAACTTATACTTACAGTAACAAAGGAAGAAGGAGAATGAAAAGCCATACACACTCATTCACAGCCAGTCTAATTATTATTTTCTTGAACTGAAACATATACAATTCTACTGAAGTACACATGTGCTTTAAACTAGTCTGTGCATGCTTAAAATTATATTTCCTTCTCTGGTCGTCATCTTCTGAATTAAAAAACAATATGTATGTATGTATATTTTCTGGTTATAATTTGCTTTTGTCCCTGTACAAAACTAATAATGTCTGTAAGTCAACTAAACTAAAATGCAGTTTCAATAGTCTGTAGAGTTAATAAACTCTGTGTTGGTGTGTTCTCTTGTTCTTTATGAATAATCCTTACTGCTTTTTAAGAATCCTTTTTCTGTAATATAAGCAGTGGATTTATATTGCTCATGTACGTGTTGACCTACACTTCCTCACACTCGCTAAAATATGGCAAAATAAGTGAAGAGTACAGAATTCTCACTGCCTTGTAATCTAACACATACTTTGCTTTTTCTACAATAAAATAATATTCCTCAACACCTTTGTTTTTATATGTGCTATAAGAGATTTCCATGTCAGTCTGTCATCCACTATCACACCCAAAAATCCAAATTCAGACACTTTTTTATAATTAACTCCATCTGTTGACAGTGAAACTTTTTCATCCTTTTTTTGGTGAGCAAAATAACATAAACTTAGTTTTCTTCAAATTTAAGGATAGCTTATTTTCCATCTTTTGAGTTTTGTTTTGATTTAATTTACAATGCTTTCTGCTAGAACTCCAGAATCATCTCATGAACTAAACAATTGGTATCTTCTGAAAACTAACTCAAACTCTAGTATCTTTCAAATTTCACGAGAATCTTTAAAGCTCTTTTTTCTCCAAAATAAACAGGACCACGTGGAATGTATGTGCACTCGTAAAGTATTTGGTGTTGGGTTAGTGTGCAGTGGCCTCAGCAGAAAAAGCCTGATTGATTATGCAACCTTTGGAAACATTCATGTGGATGAGCTAATGTCTGACATTAGACCTTTGTAACAGAGTCCTTCATGGCTCCAGGGGGAACATTGTGTACTGAAGTCAAGTATTGTTGCAGGTAGAGCTCTAATCTGTTTGCATACAAAACCTCCATTTCAAGCAGTCCCTAAATAGATAAACATAAGGCCATGAATCACCATTTGATTTCCTTTTTAACCAGTGATTCGGGTATGATTTGTTTAATGGGGTCGCTTCAGCTTAATCATCGATCAAAGCAATCTTTCCCATATCCGTCTCTGACTGTGTTATTCTTTCATTCAATTATAAGATAGCAAGTTATACTGTGTGCGGGTACACAATTCAACAGTTGAAAAAAATATATATATTTGGGAAATGCAAGAAGGCTTTTATGCTTTTGCTCCAAAGAAATATATTATGTTTATAGTGTGTGGCATGTTAGTTACTATGCAAAATATAGTTTTACATTCAAAATATACAAATAAACCGATAATACATGATGTATTGCTACTTAAAACTACCCAACAGTATATCAGCATATGAGTGTATAAGTTTTCACAATATTTTTATTTTGGTTTTATGCATTTGGTTTTTTGCAAGGGGCTTTTTACTATATTTCTTTGAAACGGTAAGTAAAAGAATTGTATTGGGAAATAATAGCTCTGATTTGGAGATTTTTTTAATTTTTTTATCAGTGACAATGTAAGTTTATTCTTGACCTTAGGAATAGTCAAGGTTCACTTACTAGGTACATACCTGGCATGAGAGACTTTTTTTTTGTCTCTGTATTTTTAGTCTATTAGTATATCATTAGTATTCATTCTTAGTACTTCACTTGTTTTGTCTGGTGGGGATGATTGATTAATATTATTTTTTTTTTAAACGGTTATTAATTTTTTTTCTTTCCTTTGTTGTCTTTGTCAACCATATTCAAAGGATTTTTTTCCACTACCACAGAACACGTATCCATCTTTTGTGGGCTGCAGTACCTCCTCAGCAGCAGCCGGTGGCAGTAGCGCGCTAGCTAATGCTAAAACCCCCCTCAGGAAAATATAAAGACGAAGAAGATTTAACATCAACAACAGTGCAGGACTAGCAGAGGTAACGTTACCAATCTATCAATGTTCGTACCGTACAGATTTACCCTAATTCTCAACACTAAATAGAAATGACATATTGCGAATCCATCAAGTGTTATATTATGGTTTTACGACTCGAGTAGCACAAGCAAATGTAAGCCGTTAGCTTTAGCGATGTAGCTAAGCTAACAAGAAGCGGCTAGCAGCTAGCTAAGCTGTCATTATTTCATGCGTGTGTGGGTGTATGTAGCCTTGCAGGAGAGGCTTACCGTTATGTAGCGGTATATTCTGTGATAATATCGACAGCTTACTATTTTTAGCCTTAACGGTGCTTCTATTACACTCGCCTCTTCTATCGCCTGCGACTTATATCGCCTCATCTCTCTGCAGATATTTTTTTTTTCTGGCCCAGATATTTAGCAGTGCACCAGTGACAAAACTGTCAAAATGGACACAAGAGCCTGGAGGAATCCATATCACGACTATGATGGGAACCCAGCGTCCACACAGGCGTTGTTTGACTGCCAGGGAAAGGTAACGCATAAAGAATGTATATGTGTGTGTGCGCGTGGGATTTACGTATAAATGACCCTCACAATTTCACATTTTCTCTACCTTCAGCTCACAGCAGAGTTTGCCCAGCGGCTGAGCAGCAAGATCAGCGAGCTGTTAGCTGTCATGGAGAATGGGCTGAAGTCTGCAGACCCAAGAGATTGCACCAGTTACACCGGCTGGGCAGGTGATGACACGATTACACCTCTACTATAAGTAACATCTGATCGTCTGATCGCAGGGAATAACATTCCTGTGACTTTAATGTCGAGAAGTAGGGCTGCAGGCATGATTGTGACGCTCATTGCTGACCCTTTTTTTGCCTTTTTATAAATTCTACTGAAAATGATTGATAGTGCAAATCGATTTTTTTCTACACAGTTGATGATCATTTATTTACCAAACTCAAGGTCATACTCAACATTAGAAAACATGATTCACTGAGGCATTTGCAGCACTTTTCCATCTGGTTAAAAGGTTACCTTGTTTGCAGTAGAATATGTTGAATATATTAAATATAAAGAGTTATTTTAGTCAGGGCTGCAGTTAATGACAACTGGAGCTGCAACTATTAGTCGATCGGTGGGAAAAAAATATCGCAAACAATTAATATTAATTGTTAAAGTCATTTTATTATGTACAATTGGCACGAAACAAATTATATGTTTTCAGCCTCTCAAATAAGGACATTTCCTGCTTTTCTCTATTTTATATTATATTACGTTGATATCTTTGAGTTTTGGACTAATAAAACAAGACATTTTCACTATTTTCTGACATTTTATAATAACAATAATAATACATTTTATTTATAAGCACACTTTTCATTTGAATAGACAAAACTCAAAGTGCTACAGAGTAAACCAGTGTTTATAGACTAAACAATTGTCAAAAAAAAAAAACTGCCCATCACAGTTTTCTGAAGCCTAAGTTGGTTCATTAAATGTCATGTTTTAGTCAGAAATCCAAACATTCAGTTGTTATTCATTCCACTATTTAGTTTGTAGTCACAAAGACCAAAAAACCCAGAAAATATTTAAATGTATGGAGCTGGAACCAGAGAAATGTGGACATTCTTTGCTTAAAGCTGAACACTACCTAAATTAAGAATTCAAATACGTTATATCCAGGGCCGAGGAAAGTTCCATTGATATTTGTGAACATGAGATGGTCTCTCTCAAAACCAGAGAAGTAAGTCTCAAACTCGTGATGTCATCAAGTATAAAGTGTGGAGCTGCTCCATAGACGATGATGATGAAAATAATGGGGGTTTTTTTCTCTTTTATACCCAAATGAGCTTTATCCTACTATAATATTCTCAGTTGTAAAAACTGAAAATGTGCTCCTGTACTCTTAGTGTCATCTTTAACACTAAATTCATCGTCTATGGATCAGTTCCACACGTGATGACATCACAAATGTGTCTTCTGTCGCTCTAGTTTTTGGTTTTGGGAAAGAGTTGTTCAGGTTAGTAATATTTTAGACTCTTAGGCCATAGGAATAAATGTATGAATTTTGAAAATGGGCGTAGGTCCCCTTTTAATAAATGTATTTAATTATTAATCCATAATAAAAATACTTAAATGTTCCGCCTATTGATTAATAGACCTTAGGTTGGGTTGCACCCACAAGGATTCATTTTTAAACTTTTAAATCATGAATTTAAAACATGTTGCACCAAACTTTACAACTAGTTTAAAATTAAGATTTAAACTGCCTTTTAAACATCAGTTTAGTTTTTACTCTAAACCTAGATTTAATAAAATTCTGTTGCACCAAAAACTTTCAACTCCAGTATTGACTTTAAACTTACACTTGAGGTGGTTTCACTTTTAAAAAGGCTGCCTTTTTGAGATGGATCCAGCAAAATAATCAAGTTCCTCAAAGAGAGTTGACGACAGACTCAAGTTCTTTAGAGTCTTTTTTTTTTTTTTTTTTTTTTTTTTCCTCATTCTTCAGTGTTGTGCGCGTATTCTAAAATAAGACTTGATTATTCTGCCTGGTCCAAAATGTGCAGTCTTTCTTCAGTTCCCGTCTGAAGCGGGAAACCTTTTCCGAGCTTGTTTCCAGAGTTCACAACGATAACGTGCATCTGTCCGTCCACAGGCATCGCTCTGCTTTATCTGCACCTCCACAACGTGTTCAGGGACACCTCCTTACTTCAGAGAGCTCTAGAATACGTGAGCCGCAGTCTGAAGTGTTTGACCCGGCGTCATGACGTCACCTTCTTGTGCGGGGACGCAGGACCCCTGGCTATAGCTGCTGTGGTTTACCATCGCCTGCAGAGGGTGCAAGAGACTGACGAGTGCATCAACAGGTCAGCCTACAATACATGGATAGGCCTGATGGTTATGTTAAGATTGTCATTTCTTATGGTTTCTCAGATATGTCATGACAAAAGGTCATCCTGACTCGTGACTTCTGTGTCTCCTGTGCTACTCTCCCAGACTGCTGCAGTTTCACCAGAACGTGGTGAAAGGTGTAGGCGGGCTGCCTGACGAGCTGCTTTACGGGCGGATGGGTTACCTCTACTCCCTCGTCTTCATCAACCAGCAGCTTGGGCAGGACAGGATCCCACTGCAGTACATCCAGCAGGTGGGTACGAAGCACGGCACAGACAGAAACGGCTGCACTTACAAGCGTTGTGATGTGAGGTGGTA
The DNA here is from genome assembly GCA_943593645.1 of Bovichtus variegatus. NCBI lineage: Eukaryota > Metazoa > Chordata > Actinopteri > Perciformes > Bovichtidae > Bovichtus > Bovichtus variegatus. The sequence continues at coordinate 9,165,720 of CALSCE010010776.1, read as the reverse complement.
CAGAATTACTTTTCTTTTTCAAATCCAGGACAGGATGACTGATCATCCATGACTTCTTAATGGTACCTTATACAGTAACCATAGACACGGAGGAAATTGAACCTGGTTGGGAATAACTAAAGGGGGGAAAAAAAGGGGAAACGCATCGACTTGATATGTAGAACTTGTATTGAATGTGGACGCTTTAGGGTTATTATCCTGCCCCCAGCAATCTCGATTTACCATTGGCAGCTAATTTGCTCGCTCTTGCACATATTGATGTCCAATTGCTAATTTATCTTTTATTGATTCCTCTCAATTGTACAGATTAGGTGTGTTTGTGAGGCTGGATGTGTTGTTTCCCCTCTCAGATCAGTGAGTCTGTGTTGGTGTCAGGCGAGCACCTCAGCAGGAAGTTCAGGGTCCAGAACCACAGCCCCCTGATGTACGAGTGGTACCAGGAGCAGTACGTCGGCGCCGCCCACGGCCTGGCAGGCATCTATTACTACCTCATGCAGGTAAATCCCGCCTCTGGCTCGGAGTACAAGCAGTCTCTGTCCAGTTCGTCCAGTACTCGCGAGGCTGCCATTAATTTATTACCCTATTTTTTTTGCTATGGAAATCTCACTCCCTAATTTCTCAAGTACCGAAAGCAGAAACGATGACTCCAAACCTGATCAATACGGTTTTTATTTACCGGTTTGAACCGGGTTTCGGGGGCATTCCTAGCTGCAAATGATTGATTAATCTGACAATTAAATATCCAATAGTAGATTCATCGTAGAACCTATAAAACGTCAAAATGCCCGTCAGTGATGATATTTTAAAATGGCTTTTATTTTTTTATTTTTTTCAAACCAACTCCAGATATTAAGATATTGGATTGACAATAATATAGAGTAAAGAAGAGAAGCAACTCTTCACCTTTTTTGAGAAGCCAGAGCCAGTGAATATTTGGCATTTTTTCTTGATAAAGCACCAACTTAAGTCAGCCCAGTCTGATAAAATGTTTTTCATACATTTCAGACCCTTTTTTTTAAAAAAGCTCTCTGCTCGGCCCGCCAACAAATATAAAAAATTTGAATAAATATTTGAGTTGTCTTCTTCTTCTTCATCACCTTTCAACATGCTCTGCTCTCTCCCTCACAGCCAGGCTTCGTCTGCGTGGAGGAGTACGTACACAGGCTGGTGAAGCCCAGCGTGGACCACGTCTGTCGCCTCAAGTTCCCCACAGGGAACTACCCTCCCTGTATCGGGGACGACCGGGACCTGCTGGTGCACTGGTGCCACGGATCCCCAGGGGTGGTCTACATGCTCCTGCAGGCATACAGGGTAAACACTGTGTGAAGAGAGTTCACCTACAGAGTCATGGGGCCATCTTGTGGTGAAGAATCTGTGTCGTGTTTTTATAGTTACTGCAGCTTGTAAATTCAAATGAAACCTGTGAATTTAGTGAAGTTGCATTTGTACTCCCAGGCCTTTGGAGTACCCCAGTACCTGGAGGATGCCCTGCAGTGCGGGGAGGTGGTTTGGCATTGCGGCTTGCTGAAGAAGGGCTACGGGCTGTGTCACGGTGCGGCGGGTAACGCCTACACCTTCCTGGCCCTCTACCGGCTAACACAGGACCCCAAGCACCTTTACAGAGCCTGCATGGTGAGTACACACCAAAGAGACTTAATAATGTGATCGCTACACATCATTCACGCCGTGCAGCCGCCATGTGGGTGATCAAACGACTGCTAATATTAATTGTGGCACTCCTGCAATGGATCCATCTTAATTAGTGTCCAAACACTTGATTAATGCCGCAGCAGTTTGACAGTGAGGAATTATGATTGGGAGTTGTTTTCTCATCTGGTTTAGGTAAAAATTAAGATTTATTTTAACATACGGAATGCATGCCCCTTTTGTTTTCTCTATGTCAGGAAATGACAAAGTTTTTTCCCCAAATAAATCCATTTAAATAAAGATTGATTAACTCAAGCCTCCTTGATTAAAAAGAAAATACAATTGAATTAAATCCATTAAACTCCTAATTAATCTCCTGGTTTAGGGATTTAAATGCTTCTTTACCTCTCCAACTAATAATTTAAATGTTAATATGTCCTTCTTACCCACTCTGTTTCTACAATTATAACACCATAAGAAATGGAAGAGGTAATTTAATATTTATTTTTTTTAAGGCTTTTGATTTAGTCTTTTCCTTGGCTTCCTCTGACTTTGATGCAAGATATGAAAGTCATATTAAAATACATCCAATCATAGCACAGTTGGCCCTTTTCCAGTTTTAAAATCGAACATTATTATTCCAGAAATGGGGGGGGGGGGGGTGCGCGCTATGTGAGCCGCAGGGGCTTTTATGTTTATTGACAATAGGTGGTGGCTGTCGGTGCGAGTCGGCGTCAAAGCGAGCCGAGCGGGGCTGGGAGCGAGCCCTCTTTTGGATGCACTCCAGGTGGCACGCGTCCCACGTGTGCTATCATTAATATGAATCTATTCATAGCGGATGGAAATAGACTCTTCAGATGTCTTGCCTAAGCTCTGTTACATGCTCCCAGCGCAACAGAGTGACATTGTGGTCATAATCTGATACCTCGACAGATGCTAGGTTTTCACTGAGAGGAGCACTATTTTTTCGCAGTTGTTGACATTGCTCGCTATTCTCCTGGGGCGGTTCAGCTACAGTCCACTGTTGTGATAGAATGGGAATGTTATTGTGACACTGCCTTTCTCCGTCTCTCTCTCTCTCCAGTTTGCTGACTGGTGCATGAACTACGGCAAACATGGATGCCGAACACCCGACACTCCCTTCTCCCTTTTTGAAGGTAATAAGTGATGACATGTCCCACTTGCCGAAAATATCCTGTTGTTTCAATGCTTGGGCGGTGACCAATATTGTCACCGAATAGAGTTGATTTAAATATAATTTGGACCAATTTTCTTTTTAACCTATTCATAAATCTGATTTATAAACATTGTGTTTTGGTTGGGCGCCTTCAAATTTGAAACTTTTGACCACTCTGAGTTTTTTTTTTAATCCCTCCAAAATACCACATTAATACACCAAAAACTTGAAGAGCACCATTAAAAAATTTTTTAAAAAAGAAATAAATAAAAATCCATTCTGTGATTTGCTTACTAAAACTTCTGACCTTTGGAGATTTCCTGCAAGAATTGCCTTTTTAGGCGATTTGGTGGCAAGTACTTTGCTTTACTTTACGTTCTGGAGAGTGCTCCGAAACCCTCCTGCTTTCAATGAACTTAGGAAAGCCATGCATCCTCTGAATTCCCTCGGTCTGCAGTTTGTGGTTGTAAAGTTTCATGAGGCTGTGATTATCCTAGAGGTCACAACAGCTCATTTTACACAGCAAAGTCAAAGTCTCGCTACAATGAAATGACTGCAACTAAGGGAGCAACATCATCACACATGAATACAATTGGACTCATTGAATCCATAAGAGTCTCAGCTTTCCAGTCATATCCAATGTTTAGGGTAACCTGCATGCAGAAATCTTTATTTAATTTTTTTATGAGGCCAAAATTACACATTTATACTGCACGCAATAAATACTGCATGATTTTTGCCCAAAACGGCATGAAGTGAGCTAGCGGAGCATTATTTAGACTCCTCCCCGACAAGCAAGGATGTGATGGTTATTTATATAAATATAATTTCGCTGCTAAATTGCAGTTGGCGAGAAAATGTATAAAAACTACAGCATCAAAAATGACTATTAGCCAACCAATACTGTGGACTGTATAACATGGTTCTGTATGACGTCCTGTATCATATTGTGCGTCTGTTTTTCACTGTCGACTCACCGCGTCACTTCCTGTTTTCAGGTATGGCCGGCACCATCTACTTCTTGGCCGACATTCTGCAGCCAATGAAAGCGAGGTTCCCAGCCTTTGAGGTGTAAACGTTTCCCCACAGGTAGTCCTCCCCACCCACACTGTGGGAAAATATAAGAAGGAGAAGACCCACACTTTTGCTCTCTTTCACACTCATGCATGAAAACACTACATTCACAACAAATTGACATTGTGCCATGTTTTTCCTGCTCTTCTCTCCCGGGAACTTTACATGTTATTAACAGGATGAATCCTATACTCGCATCTCAAACTACATAATTGTCTCAAAGATATGTCAAAGGTGAGAGCTTGCCTCGCTTTTTTGTTCCTTTTTTCTTTTGTGTATAAATTAAACTCTTGCTTTAAAAACTGTGGCTGTTGCTCAGATTGTGACGTATTTTGAGGGTTTCACTAAAAAGGAAGGAAACTAATTTTCTGGCTGTCAAAACATAAAATAAAATTGTGGTTTAAAAAGAAAAAAAAAAACTAAAATGTGTTTTGTTAACACTTAACAACTGTATTTCTATTATTCTGTGAGCTTGATATGTTAAAACAAGGAAATTGATGCTTTAGTTTGCTTTTCTGTTTTCTTTTACAGAGTCAACAGCAAAGTTAGTAACAATGCACTAAATATAATACAGTACAAGCTGTGCCATGTGTTAAGGGATCAACCCCAGAGTGTAAACTGTTGCCTGTCCTTTGCACTGTCTGAGCAATAAACCATGTGTCTTTTTACAGCTGTCGCTCTGTAGTGAATTTCAGTACCTCCCTGCTCTTTTTTTGGTGTCATTATGCAGCAGCAAGGAAAAGCCACAATGGGGCATCAGAGTCCGCAACCTGTGTGAATTAATACGAGGCAATTGACCTCCACCTTTTTGGAAAATGAAGTACATTCACCTTGGTTACGTCATGAATAGGTTACTATTTTTAAGTAAATATTAGTCACCTTTTATGCTATACAGGTTTAATTTTCCATATTCAGTGGTGATGTTACGACTGTCTATATTTAATCAGGCAGGCTCGTTGACATTTAAATAAACATTTGTATGGGCACGCCCAGCAAAACAAACTACACAACTAGAAATAATTTCTAGCAGTTAAAAGCGTCATAAAAAAAACTATTCGATAAGAGAGCGCAGACCTCGGAAGGTCCCATTTCCTGAACTGAGAAGTCATGAGCTTTAAGTCGTAACGTGGACACTACAAAGATGTGTTGTATTTTATTGCTCAGAGCGTCAAAACAAGTTGATGTCTGTTTAGTTTTTTGTTTTTTTTGGGAACTCACTTTTGCGATTATTCCGACACCACATGAATGCAGCACCCCGTCTCGCGACGTCAACTAAAGTGATGAATAGTTTGTGTATCCGCACCGCGATTCAGAACCGCTCCAAAATGTAACGAGTTCGTCCGCGGCCCATGCCGCACACTCCCACCGAGTGTCATGAAAATCCCGTTTTGGTTCATTCCATTTAAAAGGCCCATTGTGTGATCCGCTTTGACTCAATTATGTAAGGGATTGTCTTTTAAACCCGGAGATAACACCTGAGCGCAGGAGACGTAAACATTTGACTTCTCTCTCATTGTACACGCTCAGTTTTAAGGCTTTCAGAATGAGCCACATATCCCAGTGACAAGTGTCTCAAATCCCCTCTCCCGTCCACTGGGCCACTTGGCTCAACTGGTCCAGGTCTCTATTCCAAATAAGGCTCATGTATCACTCCTGAAAACTAAGCGACGACACAATGCCACCGCTCTTTTTTAAGCCCACCAGCCCGTGCTTCTTTATGACCTGACGCCAGCTGGGGCCTCGGATGGGCTAAAGAGGAGGGGGTCTGCTGGGGGGAGTGGGGTGGTTACTGTACCAGAGAGTCTCGAGGAGCAGGAGCGCTCGTTTTCTCCACAGACCCCGGCGTAGGAGAAACCCAACACTTCCAGTGGAGTAAAAATAGAGCTCATCTGTCCAGGGGCGTGGTCACTCCCAGTCTCACAAAAACAGCCTCTAACTCTTTCCTTCTGCTCTTTAGATGCAGGAGATAACGGTCATTGCAGTGTGGCAGCATGCACACAGCAGCTTATTTACACTGTTAGTGAATGAGCTAATCCTGTGCACGCTGCCGCTCTGCGTGCATTTGCATTACTTCCTTCTCGGCTGTGTCTTTTGAACAAACTTTTTATTCCACCCATGTTGTCGTCCTCTGTTTGTTTTGTCCCCTTTTTTGTTTCTTGTCATTTGTCTCACTCTGTATAATCTTTTTTTTTTTTTTGGCCGTTTCTGTGTCCATGTGTTTGTCTTTACTTGCTGTGTAATCACCTAATTGCATAATTAAAAATAAGAAAAGAAATAACCACATACTCGCAATTTGACTTTTATTGAGTTTGCAGCCAAATATCTCTGGTACACGGCACAGAAATCCAGTAAGGTCCTCATTATTAATATTATTTCTCTGAGTTAATTATGGTCTGACTTTCTACTAACTCATACCTTAGTGTTTATTTTATTGTCTAAAACAGTATCAGTCTGAATGTGGCCATCAGAGGTTTAGGAGCTGCAGAGCTTCATATTTGAGATGCAGACTTTAACCTTCAATGCGGTTCAAATTAATGGGTCAGCATATGAATCTATGCACATATTAAAATATAATGCACCGCTTTATGATTAATGTTGATGCAGTTCTTACAAATAATTGGAAAATATGGCACACAACAAAGCTGAGCATAAATGTATCACAGGTGCAAAACAGAATATATTTACCGTTCACAAGAAACCTTGAGTTATGTTTTTGTCAAACGGCTGTTTCCATATTCAAGCAGTAAATAAGAGTAATAAACAACAGAAGTTCTTCAGTACTTTCAACAAAAATCATGCAGGGACCATCACTTTTATTTGGCCCCACCAAAGTAAGTATAAACATTTTGTAAATGTTTCCCATTTCCTTGATTTTGCATGTTTTCAAAACGGAATCCTACTCCTGTGATTGTGTTCTATAGCAGATGTTACGATTGTGTTTTATGCATGTTCTGCGTTAATAATAGATTCCTTTTGATATTACCGTCAGCACCATGGAGAGCTCTGATAGAGATGAAAAAGCGACTCTGTGCTCGGGTAATTAACCTACTTAGATTGTGCAATAATGTCTTTACTTCTGGGTAACTTAACCTATTATTATAATTTTATTTCCTCAATTCCACTCCAATGCATTATACTGCTCAATTTAACTACATTCACTGTGGGATGTCTTTATTAATTGTACATTGATTTCAGAGTTTTAGGGGAAAGTAATGTCCATAAACCTCATGCTGTAGTAGTATGGAACTGCAACTAACCCTTTTCATTATTGATTAATCTGCAGATCATTTTAATTTTTTTATGAAATGTCAGAAAGAATGTTTTCCAAGTTTTTAAATGTCTTGTTCAGACAGAACAAAGCCCAAAGATATTCACTTTAATATTATATAAAACAGAGAAAAGCAGAAAATCTCCATTGGTTGACTGTGTTAAAAAACAGCATTTTCTGAAAAATAAAAATGTCTAACGATTAATCGATTATGAAAATAGTGAACTATTACAGCTCGATATGAAATTCCGTGACTTGAGCAAACTGCCACTCAAATTTGCCTTTTTTTAATACCTGCCTGAATGGATTCCACTTTTCGAGCAGTTTTTGCCCTGCTGTTATTTCACCATAAGTGGAGGAGCACTCTCTCAGTTTAAAAATACAACCTTGTAAATGAGCCCTCGGGGCTTGGAGCCCCTGTGAAGTGGGCCACTAGGTAGCTGAATCTTCTGCATTTTCACCGACAAGCTTCAACCGTGTGTCTCTTCCGAAAGACAAAAACGTGAGATGTCAATGAAAGCATTTTTTTCTTTATCGAAACACGCTTAAAAACACTTTCACATCTTGGGACACGAGACTTGTCTTGACACGGTTGTTTGGAATTCTAAAAATATCCCTGTCCCCTTCTAAAGGCTTACTCCCACTGCGCATGGCGCGCTGCTCTCCTTTCCGTTTGCCCTAAGAAAGTTAAAGATGTTCCAACGTGTCATCTGATCTGCCCCATTAGCATACGTGACGTCAGGTGCCCGGGATAAATAAGAGGGGGCTTTGACCATGGCTCAGGACCACTCTGTCTTGGGACTTCAGCTTCGCTTCTACTTTCTTTCCGCTCCTCCAGCTCCTACTCTCCAAAATGGTGTGTACATAATTGTGTTTTGGACCTTTTGGGTGGGGCGGTGCCAATGGAGTTACTTTTTTTTCGACCAGGGACAATTCTTTGTGGCATGCGGATACCTTCTCTCCAAAATAAGATCAAAATTGGGATTTAATTGGCATCACTGAAATCAAGACTGGCATTTTTTGACACTGCTCTGAAAAGCTTGTCTTAATACATTTTGATAAATGTTCAAGGTTGAGCGTTGTTACTTTGGGCCAATACATCAAACATTTCTATTAGGCTCATAGCTAAATGCAAGGAACCTATAATTTCACCATCGCTCACATGTATTTAGTGCAGTTTTTTGGGCAGATTACAGCAGCAATACATTCTAAGCTTGAGCATTGTTATGAAATCTTACACAAACTGGATTTTGTCTGTGCAACTTCTGTACTCATAAATCATTTATTTTCATTAATTTCTCTGTGTGTATGTGTTTCGTAAATGTGCCTTTTTTTGTTTGTGTATACGTGCGTTTCTGTGTGCTTCCACGTGACAGACCGAGGCAGCCGAATTCAGCGCGGACCAGATTGAGGGTGAGTGAAGAAACAGTGAGATCCCTTAAAAATAACTTGGCATGTGAAAAAAATGGGTTGTGATAATCCCGCTCTCTCACCAAAATAGTCTCTTATTTTTGAGAATTTTTTTTTTGTTTCGGTCACACTAAACAAACTCAGAGTTGCTGCAGGCTGGTGTAGTTGAACCATAAATCCAAATGACCTCCTAAAAGGTAGATAAGCTTCATACCGAAGACCGCCATAGGACATGCCATTCCGCGGACTTGTCCAGTTGTCGTGGAGAATTTAAGATACGTCTATTCTAAGCCGACTTGGCCTCGTCTTGTGGCCCCTACACAGCAGAGGAGTTAATCCCCGGGCCAAGGCTCAAGATGCGGGCCCGCTGGCATCCGGTTACATGAGGAATTCAAACTGTGATCCCCTAGCACCGTCCCCAAGCCTTTTGTTCAATGCTGAAAGATGTGCCCTCTATAAACATCACCCTGTGTTTGGTGGAAGCCATTTGTTGTGGCTCTGCCAACAGGTCTGATAATGTTTTTTTTATTTGTGATACAGTATTAAAATGTGCCTATTTGGCATCTTAGAGTTGGCATGACAAGGTAATTGGTTTGTATGGACTTTCAATTTGGCAAGCTTTGCACCCAAAGAAGAAGAAAATGCTGCGTCTGCACATTCTGGTACATTTATACTACAGAATACATGTAAGACAAGGTGTTGATTACAGCACAGCCAGCATTCATATGTTTAACTCGAGCAGGCCACGGGGCCATGCCTCTATAAGGCCTGGGTTACTCTGTCAGGGTGTATCAGTTTGCTGCCTGAATTCCTCCCAAATGCAAGCGGAGGCAGGAATGGAGAGGGGTCAGAGGGGAGGGGGGTGGGGGGGGGTTGGCATGGCAGGTACAGCTGTTCCTGCTGCTGATTTTCATCACATTAATCTGTCAATGGGGTCACTTTGAGTTGGTTTCCTGGTAGGATTCATCGAAATAGCTAACCTTTATTCAAGCCCCAGTCGGTACCTTCTCTGCTCCGCTTGGGCACAGCTGTCGCTTCCAATTATTTCGGAGCACTGGCGGAAGTATGCGACTTCTCCGGTCTTTGATCCTCCAACATAGTGTGGCACCACATAGCTGCCATATCTGACATATCTGTATCTGAAGAACCCTGTGAAATTAAGAATAGAAAACAAAAAAGGTGATGGATCTAATGGGCACAAAGAGAACGTTACTAGCATTCATTTCGTACCAGACAACTCAAATATAACTTTTTGATCGCAACATAAAAAAGATTCTTTTTTAAATCCAAGAGCCTTGACAAATGTTTGACCATTTTGCCATTTAGGTCTTTTTCTTCAGCCCATAAATAGATTGTAGCCACCAAGGTTATAATAGTTTGGACTTTTCAATTGTGTTTAGTATTTTACTTTAGTTTTTCAGAAAGTTTAAGTTTGAGTTTAAAAATTAATATATATTTAGGTTTCAGTTTTACAGTAGTTTTTCGCTGCATCTGCTACATAGACATACTTACAAATTACACGTTGGAGAACTAAAAAACTAAAACTGAAATTAATTTACGTTCATTTTTATTTTGTTTTTATAAGTTCTGTTTTAGTTTTGTTTTAGTTTTTCTTAAAGGATGTTGCTTTTATTTAGTTTTAATTTAATTTAATTACTTTTTTTAAATGAATTACTATTTTTTACTCTGCTAATATTTGTTTTAGTACTATATTAACCCTAGCAACCACTTGAGTATTGTGAGCAGTATCACTGAAGATATCATGTATTATTTTCTATCTTCTTTCCAGTTCTTTGTAACTCAAAGTTCTCTCTCCACTCTCCTCTCCAGACTTCAAGGAGGCTTTTGGCCTCTTCGACAGAGTCGGTGACAGCCAGGTGGCGTACAACCAGGTGGCTGACATCATGCGCGCTCTGGGCCAGAACCCCAACAACAAGGACGTTGTTAAGATTCTGGGCAACCCATCCGCTGACGGTGAGAAACCATAGCGGGATTGTAGCACGAGAAGAGGGTCTTCACGGCCGAGAGGTTTTCTGTGACGCCTGTCTTTGGTGGTTTATGGTGCGTGACATTTCTCCACAGACATGGCCAACAAGAGGGTCAACTTCGAAGCTTTCCTGCCCATGCTGAAGCAGGTGGACGCCCAACCCAAGGGTACCTATGACGACTACGTTGAGGGTCTGCGCGTCTTCGACAAGGAGGGCAACGGCACAGTCATGGGCGCTGAGCTGCGTATCGTGCTGTCCACCCTGGGTGAGGATCCTAAATATAGAAGCGCGCAAATATAAATTGCTTAGCGTGCACAGAATGTGAACATGTGTGTGATATGGAGAGCTGACATTGATCCGTCTACAGGAGAGAAGATGACCGAGCCCGAGATTGATGCCCTCATGGCCGGCCAGGAGGACGAGAACGGCAGTGTGCACTATGAGGGTAAGCTTTGATTTCCCAGCACGCCTTCGTTTTTTATTGAATAGCTTTACCATGACGAACATTTAAACATACGGGATTGTCTTTCTCCAGCTTTCGTCAAGCACATCATGTCTGTGTAAGAGGCCAGCAGTAGGAGTGCTGCGACTGTAGCTCGCCTACAGACAGCCCCGACGGTGTTCAGGACATCTACACTTTACCAAAGACCAACCAAGGAAAGACAAGGACTATGTACAAGGGATGTTGAAGCAAACCCATCTTGTTGTTTATTTTGTTTTTCTTGCCATTTCGTCTCAAACCCTCCTCCCTCGGGACATCACCATCCACCTCTCCGTTGTAGAACCACCATCACTTGGCCCCCGCTCCACCTGGGGCGCGTCTCCACCCGCCGCATGGGGTGAGGAACGGGGGAGAAGGGATGACCGCTCATCAAGTGAGGGTAGATCCCTCCCTTCCCACCGCCACCTCATTCAGTCACGCCATCACTGGCCCAGCAATGCCAAAGGTGCTGGAGAATGGTCGTGGATAGACCGCCAAAAGTCTCCCACCTCCCTGAAAAGTTTTATTTATTGTCACTCTGTTCATTTCAGAATAAACTTTTCCAACGTACATCCCATCTGGGTTGATTCTTGTTCTTTTATTGATCACACAAAGCCGTAGATATGCTTGATGATGAAAATAGCCCATTCGTTCTATTACAAATGAGAAGTTTAGGTCAAATTCCTTGTATATACACAGTTGTGTAAGGGTTGGATTTGCACTTTTAATCTTCAAAAAGTTGGAAATATGCACATTATATAGAAAAGACATACTAGAAAATTGTAGCAAAGGTTATGTAATGCAAGACAAATAACAAAAATAAGGAAAATAAATAATCAAATCATAAAACAAAACGATTACTACAGAGGTGAGATGTTGCGTAACAAAGTCAAATCAGTTAAGACAAGTCAATTCATGGTTTATTGGTCGTTCAATCTAGGACAGTGTGATTTTTTTTTTTCTTATAACCTCATTCAACTCCTTATATAGCTGGACAAGATTCATGGTGGCCTTCTACATTACCAGCATGCCAAGAAAAGACCTCAAGTGCTGAATCGCTGTCCCGTGAATCTGCACATTTCCAATGCAGTGCAACAAACCTTTTGACTAATAAAATTTACGGTTAGTATGTTTTATGGGCAAGAGTCTTGTGGTGTGTAGTTAAAGAGGCGCAGCAGAGGATCCCTGGTGACTGTGCGGTTCAGAAAGACCCATAGAGAGTCTCACAAGCTCATTCTATTCATTCTCTTCCATATTGAACCCCAAATATGCACCTGGGAGCAATTCAACAGCTTGTACATTTTATAATACTTTTATTCTCCCTAATCATGTTTTTCAGCTAATTCTGACAATGTGAGTATACTCAGTGTCGGTCGTAAATGGTTAGAAAGCTGAGCCCTTATCTGCATATGAATGGATACCTGGTAATTAAGGCTATAATACTGATAAAGATCTGGAAGGTCAGAGGGGTGGTTCAGTACTGTATGCATGTCTATATACAGTATATACAGCTTGCAGTATTTATATTTGATCGTGATGGATGATGTTTACATTCTAAGAACAGTGTGTATTTTTAAACTTTAGCGCCACAGGGTTATTGACACTACATAACCTTTTTTTAACGGTTCAATGGTGTTCAATGGTATTGTTACAATGGTGTGTGTAAAGATACGAGGATGAGTGTGTCAAATATATCAAATCATCCAGTGACATTTGTTTAATTATTAAACTTTGCCGACTAACTCTGCAGGTTTTACTTTTCACTTACTGCTAGACTTGTTTTGCGTTGTTGTGAAGCAGCAACAAAGGAAACATTTTGGTTTTAGTATTATTTGGTAAACTATACACTTTTTTCGTACTGTGTAACTTTAATGTACCTCTGTGGTCTCGTGGAGTAAATACAGGAGCAATTATATGTTACAGAAGACAGCCTTCTATTTTTTTGAATTTTTTTTATTGTTTTACATATTCAATGATGTTACATATGATATATCTGCATATGCCAAACAAACAGGTTACATCTAAAGATTAAAAACCTATTATTTTGGCTGGATAAAATAAAATGTATTGATATTTATTTTTCATTTATTTTTTGTTATGTCTCATATTTCTTATTATGTGTTTAACTTTCTGCCGAAAAGTGGCAGCGCGTAAAAGAATGTATTACTGTAATACAAGTATTTCTGCAACTATTTATTCGTACAACTAAGTGTCAGAGTTAAGTAGGAATAGCTCCAAAGGGTTTAACAGGGGTGCCCAAACTTTTTGGCTCAGGGGCCACATTGACGTAAAAAAATTGTCATACGGGCCAGCATGAATTTTACATGCTACCGACGAGGGGAATGCTTTTTTGTATTTCCTTTTATTTTGCTTTGTTTTACT
>CALSCE010010776.1:9081034-9122293 GCA_943593645.1 Bovichtus variegatus | reverse complement strand
CGGTAACCCTCGAACACCGTGGTGGACCGCGGTGGTCAGGGAAGCCGTCCGACTGAAGAAGGAGTCCTTCCGAGATATGTTATCACGGGGGACTCCAGAGGCGGTTGCAAGGTACCGACAGGCCCGAAGGGCAGCGGCCTCGGCCGTGACAGAGGCAAAGCAGCGGGTGTGGGAGGAGTTCGGAGAAGCCATGGAGAAGGACTTTCGGTCGGCACCAAAGTGCTTCTGGCGTACTGTCCGGCACCTCAGGAGGGGGAAGCGGGGAACCATCCAAGCTGTTTACAGCAGGGATGGAACACTGTTGACCTCAACTGTGGAGGTACTCGGGCGGTAGAAGGAGCATTTTGAGGAACTCCTCAATCCAACTAATACGCCCTCTTTGATAGAGGCAGGGCTGGAAGATGATGGGGGATCATCAGCAATTTCCCTGGTGGAAGTCACTGAGGTAGTCAAACAACTCCACAGTGGCAAGGCCCCGGGGATTGATGAGATCCGTCCAGAAATGTTGAAGGCTTTGGGTGTGGAGGGGCTGTCGTGGCTGACACGTCTCTTCAACATTGCGTGGAAGTCGGGAACAGTGCCTAAGGAGTGGCAGACCGGGGTGGTGGTTCCCCTGTATAAAAAGGGGGACCAGAGAGTGTGTGCCAATTACAGGGGTATCACACTGCTCAGCCTCCCGGGTAAAGTCTACTCCAAGGTGCTGGAAAGGAGGGTTCGGCCGATAGTTGAACCTCAGATTGAAGAGGAACAATGCGGATTCCGTTCTGGCCGTGGAACAACGGACCAGCTCTTCACTCTCACAAGGATCCTGGAGGGGGCCTGGGAGTATGCCCATCCGGTTTACATGTGTTTTGTGGACCTGGAGAAGGCATATGACCGGGTCCCCCGGGAGATACTGTGGGAGGTGCTGCGGGAGTATGGGGTGAGGGGGGCGCTTTTGAGGGCCATCCAATCCCTGTACGCCCAAAGCAAGAGTTGTGTCCAGGTTCTCGGCAGTAAGTCGGACTCGTTCCCAGTGGGTGTTGGCCTCCGCCAGGGCTGCGCTTTGTCACCAATCCTGTTTGTGGTATTCATGGTCAGGATATCGAGGCGTAGTCGGGGGGAGGAGGGGTTGCAGTTTGGTGGGCTGGGGATCGCATCGCTGCTTTTTGCAGACGATGTGGTCCTGATGGCATCATCAGCCTGTGACCTTCAGCACTCACTGGACAGGTTCTCAGCCGAGTGAAGCGGTTGGAATGAGGATCAGCACCTCAAAATCTGAGGCCATGGTTCTCAGCAGGAAACCGGTGGATTGTCTACTCCGGGTAGGGAATGAGTCCTTACCCCAAGTGAAGGAGTTCAAGTACCTAGGGGTCTTGTTCACGAGTGAGGGGAAAATGGAGCGGGAGATGGGCCGGAGAATCGGAGCAGCGAGCGCGGTATTGCACTCGCTGTACCGCACCGTTGTGACGAAAAGAGAGCTGAGCCAGAAGGCAAAGCTCTCGATCTACCGGTCTATCTTCGTTCCTACTCTAACCTATGGTCATGAAGGTTGGGTCATGACCGAAAGGACGAGATCGCGGGTACAAGCGGCCGAAATGGGTTTTCTCAGAAGGGTGGCTGGCTTCTCCCTTAGAGATAGGGTGAGGAGTTCAGTCATCCGAGAGAAGCTCGGAGTAGAACCGCTGCTCCTTTGCGTAGAAAGGAGCCAGTTGAGGTGGTTGGGGCATCTGGTAAGGATGCCCCCTGGGCGCCTCCCTAGGGAGGTGTTCCAGGCACAGCCAGCTGGGAGGAGACCACGGGGAAGACCCAGGACGAGGTGGAGAGATTATATCTCCACACTGGCCTGGGAACGCCTCGGGGTCCCCCTGTCAGAGTTGGTCAATGTGGCCCGGGAAAAGGAAGTTTGGGGCCCCATGCTGGAGCTGTTGCCCCCGCGACCCGACCCCGGATAAGCGGATGAAGATAGATAGATAGATAGATAGATAGATAGATAGAGATATTTGTTGATTATTTGTTGATTATTTTTTTCATTATTTGTTGACTGTTTGTTGATTATTTGTTGATTATTGTTTCATTATTAGTTGATCATTTTTTGATTATTTTTTCACAATTATTTTCATAATTTGTTGATTATTTTTTGATTATTTGTTGATTATTTTTTGATTATTTGTTGATTATTTTTCATCATTTGTTGATTATTTGTTGCTTATTTTTTCATTATCATTTCTTTTCATAACTTAAATACATATGACATGTTTTTTTGTCTATATTTATTGGTATTTCCTACCATAAAAAACAATGACAGTTTCAAAGCATGACAATAAATCCTGACTAAGCCTACCCCTTTTTATTTTTTGATTATTTTTTGATTTTCTTTTGAATATTTTTTCATTATTTATTCATTATTTACTCATTATTTATTCAAAATAATTCAAAAAATATAGACAAATAAAAATGTCATATGCATTTAAGTCATGAAAAGAAAAAATAATCAAAAAATGTAAAGGGGTAGGCTTAGTCAGGTGTTATTGTCATGCTTAGAAACTGTCATTGTTTTTTATGTTAGGAAATACCAATAAATATAGACAAAAAAACATGTCATCTGCATTTAAGTCATGGAAATCAAAAAATAATCAAAAAATAATCAAAAAATAATCAAAAAATGAAAGGGGTTAATCTTAGGTGTATGTCAGGGTGTGAATTCAGCTGAGGCAGGTGATGGAAAGGGACGAATTGAAGAAAAACTTCAGCATCCCCTGTGCATTGTCTTATTCTTACCAATAGGTGGCAGTAGAAGCGTGGACAGCTGGCAGAGAAATGACCAGTGTCCATTTGATTCCATTGCAGCACATCCAGCAAGCAAAAGCAGACTGTTGAATATGACTGGAAGCATCTTTCTTAGGTGTATAGATTAAATGGCACAGCATACTATAGCTATAGCTTTGAATGGATATACCAAGTCTTTTAAAATTGCATTCTCATGTATTTGCATCCTTGTGGATATGGTGTTAAATGCACAGCATGCCAGTCTGACTCTGGTGCTGAAATCCCCTCCCCTCCAAAAAAACCATCATTGCCAGTCGGGCAGGCAGGCAGCATCCCCACCACGCATCACCTGGGGGGGACAGAAGTGCAGTTACTGCTCACTGATGCATCTTCCCCTCACTCCCCCATCTCCTCTTCTAGCTCTCTCCCTTCTGTCTTTGCCTGCCCCTCCTACCCACTCTCCCCTTGGCATCACATCCACGTTATCCCCACCCCCACTTCTTCTCCATGTTTCCTCAGCAACAGCCACACCCCAGTGCCTTCAGCTCTGCACTCATTTCCACTGCGGACAGCACTTCCCCTTCCAGCAAAGCAACCCATTATATAGCAGCCATTTAACCATGACTCCGTATTTTACACGCTGGACGCGCTATCTAACTTCATGGCAGCTGTGACCCACTCTGTGCATGCATTTGTTGCTCCAAAAATGCTGCACAATTGTCCTATAATCACAATGAGGGCTTGCATGTCGTGCGTGTTGCGGCCACATAATCCGGTTGCGCCTACACTGATGCATTTACGGTAGTTTAATTTGCGATGGGAGGGATCAGAGGGCCCGGCTCTCATTGTCACCGCAGCTCTCCTCACACACACAGGGGTATTAGTGCCGCTCTGCAGCCTGAACCTCCAGGTAAGAGCTGCAGCTCTTTGTTTATCATTTACTGGCAAATTAAGCTTTAGCATTTGCTCAATAAATATAGAGTTTCAGCCTTTAAAAAAAAAAATGTATTAGCAGATGTAAAAGTTTCTTTAAAATAAAAATAAAAAAGTCTAATTAATATGTGGCATTGCTGTCCACTAATCCTCGTCTGTGCGTCATGTACAGCTATGTCTGGTTCTAGAGGTGTGAAATGATGCACTAGACTTTGTAACGGGAACGTCGATTCCCGGTGAAGATCCGTGAGGGAAATTCCGGATGTGTGCACGTGGAGAAATGTGTTGAATTGTGTATTCTTTGTTTTGCGGTGTTTTCTCGCTGTCTTTGCTGCGTCCCGGTGCGCGTCTCTCCGCTGCAGCAGCCTGCTGCGCCTTTTGTTCTGGTCCACGCCTGTATGGTGCTGAAACCGGCGCTGCCCCCCGGCTATTCACTGCAGTACTAACCTGTAAAGAAAGGCAGGGGATCTCACATAGAGAGGTGTAGATTATTATAATATGTATGTATATATATATATATGCTGTATATATATTGGCTTATGTCTTGCCCATGGCTTGTGGATATGGGAGTAGCCCAGCTTGTAGTTGGCATCTTGTTGCCCTTGCAGTCATCACCAGCTTACATCAGCAAAAAGGTAGCATGACTTGCATTGGATGTACATATTTTGAAACGCATGCATTTTATTACCATGCATGATAATTCTGTTCTGTGAGCCACCTCCATAGCCAGACCCTGATTCTCCATGTCCGCGGGCTATGACTGAAGTCCTGCCCTGATGTGTTGTAAATGTCTTTTATATATCTATACTCAGCCGTGAGATAATGATCTAGAAAAATGTCCAGACTCCCTTCAGCGCCGCCTCAGCCTCCACATGAGGCATGAGGAGAAGCAGGAACCATAGATTTCCTTGGATGTGAAAAACATTCCTTGTATGAAAAGGAATTAACGCTCGCATGAAACTGCTCTCCAGTTTTTGTATTGGCACATTCCGATTGCTGTCTCTTAAGACCCGGGGTATGGAAGATATATAATGAAAACTGATTGGATTTTGAGTACTACCTCTCTTAGTTCGTGATGGGGTCAGTTGAACCAACTGAGATTTAAGTGTTGCAGTGGTGGCATATCCCTCCTGAGAACAGGTATGTTTGCAGCTCATGCCTGCGTTCAGTCAGCTTTCTTCTTGGTTTGAGGTTTAGGAACTTGAGACGCTGGTGAAGTAAAGCAAAATACTCCCTGTTTGCTTGTTTAATCAGATTTCAAGTACAATAAATGTGCAGGAATATGGTTTACTGGCATGAATGGAGAGTACATGTACTTTTATCGTGTGTCCCACGAAAAACAAATTCTTTAAAAGTGACTTCCTATTAGTACTGTCCTCCAATAAAGAAATTCTTAGTCGACTAACACTCATTCGTCATTCGTTCGATTAGTTGATTTAATCGACCAAGCATTGAGTGTTTCCCAAAAGCAATCATGCAAAAGCACCACTGTAAATGTACGTTTATTTTAGTTTGCTAGAGATGTGTGCATAACTTTCTTTGAAATAAGTCATTCAGCATGAAAAAAGCATAAAAAATGACTAATTGACTCAGGAAATCTTGGTCAACTAAGACTAAAATGACTAATTAGTTGACTAATCAACCTAGCCCTAGCAGGAATTACCAAAAGATATCTTTAAAATGTGTCTTGCTACCTTTTTTCCCCAATTCTTTTCTTTGTTAAAATTAAGAGGAGTTACAAATTACATGTATAAACATTCCCTTTACAGTGTGATAGTGATTTTTATTGATTTAAGGTTACCGTAATTTCCGGACTATAAGCCGCTACTTTTTTCCCACACTTTGAACCTCGCGGTTTATACAATGACGCGGCTAATTTATGGATTTTTCCCGCTTTCACAAGCTTCATGTCGCCAAAAAACTGAGCACCGTCACATAATGTGACGTAAATCGAGCGCGCTCAAACTTCCCATTCATTACGGTAATTAACTTTTTTACGAAATTTCTCGGTGTTTCATTCAGTGTACCAAATGAACCTCTAAAAACATTATGCCAACCTTCAATTGCATTATTAGTTCTTGGAATGTCTTCAGCAGTGGACATTATGAACAGCGGACATTATGAACAGCGGACATTATGAATGGTTACGATTCTGATTACGGTCATGTTGTCACCCTCATCATGGCAAAGACACGGAGAAAGGCATATGATGCAGCTTTCAAGTTGAAGGCGTTTAAAAGCCTATTTATTTTTGTTCCAAGCCGTGTTTCGTTAAAGCCTGTGTAAAGTTCATTTGTTTCAATGTACCGGTAGGCACCTGCGGCTTATAGACATGTGCGGCTTATTTATGTACAAAATACATATTTTTTAAAAATTCAGTGGGTGCGGCTTACATTCAGATGCGCTGAATAGTCCGGAAATTACGGTAGTTTTGGAGGTTTGTGCTTGTCAATTAACCTCATATACAGTACAAATAATGAGCAGAAAGTAAGACGTACAACCACACGTATAGTAGTTAAATTCTTGCCCATTTACACGTAGATTACGTGTTTCTTGGGTCCGGCCAAATGGAGGTTGACAAAGTGCATTACAGTCGAGATATGTGTCAGGTTTCGCCTACTTCTCCTGTAACCTCTACAAGGCCAGATTGGGCCGTGTCTAATCACTGACGGAGTCATTGAAATGAGCTTAATCACGTTACAACAGGTTGGGTTTGTATCTGTGTTTACTTGCTCAAACTATAAAAGTAGGACTCTTTGAAATCTCAAGTTTAGCTCTAGCGTACTCCTTGTGTAACCATGTGAATATGAGTGTGTGTTTGTACGTGCGTGCGTGTGTGTGAGCCATACATTTAGCCACTTCTTGCATTTTCCAACCACGAGGAAACCCAATCCACCTCCCTGCACCACGCGGGAACGTTAAGTATATTTCCCAACGTCAATTCTGGTTAGGTGCACCGTCAAAATCCCGAAACCACACAACCACTTTGCGCTCCACTGAAATGAAGACACGCCGTATTGGCTGGTGCGTCCTTCCCCGTGGGGAGGAATTGTATTGGAACAATGTTTGGAGTAAAGATCAGTTTCTTGGATTTGTTTGTGGATTGATGGGCTGACTCAGTTTTGCTTGTTTGCAAAGTAGAGTGTTTAGTTTAATGCGTTCCATGATGGGTTTTGTGTGTGTATATATTTATATATATATATATATATATATATATATGTGGTGACTTGGATCTCTTTTTTTAGATGTGTTTGTGTGCTCTCTGGGAAGTAGGCGTACTCAGTGCTATAGTCACAGGTGTTTGAGGACTCAGGATGCGTCTTTGTCCCCTGCTGCTCCTCCCATCTGACGCTCTTTTCCACTACAGGTGTCTAATGGGACCTGGCAGAGCTGTGCTTTAGTACACGATTAAGTCTCGACTATGAGAGGGACCTAATCTAGTTCACATATGTCGGAGGAACCAAACGACCCACTGACCTGCATGTGGCGCAGACCCACACGTGCACGCACACTGCTCCTTGGCACAGTCGAGTGCTTTTTGTTGGGCATAGGGGAATAAAATTGTGGGAGTAAATGAAGGAATGGCAACTAAATAATTGACAGTTTGAGGTGTTGTGCTGCCAGGTTTGTACACCAACATCATCCATTTTCCAAAGAATGAATCAAGGTCATTACACAGGCAAGTTCATCGTCTTGGGCACAGGTGTCGGGTTTATTAAGTTTGACAAACACCGTTTATCTGGCGCTAAGATCCATCCTGTGACCTCCTCGCTACAGGACAGTCTCTCTAACTATTCTCCCGGCCTGTTTGCCCCTGTACCATCTCCATCTACGGCTGACTAGCACCCAGTCTCCCAAACAAACCCTGACAGCCAGTGTCACATTTGATTCATCACGGACGATGCCCCTCGACAGAGAGGACACTCATTCAGGGCATTCTTGCATTGAGTAGCAAACCCCCTCAGATATTGGCATCTGTAATATTCTCTGCAGCTCTCGCCGATGTTGTGTCGTAACCATGTTAGCTAATCCATGAGGTCAGCGCGATAATGGCGGGTTTGTACATGAGAGGCTGTGAGTGAATAGCAAAGTATATTTCTGAGAGACAAAGACCGCCGCCTACCACAGTTTGTACAGGTTGACTTGGCTGGAGTACAGCAAATCCACAGTATGTTGATCCATGTGCCTTCAACTTATTTAACTCCTCTTTCTTTATTTAGATCAGTTTTGTGTGGACAAGTGCCCAAAAGCACATTCCAAGAAAAAAATGTACTGGATGTTCACACGGAGCTATTACAGGAAGTTTGCAAGTCTCTGTCTTAGCAGGGACTTGACATACTGTATAGTCCGGCTTTAAATTGCTGTTTGCGGTTTCCCACCCCTAATTGGCACATGAGAATGCCGGCAACTGGGCTGATGACATATTCTGGATAATATTATGGCTGTGTCTATATGCAGCCAGCTGGGTCCTGCATCTGTTTCAATGTTAACAATGCACCGAAGCTTTGCAGGATTTTATTGGCCTTGCAGTAAAAAGTGTAAAGGAAATATCAATTAACTGCCTTTTTTTTTTTTCTTTTTTTTTTTTTTTTAATTAAAGGTCAACAAACAATGTGTTATTGGTTCTTAAAAAGAAAAATGAGTTTTAAAACTACAGGTGGCTACAATATTATTGAGTGTCAAAGATGTTTTTGAGTTCTTGGAAAGCACTTTGGAAAAATCTCTATTTTTCTCTTGTCCATCAAAGACAACTATTTTAAGACTTAATAGTAGCCTAAATGATGTTCTAGCAGCAGTACGTGCAGCAGTTACACTGGAGCCTGCTCTGGTTTTTCGGACCCTGACCCGTGCCAACGATGGGAAGAAACCACTAATGAGCCTTAGCGTTGTCCTAAATGGGCCAGCGACCTCCTGTTAGCCTAGCGTAGTGGCTAAGCTATGTAGCGCCGAGCCTTTATGAGTTCCAGATGTTCAAGCTAAACAGCTAGATTGTGTTCTCCCCATCCTTTTGCAAACGGCCGACTGGCAGCGGTTGTAGGCTGAAACATAGGGTGAAGTGTACTGGAGGAATCAATGAGCCTCATTGTTGAAGTCCAAGTATTGTTAGAACGTACAGACTCAGGTTTCTTTAATGTGAGTGTGTTTTTCAGTTGATGCATAAAGGAATCTCATGCTATGGAAATAAGTCTCCAAGGATTCGGGGCCTGGAGATTCCTAAATGAAACCAGAACATGCCTTTTACTGTGTTGGCGTGTCCATCCTTGTTCCTTTGTGCATCTGCTTGTCAGGGCCCTATTTTGGATGAATGGAAACCCCCCGATTCGTAGGAACGTCACACACAGCAGATCTGTAAAGCCAGTGTGAAACGTAGAAACAGATGGACATTGATGGTACATCACGTTCCTGTAAGTCTGTTTTTAACTGGACTGCAGCAACACAGCAGCTGAGTGTGTGTAGTGGACCTCCTGGCCAGCTTCCAGGAAGGGTTTTTACTGTGACCGCCACTGAATATGTCTGCAGAGGGACTTACCAGCAAATCTAACATCCTGTTTTGTAACAGACAGAGGAAGATGAAAAGAGATGAAGGATGTAATTTAGGGCTAATCCACCAATGAACTCAGGGTACTCACTTTGAGTCTTGCAGAGTTGTTTTCCCACTTTTTTTTACCCTGGAAATGATTGATTACTCAAGCTTTAAGTTGTAATGTGGAAACAACATGGACGCTACAAAGAAGATGTGTTGTGTTTTATTGCTCAGAGCGTTTAAACAACAAGTTGATATCTGTTTCCGAGTTGTTGTTCCGACACGGGGGGCGTTTACATGAATTTTTACAGTCGGGAACGCATTTTTTAGTTTATTCCGACATCACATGAATGTAGCACAAATGCCCTATATCGCCAATGTTAACGAAAGTGAAACATAATTATGCCCTGTGATTCGGATCCGCACCAAAATGTAATAGGTTCTTCTCTGGCCCATGTTTCATCCTTCCACCAATTGTCATGAAAATCGGGCGAGTAGTTTTTTGCTAATCCTGCTGACAGACAGACAAACCGTGCCGAAAACATAACCTCCTTGGCGGAGGGAATAATAAATATGCTTTATTGCACCCTCATACTACACTGTAGTGGGTTTCTCATTCACAAGTATCCTCTTCTCTGGACTGTCTTGTGTTGTTTTCAAGTGTTGACTGTGCCTACTGCCCCCATTGGGACCATCAAGGGCCCCCCTCACCACGGCAACCCCTGCCATGGAAACCAGCCCCTCAAAGGAATGACCCTTTTGAGTGCCAGTGTGTAGAGACCCTCTGTGTTGCTCTACCTAGTAAGAGGATACAGGCAGGAGCCTGGAAAACAGCGTCCACACGTTTTTAAGTTCTCTTTTCTACACCGTTTTTCATTCCCTTGTCCTTCTGTTATTTTCCTTGTTCACGCAGGAATCCCCTGATTGGGACGCAACCTTTGACCCTACATACCGCGGAGGGTTGGAGAAGGGACTGAAAATGTGGAATCTCTCCTTTTTGTTTATTTGTTCCCATTCGAAATTCATTCCTCCTTTTGCAGCATTCAATGGCAGAAGCAGACGTGATGTACATGTACAACAGAGCATGTACCCCCAAGGCGCTGACTAGTGGGAGACTTCATGGCCTCAGGTCACCTCGTTAAACCAAAGAGCATAAATCCTGGTAGAAAAAGGAGCCATCGGCTTTATTGTGGAGCATCAACAGATGTTTGTGAATGGCCTCTGGGGAGGAAAGTCTCTTTTTAATGCTGACAATAGCTGGTAATAAACTGAAGAACTTGAGCTCACAGGCCCAGATTTGCATTCATCCATGAATGCCTACAAAACTATGCTATGGCTGATAGCTATGGATGAACTCTTTTACTCTCGTTTAGCATTCTATAAGGCAAAACAAAAGTGTAAATCTAAAGGAATAAACTTACACAATACTACAGCTCGGCTTAAAGTCATTAAAGCAAAGTACTCCTTAAATAATAAGAAACTTTCTAATGGAAATAGTAATAAAACTTGTACATTCCCTAATGCAGGGTCTTTATTGTTTAAGTCATGCCATATATCCTGGCATGTAGCTCCAGTTTCCTTTATAAACTTTCATATTTAAAAAATGTTTTTCTTTTGTATAGGTTTTTATAGATTTTACAGTTCGTATTGTTTCAGAATCAGAATCAGAAAACCTTTATTCGTCCCACAGCGGGGAAATTTACAGCGCTACAGCAGCAAAGGGACAGTGCAGATAAAGGTTAAGTACGAATGTATAAGTACAAGATATAAGTACAAAAAAACACAACAACAAGTAAGTGGCAGGTTGACGTAATACAGTAAGTGAACAGTGAGAGTAATACTCTAGCAGCCAGTGGTAACAATAATACATAGTAAAAAGACATATATTGCACATTCGTACTGCACGTGATTGTATTGCACAGTAAGGTAAGTAAGTAAAAACAGTAAGAGTAGAATTCTTGGTCTCTTATGAACAGCAAACCTGTCTTCTTTGTTTTACCTCTGCATCTAAACCTCTAAGCCTCACATTTATTCATACAGAAGTCTGGGCTGCAGCTCATTGTTGATACCAGCATCTTTTTTCAAAGTCCAATCATTAAAGCCGCGTCACTCCGTACGTGCCCTGATGGTATCTCTGCTGTCATGTCTACAGATTGCTATCTCCTAGGCAGGCATGTCGCTGTGTTTGTTACATGTAGATTTTGCACGCCTCTCTTCAGTTTTGAGTAAAACACACAAAAGGAAGAGAAAAAAAAGAGCCTATTCCGAGCATGTAATTAGCCGTTTCTCCTGCAAAATCGCTCCCTTTTAAAGCCACCGGCTTTTCCCAGTTATTTTGCCTGCGCGCCATTTGTCGCCAATTATTGATTTTGTCTCTCCCGAGCCGTCTTTTCCTCAGCTCACCTATCTCCTGTGGGGAAACAGGAGGAGAGGTGGCCCCCCCGTGGATCTGCATGTCCACATTCAAATGCTAATCCTCTGCCATCTGCTTTCTACCTCAGGGGGGAGGCTACACGTGATGCCTCCCTGTCAATGCGCGCTACGGGGTGGGGAGGAAAATCCCTGAGCCCCTTGTGCCCTGAGGGCTTGCCAGGCTCATTGACACCTTTACACCCTAATCGAGGCACACTGCACCCCCCCCGTTAGCCCTTTTCGCCACCTCACCCCTTGCTCCAAACCGGGGTCATCCATTGAGAAGGCTAAGGAAGAATCTATAGAAGTTAACCCCTTTATCCAGGGGCAATGAACCTTAGCATAATAGACCCCTTTTTCTGCATGACTCCTCACACCGCTGGTCAGAGAGGCTTCCGGGCAGATAAGTTAATCACTCCTGGTGCTACTAGGTTACTCAAAACTGCCACTCGCTAGCCACTCAAATGAAGCACATGTGGTTTGCACGTAACTTTCAGAATTGTTGGAGTTAAGCTCCCACTCTTGTGAGTGGGAACTCTTCTTAGGCCTATTTTTCAAAGTGGTTTTACGTCAGGTGTGTGTGTGTGTGTGTGTGTGTCTGTGTGTGTGTGTGTGTGTGGGATCATGCTTGGATTTGCAGCTCTGGGATGACATAATAAAGTGTATTTTGGCAAGCACTGCTGGACGTTCCTCTTCTTGCCTGTATTTAGAATTAAATCATTTCTTGAATATTATACATTGGGTTGGTGTGAAACAACTCTTCTCATGGGTGAAGAAGAAAACATGCAGGCTGTAGATGTTCAGGTGCAACAAATATTTAATTTTACACATACTGACCTAATAAAACCCTTTTAAAAGCCCATTGGATTATACTGTATACCAAAATGCATTGTTAGGGAGATTAAATCAAAGCTGTTTCCTATTTCATGAAAGTGGACATCATGGGGATTTAAGAATATGTAGTTTCAATGAACTACAATACAAATCCGAGAAAGACTTACTACACTAAAAAGGTTCTCTCCAACGGTGCAAGAAAATGTCATTTGACGGATCACCAGCTTGAGCCACAGATGATGAGAAAAGTGCAAATAACTCTGAAAGGAAAAAACTTCGGCCGTGAAAATAACTGTGACAAATGTCCCCAAAGTTCACACACCACTTGTGTGCTTTTCCCATCGCAGATCAGATGAAAACTCAACAGGAAAATAAAGTCCCCCTCCCACCAGCCTTTATCTCCCATATTCTCACCACTAATTCAGCTCCGCGCGCTTTCAAACCGGCGGAGACACGGAATGCATTTTATCTGCAGTAGCGCGTATGTTCTCGAGCCCAGCTATTTCCTGCGCCGGGCGGCATTCCCGCCAACAGACGTGTGAACCAGTTGTGATCTAAACCACAAAGGGACGGAGCTTCAGACTGGAGACGCCTTAATCTGCATCCACAATCTGAGTAATGAAAACACAAAGCTCCGTCTGGTTCAGCCTGCACTGCATCACTCTGTCTGCATGTGACTGTGTCTGCAGATCTATTTTGTGTGTGAATTCCGGCCTCTCTCTCTCTCTGTGTGTGTGTGTGTGGGTGTGTGTGTAAAGCCAAAGTCAGTTCCATTGCAGGCGATGTCACTCTGCTGCAGAGCTGGTGATGGCAGCGTCCTGAATGCTGATGGTGCACCGACACCCGCACTGCTCGGTGTCCTTTTCCTGACGGATAAACGTACCTGCGCTCAGATTCAGTTTGTCACTCCGTCACTCTCGCTGTGTCATCACCTCCACTTGGCATGAACAGCAAATGACTCAGGAATTCAGACTTCAGCCCAATTTGAGGCAAAAGGTTTCTAACTCTTTGTGTCAGAAATGAAAGGGGGCAAACATCTCAGAATGCCCCTAACGCTGCCTCTCTTCCTCACCAGCTTCATTCTTTATTGTTTGACCTTTCGAGGAATGTCTTGAATGTCGTTCGTTTGTCTTTCGAAGTCATAATTCAGAGGTACGAGCTTAGTAAAGGTTATTTTTCGAAAGATGAAATACTACTGCTTTCAAAAGTGTTCATGTGGGACTTCGTAGTTTACCAATCGTTTTATTTCTCACCACATCACGTCACTGCCAGTAAAGCGCCGCCATGGCAGTCATGGGGTCTTCCTCTTTCATTTCTCTTTGTCTCCCAATAGAGCCGTAGCCATAGTGACTCATCTCGGTGTCATGGAAACGAAGCAATAACAGAAGCCCAGAGAAACCTGTAGCCCACACAGCGTCAGCACCCGAGCAGCGAAACTGCATTAAACCATCAGTTACACCATTTTGAGTATTTCTATGCATTGAAGTAGGTAAAAACAAAGGGAAATGTCCGGCCTGAAGCAGTACATTTAGCATGATCTTTCATTTAAAAATGTTTTAATATGAGCCATAATGGCCATTAAGACTTAACAGAGGCCACAGTCTGAGAGACATATCCTTATACAGTGGGCTCCAAGAATGTAAATGTCGAGTAAGTTAATGAAGAATGACCTCACCCTCGAGTCCCTCAAGTGCATGAAGTCATTATCGCTAAACCCCCGTGTCAGCACATTATACCTGGGATGCTCTGCTCTTTAATAACACCAGCTTCATTCTTCACTCCTTCCTCTTTTGTTAATGGAAGCCGGCGAGAGATTCTCCCACCTGGCCTCCCTCATACGGGCCTGCTCATCTTATTGCCTCCCCCCGCATGCCGTCCAAGCTCTAACCACAATGTGGCTGTATCACTTACACTAATAGCCTGCACTTAGAGTAACTCAAGGTGAAAGCGCTGCCGAGGTGCTTCCTGTGGACGGAGGAAAGATGCGGAGGGACTGCACATTGTGTTTGCTATTAAAATGCCGTTTGAAAGGCGTTTGAGTTGATTGATGTTGTTTGTCTACTACATTATCTCTCAACTGTCAACTGGGCCGGTCTCTGTGGCGCTTGATGCTTTTTGTTACAGGTTAACTACGAATTGCACAAAATGCACGCAGCACAGTTCTACAGGTTTGTGTGTTTTTTTTTTTTTAAATGCGTTTTACAAAATCAATTCACAAATTAGATTGAACTAAATCCGTAGCTGTGTCCTCGTTATCAAGAGAATGTAAAGGTGCAGCTGACATTTGTGAAACAAGAATATTGTGAAAAAAGAGGTTTAAGGTGACCTTTTTAAAATAACTTGTCAAAGGGCTCAGTTAGTCAGTACGGTGCAGAAATGAATGGAAGTCAATAGAGGGGTGGAAAGAATTGAGTTTTGCGAAAAAGTATGATTTCTGCGAACGGGCTAAAACATGCCAAACTTTTTTTTTTTTTTTTTTTGGTCCCTTTTTTAAGAAGCAGTGGAAAGTTTGTTTTTCAACAATACAAAAAAAAAAATGAAGAAAAGTTAATCGCAATCATTTCTCATGAGGACACCGCTTGGAGTTTTCCCCCCATTCAGAGCAGCCAAAAATCAACATCATCCCTATTCCAGAGCCTCCTACCATGACTCATTCTTTTTGTAGGGGGATGGAAGGAGGAGGGGAAAAGCTTGCTTGTTTTGGATGCTTTACTGACATGGCGGTTTCCCATGCCTTGCCTGAATGACAGAGTTGCCCCATAAGACTTGACAGCTGTTGACTCCAACTCGGGGTGTGTTTGTTTGTCGTTTATTGGTGTTTACACTTGGCAGGATCGAGCTGCGTGTTTGCATGCCAGGCTAGTGACCCGCCAGCCCATAATGTTGGGCCTTTGCTGACGTCTTCCTGCGCTTTGTTGTGCGTCGCAAAGTTGTATTTTGTGCGCGCGCATTTACTATATTTGAATGCACACTGTATCTAATAGAGGTCGCCAAGTGTGTGGCCGTGTGTGCACGCGAGTTGTGTCATCCTCCTCCGCTGCAGTAAAACCCCCCCCCCCCCCCCCCTCCTCCCTGCCCGTCTCTGATGACTTCCAGAAACTTCCGCTCCTCACTGCGTCTCAGTGACACGTGTGTCCTCTCTCTTCCAAGCCCGAGCGCCACAGCAGCTCGACAGTGCTTATCTGCTGCTTCTCACTCTTCCCTCTGGAGAAACAATCCAACATCTGGACTGAAACATCATTGAGTTAACTAAAAGCCTCGCGATTCGTCCTGTGTCATCTGTACGGGTGTTTCCAAGAGTTGGAAATGGTGAATCATGAAATTGTTTGGATTGCGAGTGTGACTACAAATAATTATCTCCGCGAGGCGCTAAGCCTGTGGGGAAATCATGCTTTCGGTCATGTGTGTGTATCTGTCTGTCCACAGCTAATCTCGCATCGGCCGGATGTTTTATGTGCTCATTCAGACTCTTTGGAAAACCTATTTTATTGACTGTTTCATAATGTCGTTGATTGCTGACTCAATACTCCTCTTAAACGGCCACAAGTGATTCGGTAGAAAAATCAAATTACGCAAATAGGCTAGGCTAAAAACACGTCTGTTGACGGACACATTTTGGCCTTTTGTCATGGCTCAAAAACGCGGCTTGAGCCATGACATGAAACATGGCTCGACATCCGTTGAAAAGTGTGGTCTCATTATAAACCGGAGCAGATTAATTCCACACCCGATATGTTATGATGCACTAAATTTAGGCACCAAACGAAATGAATAAATGCCCGATTTTGCTATCTTTGCCGCCATCTTGACTGTAAAGAAGCCTGGATGGACAATTCAGTGAGATTCAAGTCATTTCTTGCTTATTTTTACCGACATAAAGCCAGAGCAGTGCCTCTTGTTCTGGAAGTGATGTATTATTTTGTTTTGCACATCTTCCATCTTAATGAATATCTACTTTTCACCTCAGCGTGCTCGGACTCTTTTCATTAGGCTGATCTCTCGCTGTCCTCCTGCTGGAGCTTCATGACTCTAAACTCCAGTGTCTGACCACTGTTGCCCAGATCTCAGTGCACCCTGTGTAGGTGCTAATTTAGAGCAGATGGCATGTGGAACGCCAAGGCTCAGAACTCCCACCAACAGGAAGTGGCTTAGAAACGGGGACATCCCTGCTACACGTCGCACCCGTTTACCTTTGCCTGCTGGTAACCTGCTCTTTCAATGATCCACTGTAAACTCAAGGGAAAGCAACAATGGGATTTATATATTACTATTTTATCTATTACTTTCATTTTATTCTCATTTTAGCTTGGCTCGCTCTTTCTGTGCACTCTGTAGGCGTGAGCGCATCGTCTCTGACCTTTTAGAGTCTCTCTTCTACTTGATGAGTTATTTGTTTGCTTTGCTGCATTAAGACAGCCCGCAGGTACAGACGAGGCATATACAACCCAAAGAGAGGAGCTTCGAACATAGAGAATGAGCACCAGAGGTTTTCCAGCTGTAAGGGGGGAACGTGGGGGCATGTTAGTGCCGCGAATGAACGGCAAAAATGTGCGTAGAAAGCATAGAGAAATGACTCTTCTTATAGCTGCAGAACTTGCCTGAGAATCATCACGTTTTTAAGTTTTCTTCAGTATCAAAGTAACGCTATAATAGTTGTCTCTACATCTATGGGTTTGTTACAAACAGGAAGTGCTGACAGATCATTCTGCAAACTACAAACGGTGCTAATTTGCCAATACAGGCAAAAAAAACAAAACAAGTCAAGTCGTAAACCCACGCAGTAACTCACAATCCATAAACATATGCTACTTCCATAATGTGACTTGGATGTCTTTGGGTCTGGGTGTGCTGCTCAGACTATTTTCTCACATTTAATACACTAAATGACGAATCTATTTATACAAAAGTGTAAATACTTGTTAGCTGCAGCCCTAAACTGGACCCTTCTGTTCCGCTTTTCTGCTTTTTCTACGCAGTGAAGTTTTTACTGGGGGAATAGAGAGTTCTGTGTTCCCTGTGAGTAAAAAGCATGTTGTGATTTTTCCATGGAGTAATATGGGATCTTGTACAGTAGCCTGTGTTTCAGCCCAGGGTGTATGGACGACTTCAAAGCCCACGGCTACACCCTGTGGTTAGTGTAAAACCGGGCACACGCGAGCTGGAGCGTTTACACACACACACACACACACAGACACACACACACACACACACCCACACACCCACACACAACCTGGCAGGCGCAAATTTATTTAAGTCCATAAAAACAGTTGAGTGCATTTGCACCCCGTTTTCACCCACAGTCGTAGCATCAGTCCCCTCCACCCGCGTCCCCGCGCTCGTGTTGTAAAACGCAGGCACAGTCTCGCCACTTCCTGTCTGCTTCTTTATTCTCAAATCACGTCTCAGTTTTAAACGGGCCTCTATTTCACATTGGAGGAATTTCCTGTGTTCTGCTTATATCAGAGAGGAATGACAGTCCAACACAAACACGCTCCCAAGAGCGAAAAGATGGCCTCTTTGTGTGTGTGTGTGTGTGTGTGTGTGTGTGTGCGCACATTGTATACATGCATATGAATGCGAGTGATGAGACAATATGCACCCCTGAGAGGCCATCCTGCTCGGTGGTAGAAAAGGAAGGATCACTCTCCATCCATCACAGTCGCTATTTTATCCAGTGGTGGTCCGGCAGTTGCATGAGAAGTGTATTGGACATTCCCATGTGCATATGTTATTGGTTTCAGTTCTGTTATGAATTGCAAGCTGGTCATTGAGATGCTGTGATGCTCGCTCCTGGCAAATGAGCAGCCTGCTATTTGCTCGTGGCGGTTGCAAACAAGGGAAGCTGCACTTTCACAAACCACTTAGGTTTTCATGCACTGAAGTGCTTCACAAGCCCCGATACTCTGAATAATGACGAGTGGCTGGGCGGGGGGGAGGGGGGGGGTTCTTTTTCCCGAAACATGAATAGAGTTGAGTTAATTTAGTGTGACTGTCAATACATAATCTACCTTTGTCACCGTCATTCTGGTACGGAAGAGTTTTAGGTGCCAGGCATGAGGGGGAGAAAATATTTGGAGGAAGATTATTTAAATTTTTTTATATATCATTTTGAGACTGAAGTCAAGAAAACTGTCAGTTAACCCCTTACGCTAGTAGTTTTATTTATTCTCAGTTCAACGTTTATTCTCAACATTTCGGAATTTTTCTCAAAGAAGCAAAACGCAAAAAGTCTCGTCTCGTCTTTTCCCTTATGCCTGGCCCTTGAACTCGCCTATATTCTGGAGAGTTATCTTTACACAAAGACATGTTTTGATTTTCTTTTGTATTTGGTCCTGGCTCAAGTAAGGTCAACACAAGCAATGGTCAACAGTCTGGACAGATTTTTCCAAACATTTGGCCTATGCACTTATCCACAGCCTGGTTAAAGGTGTCGCGTAGTTTGTGAACTAATCATTAACACC
Organism: Bovichtus variegatus; assembly: GCA_943593645.1. Taxonomy (NCBI): domain Eukaryota; kingdom Metazoa; phylum Chordata; class Actinopteri; order Perciformes; family Bovichtidae; genus Bovichtus; species Bovichtus variegatus. The sequence continues at coordinate 9,103,381 of CALSCE010010776.1, read as the reverse complement.
AAATCCTCAAGCTGAGTCCACAGAACCAATCGGAAGCTTTTAGCGCTGAAGCCCTGAAAGCACCGTTGTCATCCGGCTGTGATGTACAGTAGGCTGCGTCAACATTGTAAGCTGATCAGTTCGAACCAGCAGCAGACTGACATGATCAGCGGTGTTGCGGCGGAGCATGTGCACGGGGCTTGAACAAGGAGTGGGACTTTGACTTTGGTGCGTGTCACGCTGTTGTGTCTATATGCAGAGGGCTCTCAGGGGATAGAGAGGATCATCTGGTCTAGCTGCTCTGAACAGACTCACCTTTGACCTTTGACAGCAAACGGCTTTTGATCAAGCAACAGCAGGAAAAGAGTACGACAGCAGCACACATTGAAAAAGTTTTTTGGTATTGAGTAAATTGAAAGCTCTGTGGGGGGAAAAAATGAATGAAGAACAATGGAGCTTTGTGGATCAAATTGATCTAATATTATGGGAAATTACTAAATCCAACCTTCACTGATGGAATCGTATGAATGGTGTGTTAGTGAACGAGCCGACTGAGTCTGAGACACACGAGCGGCTGTTAATCTTTAAACAGACGGACAGATTTGGGTAATTAGATTTTCCACCGTCTTAAATCTAATTTACTATTTGTTTAAACAAACAGCAAAACAAGCATGTGCCACTGTGTTATTACTATTTCGAGCAAAAGCAGAAGCAGTTGTTGTGGGAAAGGGACATCGACCTTGAGCTGGAACCAGATTGCTCTTGTGATCATGCTGACCCTGTCGTGGTGGTCTGATCCCCAGTCATTAACATGCGTCTGCCAGTGCGAGCGATTACTGGGTCCATGTCTGGGTGAGAGTATTAACATGGCACTGACTGGAATGCTTACAGTGATGTATAGTAATCAGGAGAACAAGCATAAGCATGTTATTAGAGTATATCTGATATATATATATATATATATATAGCAAAACTACTAAAACTTTTGAGTAGACATTCATTTTAGACACAGATTTTACTATAAAGTTCAGTTTGCTTCTAGTAAAAACAATTGTATAATATCTTCTGTGGCTCTGGAGCAGTCTGAAAAAAAATAACCCCGATGATGTCATAGTGATGTCATCGATGTTATCTTGATTTTTGGGCTTGAGACTTTACCGGACAGGAATTGTCTAATGAAGCCGTTTTGAGTTGCATTATGGGAAGTGTAGTGTTTGGATCGCTGCATCGATTTAGGACCATTCTTTTCTTAATCTAGTCACTTAGTCACTAACTTACACTTTATGGATGTGCAATGATACTTAAATATGTAATTTATTTTGCTACTTAATTGTTTAGCTAATAAAATGTCAGAATATAGTGAAATATATGTAAAATTTTTCCGGAGCCAAAGGAGGTTCCTTCAACTCAACTTTCTAGGAAACCGTTGAAAACCCAGAGATATGAAGATAACAATGATATAAAACTGAGAAGATTAATCAATATCATTATCAAAATTGTTGTTGAGACCGTCTTAGAAATGTTCTGAATTCTATCAATTCTGTAAAATGACTCAACTTTCAGCCACTTTCTGGGCGGTAAAACTCACTATCGACAATTTTTTTTTTTTACCAATGTCTTAGTCAAGTTTCATGTTTATGATCAAATATTTCTGACTCTATTCATGATGTTTTATTTGTTTGACTTTAACTTTCAGATACATCTTTGACACACATGAGTACAACCATTATTATAACCATATAACAACAAGAGTTTAACACTGCAATTTGTCAAAAAACACACATTTTATTGGTGACCCACTCAATTTGTTGAAAGGATAAAATGTAGCGAGTCCCAGGGACCCACTCAAGTGACTCCTCGTGGGCCCCTGGGACTCGCTACATTTTATCCTTTCAACATCAGTGCCTTAATCAATATCTGCATTCATATTAACTGCTCTCTGCTCTCTCGTCAAACCGCAGAAGCTCAAGTTATATGGTGGCACACTAAAACAGAGCTGGAATTACAGCTTTAATTGCGCAGAACCACTGAAACCACCGCCGTTGTTTTTCTCAAGCACCTGCAATATAAAAAGTGCACGCTCAGTGAAACCCATTTAAAAGAAAAGCTCGCGTCATGCTTTCAGAGGCGGTCCGACGAGGTTACAGTACCTGATGATGCGCCACAACGTCTGGAATTCATAGGCTAAATATATTCAGCACCTGCTTTTATTTTAAGAAGAAGCAGATGATGCTTTCATTGTGTTACTCTTCACACTGCAGAATAAATGGTGTCAAATAAAAACAAACAAAAACACATTACACAGGCTCCGTTTTGGCCTGGTTCTTGTAGTTGTGGTTGATTTGGTGATCTCGAGGATACAAACGCGGTTCTCTCTCTCGGATAACGGATCAAACAGGAGCGCTCAAGACTTTTCTGACCATCAAAATCTGGATGAAGGGGTCCAGGCAGATTACGCGAAAGCCTACAATGATCCATTTGGCTAATCCTGATCATAGTGAGTTGGCCGCACCCCAATCTACGGCGCTCAACCAGCACCCCCACTTCCAATACGCCAATGCGATTGACCTACCATTTCATTTGGGATTAAACATCAGGTTTTGTTTTTGACCCATGAGAATAAATCCTGCGATAACCATTGTACTATTTGATTGAAGAAAGTGCTTAAATCTGACATTGGAATGAACATTTTTTTTTTTACTTTTGTCCAGTGAAAATTGTATTCTCGGCAAGTAATTATCCTGCTCCCTAAACCAGAGGGCTGCGCTCAAACGCAGGGTGATCAAAATGTGTAATCTGGTGTCGGCGAGTTCAGCCTGCCACTGTGTTTGTTGACAGTTAGTGGAAGATTGGCGTTAGCGCGACTAGCCTCTGCTTTCTGGCAGCAGAGGCTGAGGGGAGATTAGATGTTAGCGGCTATGCTAGCTGGCTCTGCAGCTCCGGCCCAGGCCTCGCTCTGTAATCAGTGCTGGCAAAAGGCCTCCCTAAAGGCGGCTGGCGTTGAAAGGGCTGTCTGCGCCTCTCTCCGAGCTTTGATTCCCTCTCTCTCCCAACGGTGCCACCCAGCCTTCCCCTTTTTATTCTCCGCCTTCTTTATCTCTTATTTCCCATTCATCCTAAATTTGGTTCGCCCTTTGCACTGAACCCTCTCAACAAATGTAATAATTGAAAATGATCTCATAAATTCAATTTGTCAGCAGGGTTGTTTTTTGCGCTGCCATTTTAAATATCTCATTTGTGTTTTCTTTAAACCTGATCCAGTCCCTGACACTGACAGGTTGATTACAGTCTTACACTGATGTCTCTTTCTACCCCCCCACCCCTCTCTGGAACAAGACAAGCTAATGATGGGACTGAGGGAGGATGTGATGTGGGATGGAAGCAGCAAGGCTGGCTTGTTCTATTCCCGCTCTTCCTCTCATTTTTGAAGTGGTTTTTGGAATCGTATGAAGATGTATCCTTTATGATTCAGCCTCGCATCAACCTCAGTGGTCTCTGTGAGGTTTGGCGATCATGTTAGGGAGTGTCTCTTGACATCAGTCTGGCCATGCTGGTTTGTTTTAGTGGGTTTATTTATTTCCTTCTTAAAGCATAGGAAGAAGTCTATGTTAATCAGGGATGCACCGACATCTTGGGCCGATACAGATGTTTTAAATAACAATTTGGCAGATACAGTAGCTGATAACAATGTTTGTTGTTATGTACTCTCCCTTCTGCTCCAGGGAAACAAAGAAATTCTATCTTTGAATGAGCACAAATTCAATCACACGCTTTTAATATAACCTTTCAAATGAAAAAGATGGATTTTGGAAAAATAACTGTTTTTAAAAGCCTTTTTTTTTTTTTAGCTGCTATACAACTACATTCTCCATGAGAAAAAATGGCAGTACTTACATAGCCCAACAAAAATAAGTCTTTTGTGACACATACATTAAATGTTATGAAATGTAAATGTGAAAGTAATTAAAGACATGTGTCTATCTTTCACCTCTAGTGTTTTTCATACAGAATACAAAATGTTCTTCTCGTGTAATACTCCCCACACGGTGACTTTTTCCTTTCACTTTTGACCCATTGCCCCCTTATGTTCCGTGGCGTCATGCAGATTAATCAGTGCATCCCTAATGTTAATACAATCTTGACATGTCTTGTTTTGAGAACCAACACTAGCTTCACCAGGATCAGGGCCATTCCAGAGCAGTAAGAGTGAACCAAAACAGTGAAGGTGCAGGCTGGAAAACCACAACATCATGTGGTCCATTGTTAATATATCAATGGTATTTAAAGTGCAGCCACTGTAAAGGCAAATCTGTTTGATGGTATGTCATTTAGAAAAAGTCGCACCTCATAAATCAAGCATGATTTAGCAGCTTTCACCGATGAAAGCTATTGAAGTGGGTATAGATATTGGGGATTCTGGCCCTGGTATTAATTGTCATCGGCTCCAAACAACATTTTGAGGTTCTGTCCACCAGTGCTGACAAACTCCACAGTCTTTCAAAGTTTAGACAAAGCTAATGTGATGCGTGCCAAATCAGGCTGTCCATGAATCCAGGGGATTGTGTGCTAAAAGGCCATAACTTGGGAAAGTACCCACATGATTTCCCACTTCAAAAAACCGTGGATTCACGTGTTTGTTTGAACTTTTTGTTAATTTATCCAGTTGTCCAAATTTGCACTCGATTCCTTTGATTTATCTACCCTCTAGCTCATAATTCCTGTATTTATTCACAACTTTGACATCTCTAGTACTGCGGGTGATGGATGGCTAAAGACTGGGACCATTGTGAGCCCCTGGACTATAAATATATTTCATTTCATGTGGTTTGAGGTTGGAGCAATGAGCGGGGAATTAGGATTTCAGCAGTCAGCGCTCAGTGCTACTGAGTTGTATGCTTTAGCTCTGCTTGTCTGGCCTCTGCAGTGCTCTCTCCTAGACTCTCACTCAGACCCTCTTTTCCCCCTTCGTCCCCCCTCGCTGCCTTTGTTTCAGTGCTGCTGCTGCTGCAGTTGGCCGTGCCTGCAAATGAGCACCAGGACAGAGCAATTATTCAGCATGGGGCAAGCCCCGCACCCCTCCTTTTATACACACACACACACACATATACACTGCGCTCGCTGTCATGTTTAGAGGTTTCATGCATTCATATTGTGGACGTCTTTTGAGCAAAAAAAAAAACATTTTACAGACGAGATACACAACTGCGAGCAGAATGAAATATGCTGCAGGAAATTTCTTGGATAGAGGTTTATCTTGGCACTCAATTCCCTCAGGGCTGGATGAGCTCCATATCTCTTTCAAACATGAATTAATGTGACACAAACATACACACGCATTTCTTTCTTGTGCCCATCCCACCGCCCGCTCATCCACCCCTCCCCAATGCTATGGAGACACTGGTTTGGTTGCAGAGTGTGTGCTGGTGAAGGGGAAGTCAGGGAGGGAGGGGGGGGGGCGAGACCTACGTGAGACAGCATGCCGGTTGGCTCGCGGTGTGTGTGTGTGTGTGTGTTTTTGTGAGTGCGTTAGTGTGCTCGCCGGCAAAAAGCATCAGCCATCTCTGTCAGTGCGCCGCTGCCTCTATGACTCCTGTTCGCTCCCTTTTCTGTCTCTCATCTTCATTTTTTCCCTGTCTTTTTCTCTCTCCTCTCTCTCTGCAGAAGCCGCTGCCTTGCCCCCCCTTTGAGCCCTCTTTGCAGACAAAAAGCTGCCCTACCCCACCAGGTAAGACGTCATGTTTTTCCCGAGTCTTTTTATGCAGCTGCTTTATTGCTTGAAAAATCCCGACCAAGGCAGCAGAGATGAAGGATAACATTTTCCTTTTAGTGTCCTCTTCTCCCCCGAGCATGCCTATGATATCTAATCAATGCCTCCCTGCGTATCATCCTCCCTTTGTTTGCAGAGCTCCTAATTATCCATGATATTTGGGGCTGACATATTCAAACAATAGAGTGAGAGAGCTGATGTTGTGATAAGCCAGGGGCTGTTTTTGTGTTTTGGTGACCTATAGTCTTTGTGACGTACCCAGTCTAGACATCGCTGATTATTCAGCCAGCAGGACAGTTCACCCCGAGTGTGCTGCTGCATGTGTGTGTGTGTGTGTAAAAGCAAGTGTTTACCAAGAGATAAAAAAAACAATAATAAAATTTCAATTAGAAATAATGCCGATTGTGGTGTATTTAGAGGCTGTGGACGTGATGGCATGTGGCCGTTGGCGGTTAGCGACTCGCAGCCAACAGATTGTTGGTGGTTTCTCCGTGGGAGTGACGCCGAGCAAGACCGCAGGACACATTACTCTGCATGTCGGCAGAGCTGGCTGTTACAAGTTGGCTGACGGCTGGATGGAGTAATAAGATGCCAACTCTTCACTCCCCGTCTTTCTCCCACCTTTTCTATTCTTCCTCCCTCCCACTCTGTTTATTCCTCCCCCTGCATGTTCCTGCCTTTCTCTGTTTGATCTCTCATCTGCCTCCCGCTCACCCCGTCCCCTCTTTTTATTTCTCCCTCGCGCCAGCCGTTCTCTCATATGAACCTCCGGACATTATCCGGAGAACAAGGTCCGCACATTGTCTGGAGTCTCCCTCTCAACAAGAGAGTGTCTGTGTGAGACACATTCTCGCTTACTGAAAATACTAACGTTTGGTTTAGGCGAGGGGTGGCGCCTGGGTGGAGCGTGCAGGAGGCAGGACATGGGGCGGATTACACCGCAGCCACGTAGCAGCCGAGTCTCTTGCGGTTCCTTCAATATGACTGACCATTTCCGACAGAAGTTCCCGAATCTCATTGTCTATTCCAACATGTGCTCACTCGGACATTACTCTGACTTTGTAGTAGGGAGCTGGCAGGGTAAAGACCGTTTGATGTCCGGTCCGAATGATGCGGACATTTGCGTTCTCACATACATCTCCTCCGGGTAATCTCTAGATAATTTCAAGGTTGCAGTGCATGTGTGAAAGGGGCGACTGTCTGACACTCTCTCCCTTTTCAAGTTGTAGTGACAGGGTTTTTTAAGTTTTAAGGGGGACATTGTTGCATGGCACGCTCTTGGTTAATCCCTGTTCTATGTATGACTGTGAGCCAGGGTGTCTGTCCAATCCACAGTGACATGCCCCCCGCGTCCCCTCTCTCTATCTATCATGTTTCTGTCTGCCTGCAGGGCTGCTTGGCAGCTCGGAGGCGAGCTGTCCTTTCCTGGGAACTAACTTCGGATGACACGCAATGGCGAGTCCTCTCCCTGTCCTCCTTTTTGGGGTCACAAATGGAGTCCTGTCCCCCCAATCATCCTCTTCCCATTTTCCCCTACATCCCTCTTCATGCCCTCGGAGTGAGGTCGTGGTTTGGCAGGGAGTCCGCTGTTGCGGTTGGTAAACCAAAAAGTTTTCTGGCGCTCGCAGGGCAAAACCAGTGGGAGATAGGGACATTGTTTCGGAGTCAACATCGCCCCTGCTTCCAACTGCTGTTTGTCAGCGAGGCATTGAAATGTAATGGAGCTTAAAGTAGGAGTTCCAGTGATGCCAAGTGTGAGAGAGAGCCATTGTTTCCATGGCTGTCCCTCCTTCACTTCTCCAACTGCCAGTTAGAAACACATCAGAAGCAGAAATTTGAATTCAAGTTTAATCCTGGAATGCACAAATGTTATCGTATTGCATTATGGGAAATGTAGGATCCAGTGTTTTCGGAGATTGACCCCTACTAGGAAGGATATTTAGGTAATAATACAATTGCTGTAGTTCTTTTTAACATGTTTTTGGTATTTCTGAGAGGGACGATATGATATGTATGTATGTGCTTCCTCCTTAGATAAATATGTGTACTGTTGATGCTAAAACAGTTATTTTTGAATCCCACTCGAGGTCCACTTACTTGCTTTTTTTTGGTGCCGACAAGCACATCTCCCTGCATTGGCGGAAGAAGTTTGCTCAGTGTATCTTGTAGTGTAAATACGGAGCAATGACTTGAAAAAAGCAAGTAAGTGGACCTTGACCTTGACCTAACCATCTAGTTGATTCTCCAGCTGCCATATGGGATGTTTTAGTCATCCAGCAATTGCAACAGTATTTTTCAACATCAACGTCTCGAGCTGCTTTGCTTTTTAACCCTGAAGGAATGAGATCCCCATGAGAGATTATGAATATGTAGCGTAGGTTATTTTCAAAGGCAAACCGTAGGAGATGGGGACATTGCGGTCGAGTCAACACCACCCTTGACTTTGACAGGATGCCATTAAGTATCTGTTGACAAGTGATGGATATGGAGCTGGCTGTCATTGACAAAGATGAGGTGAGCCATACAGGCCGAGGCCGCTGGATTAAATGGACAGCGTGTTATTTCGGGGCGGACTGCAGGAAAGCTGGTGAAGCTGAGCTTGAGTGTAGCGTTGTTGAGGAATACGTGATGACGCTGCAATGGAAAATACGGATTACTGAAGAAATTAATATGCTTTCAGCTAATCCACAAAGCCCTTGCACCCGTTTTGGTGGGGGTTTTTTTTATGTCAGCAGGAATAAATAATATCATTTTTTGCCACCGGAGATCAATGTCGAGCTTACTTATAAGCTGCACATTGCTTTCACGAGATGGCAATGGTGAAACCTAACTAAGATTAATCAAAAGAGACCACTTAACAGCTGCAGTCTTTTAAAAAAACAAAAAAAAAACATAATATTTTACACATTTCCAGCACTTCTTGGGGGTGAACATTTTTCCAGAGTCGTCAAATCACAGCCTGCAGGCCCCATGTTGGACCACCTCGCCCCGTCATGTTGATTGATGAGTGTGTGTGTGATGCTCTCAGGCCACTAAGAGACCTTCATATATATGAACACAGACCAGTTCTTCCACCTGCCGTCACTCTTAAGTGCAGCTGTTACCCCTGGGGCACAAAGACCTGCACCTGGTCCTGCCTGGTCTACATAACGCAGCGAGGAAAAGTGTTTCATGTGTTTGAGCTTTCATTCCAGGGAAAAGTTCCCATGAGGCTTCCATGTTTTTCTTGGCTCGTATCGCGCTCTGCGCATTAGAGTTGAGGCAGCTGAATGGCACAAGAATCCTACAATGATATAACCCCTGTGACCTTTTAAATATGAAAGCTAAGGGTTTCAAATTATGAGTAATTTCCATAATGCATTGTTTTACAAGTCTGTTATTCCCGCCACCAAGGAGGTTATGTTTTTGGCTCGGTTTGTCTGTTTTGTTCAGTCAGCAGGATTACGGAAAAACTACTCGCCCGATTTTTTTATGAAACATGGTGGGAGGGTGTAGCATGAGCCAAGAAAGAACCTATTACATTTAGGAGCGGATCCAAAGTCACGGGGCTGATGCACGAAGTTTCACGTTCGCTAACGATGTGAGACGGGACATTTGTGCTGCACACACGTGGTGTCGAATTAAAGGAAAATGAGTTCCCAAGTGGGAAAATGAACATGAACGGCACAACAACTCGGAAAGTCGGCGAACAAATTTCTCTCCACATTTTCATGGCTCACCTCATCCATTTCCTTTACTCACGCAAAGACTGGAAACACACTGAAGAACAATACAACTGGCCTACAACATGTCTTTGTTGTTTCTTAACTTCAAGCTCATGAACACACAGAGGTCGGAAGAACTACATCTACATCCCAACTATATAGGACTATCCGTGGAGCACATGAATGCACCGTTGGCCTTGGCGAGAGGCATTCTAGTTTCTTTCCCTGAAAATAACTTTGTACAAAGTTCTGCTGCTCACAGTGCCCTGCTCCCTTCCCTCTTCGTGCTCATCTCATCTCTTCTCTATTCTTCCTTTGGTTTAATTAATGAGAATCTTCTCCGGCGGAGTTTGGCTCATTAGCCACACAGGCCCCTCTGTACTCTGTGGAGGTGGAGAAAACAGCCTCCCCTCTGTCTCTTTACACCTGTAAGATTGCACCCAGGCCCCCGCTGAATAAAGGAGTTGAGGACTACACGCAGAGTTGTGATTAGAAAAGGCGAAGTGAATCATAGATGCAATTACTCACCAGCTCACATCGAGGGAAGTCGCTGATGAAAGGATAATGAGGAGCCATATCTGGAATGAAAAAGAATCGTAAGAGGTTTTCAGTGAAGATCGGTTTCTTATCGGCGGTAGCTATTCAGGAAAGGAATTGAATAATGCAGTTTTGTTTTGAAACTTTTGCAGTGTGATTATTCCTCACCTTGACGGCAACTCCTCGTGGCTTTGATGTATTAAACCTGCATGTGTTTGTGTGTCGAGGGAGTGAGTGTGCGTGCGTGTTTTGGGGAGAAGGAGGCTGTCTTTGTGAATTATAGATGAGGAAATGGGGGCGATGGCCAAGTTAAAAAGGGAGCAAGCGGAGACCTCCTGCAGAGGCTCTGTCAAATGTGCTGGCTGAGCTAAAACACGCCACAAACACAATCCTGGACAAACCACTGCAGCTATACACATTTAATGTTTTTTTATTTCATTGAAATCAGTGTGGGGGTTTTCAAAACTATGGTTTGATTTCGCTCAAGTAACTCTTTAAGAACCCAAGTGTGATTTTAAAGTACAGTGGGATTGCTAAGTAACACAAGCGTACCTCCTTGTAGGAGGTAGCGACTAAGCCTTCTGGTGACATAATGCAACCTCTGGCAGCCGTATGTGATGTCCTCAGGAATCTAGGACTGCGTTTCTAAATACAGGCCTGTTAGGCCTCTCGTGGTGCTGGAAGTTCCTCAGTGTTTGCATAACATGCTCTCTAGTTATCTAAGGCCAAAAGACGCTTTTAAGACTGTCACAGAAAGAAAACAAAGATGGTGTCCAGATATAGGGAATAGTTGATCTTCCTTCATCTACCGTCATCCCCAGCTCATCCTTTAAAAAAAAAAATAATAATAATAATTTTTAAATGCTAAAATCAATGTATAGCCCATGAAGAAAAAAAAAATGTTTAATGCATTGGTCGATGCAGTGTTTTTATTATGTTTTCACAAATATGTCCACTTGGACTCATTGATGAACTGATTAGAATTTATTGGGCAAAGGTCACTGTGACCTCGCAAAACACGTTTTTGACCGTAACTCAAGAATTCATATGCTTATTACGACATCTTCACACTGTCTGATGGGATAAAAATGATGAAGTGTTGGATGTAATGGATGTAAACTGCAACTTCACTGGTCGGCGAAGGCTTGCAACTGCGAGGCGGTAATCCTAGTTTTAGTTTATCTATGTTTAATGATTTGGATAATTAAGTTCCTGCAGGATGAGCTGTGTGAACATAATTGTAGAAATATCTTCCTGTGATGTTCCCCTTTATCTCTTCTGTTGGCCCATTTCAGCAAAGTTCAGCCTGGTTTATCAGGCCTTTTAGCACCGCTCTGAGATTAGGATTCATTTCCTGTTTGCCTCTTCTGACGATGAAGTCAAATCTGTGGATTAGGTCAGCCTCTGACCTCCTTCCACTATCTCTTCTCTTCTCTCTTTGCCTTCTGTTTGGCACTCCCTCCTCCTGGGACGAACCTGCAGGTCAAGACAGATGTCAGATGAAAAAAAAACGTGTTGTCAACAGTTTATTTTTTTGCTTTCCAGAGACTCGAGACAGATTGCATGTTTGTTCAACACTGCAGTCACTTACTCACCGTTTGTGCCCATCCATTACATATCGACCCCCGAGACGCGCTAGTGGAGGTTGGTGGTCATCTTGGGTGACAGATAAGATTGTGAAAATGTAAAAATATCAGCTTTTCATCCCTTAAAAGCCGTAATCACTGAGGCGAAATTGCCAAAATCTTCTGTCAATCTTGATAATGATATACATAAAGATATAGCACTTTTTTCTGGTAATTCAATAAATAAATATGGGAAATTACCACATAGTAAAGTCTATTTTTTTATACTTTTGTGTATTTTAAATACTTGACAAATTAAAGTTTCTTAAAAATATTTGAAAACAGAAATTATAGAGAAAAATGTTTTCTTTCCAGCTATACCCCGAATATGTTTACATGTATGCACACAAATACACAGTAATCAGATTAATACAATAATCTCATTGACTAAATGCCCTCAAAATATTTCACATCAGGCTTTCTGAGAAATGCTCGTTATTATCAAGTTACATTGAATCATTGAAAGACGATGAATTATCATATTAAATTATCGCCCAACCCTAGTGGCAGTTACTAAAAAAAAAAAAGAAAGAAGTAATTTGGTAACAATTGATGAAAAAGAAGAGACTTGTTTTCAGACATTCACTCATTAATTCATCATATTTCCCCAATTAAAGTTAATTTGTGTCCCAGATCACAAGCTCCAACTGTGAAATAATCATTTATTAAAAACATGGGTGCACAAAAAAAAAAAAAAAAAAAAAAAAAAGAAAGAAAACAGTTTCTGAGATTTAGGCTTCATAACGAGCTGTTTAACTGCTGTGTGGGAGCGGGATGATTTACTGTGACAGTTAAAGGTGGCTTTGAGTACAGTGTTCTATTCCTGTCACGCTCCTGATATTTTTGGGCAGGGCGGTAACTACGCGTCTCTGTATATTCTTCTCTCTCCTCACTCCTTTTTTTTTTTTTTATGGCTAAGCTTCCCCAGCTGGCCAGCCTTCCCCCAGAGGAGACATTACTTCCTGTGTGACCTTACTGTCTCTTTCTCTTACTGTTTTCTCCCACTCCCTGTCTCTCAGTCTCTTTCTCTTCTTCCATAATATCTGCAGCGCTTAAGGGAGTTATGCATGCCTTTCTGTCTCTTTCTCTCTATATGCAGACAAACAAGGGAACACATCTAAATAAATCTACTTAGTAACATAACAAATGCAGATGTTTCAATAAATCCGTTTCCAGTTTTTTTTGCTCGTGGTTATGTTGGTTTTTCCTTTAATTTCTCACCTAATCTATCAATCCAAATCATTATTCCTTCAAATTAAAAGACCATACCAACTGTGTTTTTTTTGTTGTTGCATGTTTTAGTCCAAGTGCACATGTGTTTTTACTGCCAACCTTTTTACAAAGAATGTATGGAGGCCCTAAAATTACTTGAGTAAAAAAAAAAAAAATCCACATTTCTGGTGTATAACATTAAAAGCTCACATGAAACTTTCTAGTTTCTGTAAAGTGTAAAGTGTACTCTGTGGATTCTATTTTTTTTCTTTCCCTCTATAATCACTGGCTAGATTTCCTTTCCTTTCTAATAACCCAGCGTTCTTCCTGCATGCAGCAAAATAGTTTTAAAAACTGTCAATAAAAAGAAGAACACAGGAAAATCATACAATTCTGGGGGAAAATGTAGCCATAATTTGATAATAATAACAGTGCTCGAGAATAAAATCATCCAGTTAAATTTACAATTGCAATTATGAAAATGAGTTAACGTGCGAAAGATGACAACATGAGAATACAAATTACAATTCAGTGAGACAACAAAAAGGCTTTTACACACGATGGCCCAAAAAAATGCAACCAAATAAACGAGAATTGTCCTTTAGTAGAAATGTTTGTCATTCCTCCTCTGTGAATTCTGTTTCCTTCTCTTTTTCACTCCAGGCCTCTTTCTCTCTCTTCTCTAATAAATCAACCTCCTTCCTGTTTGGAGAATCTCTGCTCGGCTCTACTTCATCCTCTGTCTCTTTCTTTCTCTGTCCAACTGCCGGTTTTGGCGCCAGACCCCTCCCCCCCCCGACGGTCCTTTCACACCGTCTTAATGTTAACAGGATGCTCTGCTTTCTACCTCCTTACAGTCCAAAAGCGTAAGAGTAAATGTGGAAATCTGTCTTTCTCCATGGCTGACTTAAGCCTGAACTCATCTCCTGGCTCAGCCCCCACGGACCAATCCAAGAATTTGACAAATCTCAAAAACAGCTCAGTTCGTCTAGTTGGCACACAGACGACATGATGTTCACTTGTAATCACTTAAAAATGATCACTTTGATTTCCTATTGGATTATTATCATCCCTGCAGTTGCCTTGGAAACTATCCTAGTGACATCTGCTTTTTTTTTTTCATCTCACGCTCTCTGTAGTCATTTGGTCTGTTTTTTTTTTTTACCTAATGTGTCTCTGCTTTCCATTTTGTTGAACGCTGAACAACATTTTCGGCGACCAAAAGGTTGTTGGAGGTTAATTTTTGGTCCAAACATACATAAATATTTCTATGCAAAAACTGAAATGTAAAAATTAAAATTGCTAAGAAGTTTCTGCCCGAGCGAAGAAATAGTTTGGCACTTAACTCCCTGTAAAATGTATTTATTGTTTCAACAAAACAAAGGAGATATTAAGTGAGCTTTATAGATGTCGGGGGGTGGATTTTGTTTCCTTTCGATGGAATCAGGCTAGCAGTTTCCCCCTGTTTCCAGTCTTTATGCTAAGCTAAGCTAACCAGCTACTGGCTCAATTCAACATATAGACTGAAGAGTTATCTATGATATCATCTAACTCTCTGCAAGAAATCGAATTAGTGTGTTTTCACAATCGTAGAACCATTCCTATGAGATTGCATCTGCGCCGATCCACACAACAGTATTGCAAATGGATAACCAAAATGTGGAAAAACCTAAACATAACATAGACATTTCCAGCAATCACATATTATGCCATCTTCACTTAGAGTATGTAACACAATCAATTTAAAGATGAAAATAAATGACAAGGATACATTTCAGGGGGAAATGTAATCATGTGAACAATGAGCATAATGCCATTAACTTCAATACAAAACAAGTACAATTATAACAAATTATAAAAATCAAATGCATGGCACACAGTCCTGTAACACTCATGATCACAACAAATAAAATGTCAACAAAAAGTTTATTTTTATTTTTTATGTGTATGCACAGGCTCAAGCATGGACACTGGATAGGTTGTTGTTGTTGTCGTTGTTGTTGTGTACAGCCCATCAGTGGCAGCTTAAAATAGAGACAAGGCCACACTGAGGTTTGGATTAATGTTGCTGGCAGACTCCAGGTGACAGAGCTAAGCTGCTGTGTGCATGCACGGCTATGTTAAACACAAGGTTTAGATGAGAGCTGCCTTTAAAAAGCCCCTCACTTTGATTCTGGAATAGCCAAACTCCAAATAGAGGTTGGAGCTTGAAGCTGTCAGTGAATTAAGTGGAAACACTGCAGGTGAATAGAATAAATACTTTAACTAATAGATGTCACCATGAAACTTCCCCAGTTGATGACTTACATTAAGGGTGTAATGTTTTGTATTACAAGTTTTCTGAAATGTTATGTTTAACTATGCAAATGAGGTGTTATCTTATTAAATATGTGTCATTTTGCATACATTTCCAGAACAGAAATGTGAACATTGGATAAAGCCTGGTTCAAAATTCTTGTTTCGCTTTGTTGACATATCAGAGTGAAATATTTATACAGAGGGAATTTTGGATATCTGTTTTATCACTGCATAAATCAGAAAATACTGTCAACAGCTATCAAAAAAATATATACATTTTTGTCACAATTTTAGGAATAAAATGTTCTATAAATCAAGCTATGAGTGATATATGAACAAACCCCTCAGTAAAAACCTTCAGAATATAGAGAGGAATGATACTGGACAGTTTGGTGTATTGAAGTGGAGTGAAGTGGAGATTTCTGGCTCAGACTATGAGAAAAAAACTCATTTGGAGAAAACGGGCTTTAAAGATATGTATTGTGAAATTGCAAGACATTACAGGGGTATAATAGGGTAAATAAAATGAACTTATAGTCATCACTATCTAATGCTAAACGTTGGTGAATTTAGGAGAAATCTACAGACGCAAATAGACAAAGTGCAATAATAAACACTGTTAAATTCTTTCCACTAGTTTAAACGAAGACATGTTACGGAAACAAAATAACCCAAACTCTCAAAATTGACCGTGCATGAAATCAACGAGTGGAGTTTGGGCTTGGTGTTAAAGTGTTAAACTCATATTCTGCAGTTCATTGATGTCCTGACATGTATTCCTTCTTCTCTGCCTCCCGCTTTTTTCATGCAGGTGTGAGCAGACGCTTCAACTCGTCTGTTTCATCCATCAGTGACGACAGCTCTTCAAGTTAGGTGAGCGTCACCTCACACCTAAATTACTGAAAGAAAAAGCAAAAACATAGAAGTCTGGACTGCAGCCAGACGGTATACTATGCACTTCTTCTACTCATGTCTCTCCCATGACATTTCACACTCACTTTTCCCATGACTCATGGGGCCCCGGGAGTCCGATCTAAGTGGTTGCACTCAGCCAGATGATTAGCTTGGCTGTCCACGGGTATATAATAGAGGGGGAATTATGCTCAGCAGCATGTTGGAAGGGAGAAGGGGCGATTGTTTGGGTTGATGTCATGCAAGATATTTTTGACCGCCAAAAAAGCAGTCATTAACTTCATGCTTTGAGCTTTCGCTGCATAAATGTGTTCGAGTTTCACGACAGGACATGTAAATGACAGAGCGAGTGGCTAAATGTAGATTTGGTGGTAAATTCAGAGAAGTCTTCTGTTTGTGTGTGTGGGTCTATATTTAGCTCATGTTAACAATGTGTTTGCTCCCAGACAGAGTTGTGGGTTTAGCCTTGTGGATGCGTTCAGGGGCGTCAATGAGAGGGTGTGTTTGTTTACGTGTGCGTGCGGTTGAGTTTTTGGGTGTTTGTTCAGTGTTCGGGTTGAATCGGGCAGGAAGTGTGTGCAGGTATGTGTGAGCGTGCAGGGCGTGGGCTGTCGAGAGTCATCATAATCCCCTCAGCCATGAAGGACGTGTGAAAATATGGCTGGGGGGGGGGGGGGGGGGGTCTGACTGCTAAAGAGACGGACAGTTTTATTGGGAAATGCAGCAGAGAGTTCAGTGCTGTGTGTAAATGAGACAGTTGTTGTGCTATATTTTTGGTTGGGGAAATTTACTGGTAATAATTACCATAATAATTCAATCAAACTCAGAGTGCCTTCTACTCGCCGTGTGTAGCGACGCGTTTTGACAACTAAACGCCAGGTAACTTACGAGTGTTGTTTACTGTCTTGGAGCTCGATCAAATGAATGATTTCGTAATTTCTATGTCATTTGATGGCTTCATTTTTATACACGTAATATTCAGACTGGTTTGAATAAACAATTTGATTGTATTTCCCTGAGCAAGAGCTTTGTGCTTGTGCTTTAAAACCTAGTTTTACGGTATGCAGGAATAGCTGGTGAAATTTGAATCGCAGTCTTTTTTTTAAATTTCTCGTCACCTGTGCTTTAACCTAAGTATAATTACTTATTAGTGATGCACAGTAATAATGTGTAAATAAGGAAAATGCCTGGTATTCATCAGACATTGCTGTTGGGCTTTTGGCTCTAAATCACGTGTCAATCAAACAGTGTGGGCGGTACCCAGACACCCTGCTTCCCTTTCTGAAGATGGCGCTGTTATTTATACTGTGTATTTAGTCATGGTCTATTGCTACTCGCTGTAACTGCACATGTTTCCCAACTAATTGCTCTTGCCTGAGACAAAAAAAACATTTCAAGTGCTAATTAATCTGCATATACACTTTTTTTATTTTTTTTTATTAATCAATTATAAAAAAAGAAAAAATTCTCAAGCACAATTTCCTAATTTTTGATTTCAGTCTAAAATCCAAATATATTCTTAAATGTACGAAAAAGGAAAAGCAGCAAATCCTCATCTTTGAGAAGATGGAACCATAAAATGTTTGATGTTTTTGCTAGGTATATGTCTTTAAATAATTATTAATTATCTATATAATTGCTTCCTCATTTTGGATTGATTGACAATTCAATTAACCAGCTCCATCATTTTAAGTCATTTTTGTTTGTAGCAGTTTTTGGCTTTAGCGTTTATCATAAGAAAACAGTGATATGCTAACTATCCGCCCCCCATCAGCACCCGTGTAAACGTCTAAAAATTACATCAACAGCCCAACCAGCAACCAGCTATCAGTGTATAGATGGATTTAAATGGCTCGGATAGCTTTTGTGTCAGTGCAGTTAGGAGGGACCCCGGGGCTGCGCCTGGAGGATCTGGTGACCTATTTCAGGATCCATAACATGGTCAGAGTCGGCTCTCTGCATCCAGCATCCTCTCCTGACCGCCACCAGCCCCTCCCACCCCGGGGACTCGCATCACCATGGGAACAATGACATCATTGTGGGGTGGGGCTGATGTGTGCCAGGAAGCATCTACTCCTCTGATGAGAGTGGATGCTGAAACTAAAGAGAAGGAAACGCAATCAAGCAGGCAGTGAGAGGAGGGAATACATCTGAGTTAGAAGGGAAAAGACACACAGCACTCAGTTTGATTTAAATTCAACCCTGACGTTTTCTTAAAGGAGGAAAATTCCATTTGCAGACAGACTTTACTCTGAAAACTCACAAAAATCCAGTAATACCAGTCAACTCATCACAATATGTCACTTGAACTACAAGCTAAATTTGATAAGCAGGTTGGCAATAGCTCAAAAAAGCACTATTGACTATTACCGTCATTCACTTAATGTTTCTTTTACCATTGTAAGAAACTACAGTCATTTTTAGTGACATTGAATGTGACACAGTGCAGCGTTGTGGTGCGATGGCGCTTGTAGAGATCATCTCCGCGCTTGCACGCTTTTGTGTGAACCAACCCTTTAAGTCACACCATGGAGAGCAAGGTCGCTCTGGATGTATCCCTCTATATCCGTCCTCGTATGAATAAATGCCACTACTGTATGGTTGAGTCCAGCAAGTCTCGCAGTAGATTCACGCTCAGATCTAAAGACTGTGATCAAAGATGGAGGAGGAAGTCCCAGTACGAGAAGAACTTATTTGATAGGAATGTAGATACTGCATAGGGCACACTCGATGTATAGGCATGTCATGAGATGAGCCTAATTTTAATAATTGGCCTACTACAAGTCATGTTAAAAATGTAACTAATCAATATATGCATGAAACTATCCCAGTTAATTACTTGCATAAAAAAAATATATTTAGTTATATTACAAGTTTTCTGAAATGTTATATTTAAATATGCGAATGAGGCGAAATAAATCAGAAAATACTGTCAACAGCCAAGTTTTTGGAATAAAATGTTCTATAAATCAGGCTATGAAGGATATATGATGATACAAACCCCTCTGTAAAAACCTTCAGAATATAGATAGGAATTCATTAGAAATGTTAGTGTATGTAAGTGCTACAGGAGTGAAGAATTCTGTGATTTTGCAAGACACTACAGGTGAATAACTAATAGATATCACCATGAAACGTCCCCAGTTGATTACTTGCATTAAGACAATTACTTTTTTGTATTACAAGTTTTCTGAAATGTTATGTTTAAATGTGCAAATGAGGCGTTATCTAATGCTAACTTTTGGTGAATTTAGGAGAAATCTACAGACAAAGTGTAGTGCACCTATACTGCTGTCATTACGGTACTTAATCTGCAAGGAGTGACATCAGCCCCACACCACTTATTATACATGGGCATGTGTTTATGTGTGCCTTGCTCGTCATGCTTCTGTTCAACATATACACAGTTCATTCACACTTCACTGGCAGCGCTCATTACGCGTCAATCCCCCACATGTCTTGCTGAGTCACCGAAACATAATCCGCCCGTCTGCTGCTGCTGCTGAGGAGGAAGCCGCTGAATTCTGGGTTGATTACAGGTCACAGCAACCTTGAGTGTCCTACTGTCCTCCTCAGGGCTACTGTTTAGTTTTGCAGTTACTCATCATCCACCGCAACGTACTACACACTGGCTGTGTTTACATGGCTTGTGACACTGACCCTAATTTAAATAGCGTAGGCCTTAAATGAAGCTTGCGTATTTAGTGGCCCTGAGATAGTGCAGCTGATATTTGAATGACTTTAAATTCACATCTTCGCACCAACTTTAAGATGAATTAAGTCAATTTATTATATCATTGTCTTAATTGATGTAATGTAAACTGTAGTCTATGTTAATAAGTAATAATAACTTAATAACTGAGCCAATAGTTTTGTGGACATAGTGTTTAAATGTTGAGAAACAAATCAATTATTGTATCACTGTCGCCAAAACTCCCCTTAGGAGACAGGAGAGAAAGATGAACCAAATTATTACATAATGTATTATTATAATAACTATTAATTTGACTTTGCTCAGGATATGTTATGACAACATGGCCTCCACATTTCGATGCATAAATAATAATCAGAGATAAAGTTGTATTATTAAATGTGCCATCAATGATTGGAATGTAAAAAATTATACCTAAAATTCTAAAACACCCGCACTTAGAGACAAAGACACACGCACTCGGGCGCTCACAGAGAGGATTAAGGCCAGGTTGGCCCACAGAGACTAGCTGCCAGAGATTCCATCCTCCCTCCTAAATGGATGGTGACATTCCAATGTGAGCGGCGCTCAACGGAGGCGTGATGAGTGACCCAGATTGGGGTACGGTTGGAGGAGAGGGGGAGGGAAGTGAGGTCGGATTAGGGACGGGGTGGGGTGGAGTCAGCAGAGAAGAGGGATGATGGGGCTGGAAGGTAGAGCGAAGTGCAGCAGAGGGGCCATGATGGTGTTGAAAGACAAAAGAAAGCGGGAGAAAAGAGGAGTCAGTCGAGCCTCAGGCCTGCTGCCACACCTTCTCTCTTGTCTCATGCTGGCATGTTCAATTCAAGACATCTATCCCGAGATGTAATGGGATTTGACAGTTCTTTTTTGACTCCCAGGACACTGATGGTACACATGCTGTGCGCTTGTGGGCTAACGGCTGGGTGTGTAGCCTTTATGAAAGTATATTCAAAGAGGATTTGATGATTTGGGATTCTCCAGAATGCCATCACAGCTCAAGTGTAAGTGGGTTTGGGTTGTAAAGCTTTATTTTAGTGCAGAAGAGGAGGTTGTTTTTACCTATTGTCACTCTAAATAATAGTAATAATAATAATAAATTCATTCTTATAGCACGTTTACACATTTACAAAGTGATGTACATACATAAAACAGAAACATCTATTTACAGGGGCAATTGCGAAGATTAATTGTAAAAAATGCTGATATCTGAAATCTGATATTCAACTGTCAATGTCTTCTTAGCAATTATGAAGGGTTTGTATAAGGTTTTTTCTAATTAGGTTTTTTCTAATTATCGACAGGTAGAGTTGAGTATCATCGGCGTAGAAATGAAACTGAATGTTAAGGTTTTGTACGATGTAACCTAGAGGATGCATGTAAAGGTAAAAAAGGATGGGACCTACAACTAAGCCCTGGGGGATGCCATAGTTGGTAGGAGCCGGGGATGACACTGAATCACCTATACTATACTAACCTGTTAGGTAGGAAATAAGCAAGTGGCATTAAAGATCAGTTCTTTTCTGCAGGTGATTGCCACATCCACTTTCAATAAGGTTTTCCTGCTCATAAAAGCAATATTTTTATTTACTTTGTCAGCAAGCCACAAAGAAAACAGCAGACTGACTCTACCGTCTGCTTTTTTGGCGGTGTTCCATTTAGAAAGATGCCCATTATACGCTTTATCCTTTTTACTCTAACACAATAAGACTGGTAAACACCTTCAAGGGCACAATGAGAGAAGGCAATGTCGGATCATGTTAATCGCACAAGGATGGCAATGTGCGCCTGGAGAGCAAGGTCCTGAGGGTGGGCAGACCCAGACATCAGGAGAAAGATAAACAATTTGGCATGAGATCAGTATCTAACGTTGCTAGAAGTATTAAATAAGAAAAAATCAATTAATTTCTAAATAAAAATAATGATTTATATTAGATCGAACAGTCCTGGGAGCGGTATCCTTCGTCAGTGGTAGACAGGAAGACAGGCACAACAACAACAGTCTTAAACATCATTGACCTTCGTCAGGAATTGTGAACGCCTTTTTAAGAGCTTGTAAATGAAAAGTAATTGGTGTTGAATTGAAACTAGAATATGAAAGGAGGTCAGTGCGACTCTAAACTCCTCATTGCATTGTGATCAAACAGGACAGAACTGGTGTTAGCTTTGATTGACATGGATGCAACTATTGTAACTCGCCACTAATCCTACTCGTTTTCTGTAAGCCACTTTGTATTAAAAGGCAATTATGTGCCTTTTTTTATCAAATGAGAACGCAAAGAATTCATGTAAGTAGCAAGGGGCAATGTGTAAATGCCAAGTGTGGCGTAACATTGCCAAAACAGCAGCTGAAAGCAGGTCAATGCAATTCTAAACCACCATCAGCACAATCTGGCTGTCAGCGCACCAGTTTTCTTCCTTAGCAACAGCTGGGACTAGACTGACTGAGCCCTGGGCAGAGAATTTCAGTCTCAGACAGTTTGGCCCAATATCTTTAAGTGTCAGTGGGTCTTTCTCCTCTCCTCTCCTCTTCTCTTCTCTGCTCTTCTGCTTCTCTCTCTCTCTCTCTCTCTCTCTCTCTCTCTCTCTCTCTCTCTCTCTCTC
>CALSCE010010776.1:9053061-9081024 GCA_943593645.1 Bovichtus variegatus | reverse complement strand
CTCTCTCTCTCTCTCTCTCTCTCTCTCTCTCTCTCTCTCTCTCTCTCCTCTGATGCTCACGTCTTCCCACTGCAGCAGACATTAGCCCCGATCACTGAGAGCCTGTCGCCATGCAGCGCTGCAGGGAAGGAGAGGAGAGAGACTGGGGAGGGAATGAGGAGGGAAGAGAGATGGAGACAAGTGAGAATGGGAGACATTATTTCACAAAGGCTTGTACTTACTGTAGAAGCTGTCATGTCCAATTACAAAATCAGTATTTTTGACACATGTTTGCGAATTGATCCACGAGATGCGAAAATGTAATTGGCAGAAGAGGAAGACGGAGAGAGAATCAGGATGGAAGAGGAAAATGTAGATGAAGATGCAAGTGGAATAGAAAAGAGGAGAGAATTATAATTTTTTTTTTTTATAAAAAGTAGCTCAAGCTAGACAAAAAGCAAATGGCTAGTGTAAAGAAAGATAAATGAGAAACGAGATGGAGGAAGAAAGGAGTCTCAGTGATAATTTGTTATGATGAAATTAGCTGAAGATGATGATAATGATGCAATTTAGCCAGGCTGCCAGGCAAGCGAGGGCCCCCTGCTAATCTTATTTAAAAAGCAACATTATGTGTTTATTCCAAAGGGGAAAACGACTTTTATGAGGATACATGCTCGAGTAGAATGTAGATACTTTATTGCTGCATACTTGATTGGGACAAATCAGTGGATACTTATAGGTGCTGCTGTCTGCCATGTGCTGCACTTAGATGAAGGGATCTGAATAGGGCAAGCCTCTCAAACCCATCTGTTGGACCCCATCAGACCTCGTCTGGTTGCCATGGTAACAACCTCCTTATCTGTGGTAAAGGGGATATGAAGGGTGTGTTCACATGCTTTTTTTCTTTTTTTTTCTTCACCATTTCATGAGCTGCCTGCTGCAGTGTACCTTAACATTTTGTCTTTATTGCGTCACATTCGGATTTATCTTCATTCTATTTTAGATGTTTTTATTGTTTTGCTTTGGATTGAATCTCACCTCTTAATACTTACGGTCAGTGTGAGTGTTTAGCACCTTAAGCTCACAGAAACAAATATTTGAGAGCCACTTTTTGGAATCTTTTGGGAGTCACATCCACTGTAAAAGTATAAAAAAAAATAAATAAATAAAAAGAATAGAGTAGGCACAGCTCCTTCCTGTCTCAGCACATGGATGCTGAGACAAAGACCAGCCACTAGATGAACAATGTTGGGCCTCACTCCCTCTGGTGGCTGATTTGTGCGCTTCACCATGCAGTGTGCATCCTGTATCATAAATATATTTTTATTCTCATCCTCTCTACATCTCTGTCTTTCTTCTGCGTGTATTAGCAAACCTCATACTCTTATTTCTCTGCTCTTCCCCCACCACCTGCTCCAACAGGTGACCTGTCCCCTCCCCGGTGTCCCAGCAGGCAGGCATGGCAGACGGTCGGCAGCCAGACGAGCACTGGGCCTCAAACGGCCAGGAGAACGGCAACAATGGCTACTCCGCCTACAGCTCCGCCTACAGGGAGAATGGATACCACGGTGGGGCAGCTGCACACCCTGGAACGGCAGGTAGGAACGCGGACATGGCGTGTTTGTGACTGTGCGTGTGTGTTAGCATGTGCATGCAGCACTGGGTCAATGACATTGATTTGGAGAGCCTACACATACTGCCAGATGGGTAAATGTGATTGGTTCCATGGTGCCAGGCAAGGGCAGTCAATTCCCAAAAGGCACATGTTTCACATTTGAATGAGTACTGAACATGAACACCACGCTGTAGCAGTGCTGCCTAAGGTTGGAGGACATTGCCGTGGTAGACACTTGTGTAGAGGACATCTGGACCTTTTCTTTTAAAGTTAAGGATAGGTATGTTGCAATAAAGCCGTTTTATTTTACAGTGGAACACGTTGAAGATGGTTGCCTTTCAGAAACATGTTTGTTTTAAGGATTTTACACAAAACATATGTCAGATAAAAACTCTGCAAGCTCTAAATTAGGATAACGTGGTTGGCGTAAAGTTACTAACTCTTACTGATAAAATAAAGCAAAAGCATAGAACTCGAAAATACAGGCTGGCGGATGTCAGATTCAAAGCAAAATGGCTATTATTTTGACTGATATGTCTGCAAAGTGATTAGTCTAGCTTAAAGGAAAGAGAGAGAAATGGGAAAGAAAGAAAAAAAGAAGGGAAAAACAGGTCAAATAGGTGAAATGGAGGATTAAGCTGGTAACTTTTAATGTGAACACTATGTCCAATAGAGCTGCAACGACTGATCGGCAGAAAAATGATTGCCAACTATTTTGATAATCAATTCATCGTTATAGTACTTTTTAATGCAAAATTGTTCTGTCAAATATGGAGATTTGAGACTTTGAGAAACTGGGATGGACATTTTTCACTATTTTCTGACATTTTAATCAATAAAACAATCTGCAGATTAATCGATAATGAAAATGATTGTTAGTTGCAGCCCTAATGTCCATGTACATGTATACGTGTTGGGGAGCCTGTCATTTCCACTTGTTATGTAAATGATAAGTTTGTCTTTTTTCATTTTTTTTCATGGTTAAATCTGAATATTGAGCTAAATATTTTTTTTTGACATTTTACACCTTCTGAGGTAAGTTGGGGCTCTAAATGCATCCATCTGCACTTGACATTGAGTAGAAGGCCCAACTGGCCACTAATGAAATCCTAGAGGAGCATGAGAATGATCAAACACACACACAACGAGCATCGTTCCAAACTCAGGGAGGCCACCCACAGAGAGAAGGTCAGCAGCAGAGTTATTGGTATTTCATTTCCTTCCTCCCATCCATGTCTTGTCTTCCCGGTGTTGTCTGTCTCTCTGTCTCTCTCTGTCTCTCTCTCTCTCTCCCTTCGCAGTGGATGATTCAGCCAATTTGCCTCCCTCCCCTCCCCCCTCTCCATCCGCTGAGCAGATTGGGCCCGTGGCACAAGGTACACCCACTCACACTTATAACCACTCAGACCATTCAGGATGAGAGTGTGAATGGTGGTGAGAGTGGTAAAAAAAAAAAAAAAAAAAAAAAAAAAATCTAAAAGAAGACATCAAACATGAGGATTTCAAGTTCTCTACACATGGCAGCCGCTCTGCATGATTTAAAAAAACAAAAACTCTTTTTCTTCCGGTCCCCTTAGCTGTTAGGGTTCTCTGTCTCCGCATGTCAGTTTATCGTCATATCACCTTTTAAAAAGTCTGAAGCATGTGCCACACTGTCCTGTCCTCTTCACACTTTACCCATATTAGTTCAATATTAGTTTTCTAACATATGCCAGTATGTTATTGGCCCTGGCACTAGACAACACAAGCATCCTCCCTTAACGCTACAGTACATAACCTGCCACTGGAGCCCTTCCTCTCACTAGTCCACTTTCCCCTTCTCCTCTGTTGTTCCTTTGCTCATTGTGTCTATTGATTTTCTCAAGGAGTAAATCACAGATTGGCTTTCAGCTCTTTACTCACCGAGAACAGCACAGTCTGTTTTCATTTTCATGTCCTTCTTTGCTTGTGGTATGTAATCACCAACATGTAGAATCATATAGTCCCACTGCATGGTTTACGGCAATTGTTCTTTTTTTTCTATAAAATTAGATATATTCAACAAAACAAAAAAAGACTACTTGCATCCATTTAAAGTTACAATCTGTTATATACAACTGTAGTAAGATGATGTAATTATTCTAAAAGTCTAATAAAAATATATTTTACAAAATTCATGATAAATACCTAGCAGAAGGTGTGTTAATTGCATCCCATCTCCATCAGAGCTGAAAGTATCCCATGTAACCCTAGTTTTGTTGTCCTCCATGTCTCATCTATGTGTCCCCCCTTCCCTGCTCAAAGAAGATAAAGTAGAGGTTGTCAGTCAACAGCAGGATGAGGAGGAGGAGGCTCCAGAGGAGCCCCACAGTTACCAGGAGGAGGTGGCATATGAGCAGCCTGGAGACTTGCTCTTAGAGCAGACAGATTATTTAACAGAACCCCAGGCTTTGGGCTGCCAGCAAGCCCAGACACCTGAAGTCCTCAATGGAGGAAGTCGTCAAGGTGAACACAGCCCGTCACAAAAAGGTGTGTGTGGTTTTTATGGGTTCTTATGCGCGTGCCTACAGTTTGTGTGAGTGAAATGTACATCCTTCCTATATGAAAGCGTGTTGGAGTGAATGTCTATCCATTACTTATTTTGCATGATTCTCTTGTGCTCTGTTAATGGGTACTCAAGATTTTCCGCTCTTGATTTATTAATTGTGATGCGAATCTGGCTTTGCTGCCAACAAGCTTTGTTGCTCCTAAATCCTTAAGCTTCTGCTGCAATACCCGAAGTTGCCATGTGCAAAATGATGTGACATAGCATTTTGATTTTGTGCTTTTTCATGCAAAACATAACCATTTGCTTTTCATTGGAGCAATTAGTACACCTGATCAACAATATCGTAGTTGATCATTTTTGCACTTTTGTATTGCCAGCTACATTGCAAATGCAAATATCACTGTCTATACTGTCAAGTGTTGCTAGAGTTAGCTGTCTATATATTTATATGTGGGTTTTGCTGGAATATTGTGTGCAAGAAGGTGTTTCTGAGTACACCACCTGTATGGGTGCTTCATGAATCAGTCCTGAATGTATTTTAAGTATGTTGTATATCACTGGCTTTGTTTTTCAATGTTGTTTTCATTTCATCCCAAGGCAAAGGATAATTCTGTATTCCTATTGTTACTAAGGACACACTTCAGGCATTACAATCCACCCTCATTGGACATGTATCACCATCCTTATTTATAAGGTTAATTGAATCAAGAACATACCCCTAATAAATGTACTTAAACATTTTTTATTCAAGCAATTTAAAGATTCATTTAATCCACAGTATTACTGTACTTGCAGTAGAAACTGTAATAGTATCATTGACGTTTAATTACATCAAATGAAGCCGTTCTTTATCATCAGGTTGAACATTTTTAATCAATCCTTGCGTATTGCAATAGGAATTCAACATTTGTGTATATTTATTTCTTGTCATCTAACATCATGCAACTCATTCCTTCATTCCAGTTCTGCACGCTATCTTAGGTGCTGTGACCCCCTCTGTGCTGTTGTGGCCTGCTGCAAAATACACTGTGCTGTGTGTTTTGCTTGATGGAGAGCTACTGTATCTATGTGCAGAAGGCCTCGGCTTGACTGTATTGGCTAGCTTCTGTGAATGCATCAAGCACATTTTTTAGCTTATATGACTCAGCACAAAGTTGTACAGTATCCTTAAAACTCACAGACCAACCAGAAGAATGTATCAGTAAGGCATCTTGTGAGTCTGCTATGAAAGAAGATGAACCTCAAGCGGCACCGCTACACGAGAAGCAGTTGGCAGTTGAAAGAGCAACACCTGAAGGTGCAGAACTTGCCTCGATTGAACCTCCCGCTCCCTCTATGAAGGAGAAAGAGCTCTCTGACACCGCCTTAATTGAGCAGGGTAATGAAGACACAAAGAATGTAGCAGAAGAGGCTGCTGAGAGCCACCTGCTTGTAGAGTCCAAAGAAAAAGAAGCAAAACAACCTCTACTGACAGAGGAGTTATCAAATCTTGAGGAGGACAAGGAGGGAGTTATCTCATCAAGCAAACCAGGAGCCCCTATTAATGAAAGTGAGGAAAAACCTGGGACGGTTGAGCATATAAATAACAAGGGCCAAGATAGTGGAAGTGACATCATATTGCATGAGACACTATTGACTGACATTCAAAAAGGGGACCAAAGGCAAGAAACAGTCGAGTCTAGTCCAGAACCTGGCACAGAGTTGAAGGCAACATCAGATATTTTTGTAGAACACGGGTCCGGAGCAAAAACCTACTTTGAGACATCCTCAAAAAGCCACGAAGAGGAGTCATCACAAACCCAAAGCTATTACGAACTCAGCACAGCCGCAGAGAAAAAGTTAAGTGAGGAAACTAAAAGCATTGAGCAGAAGCTCGAGGAACAACAGGAGAAAAAAGCCGAAACACCTCCTGGTAAGATGTCACTTGAACAAAGAAGCATCTCCCTGAACATTACTGTTGGGTCTTCGGCAGGACAGACAGTGAAGGGAGAGAAGTCAATGACCTTGTGTCCGATCAGTGGAAGCTTTGATGAATCTGAGGTTTACCCTTCAACACCATTTGTGGAGAGCCAACACCAGGTTCCTCCAGCAGTCTCTATTACCCCAACTACCACTGAAACACCTAAAGGTACCCCCACCAAGGCAGACACACCCTTGCCTTCTGATAAGCACAAATGTTTTGAGCATTCAAGCAGCCTCTCTGAGATGTTGGACCTGGCTGGAGACCTGCCTCGGCCATCATTAGAGAGGAGGGAGCTTGACCACATGAGGCGAAAGTCTGTACCCACCAATGTATCAGCTCTGGTGGGGAGTTCTTTAGCCAAGCTTGCCTTGGGAGATCAAACCTCAAGAGTGGTGGGAGGGGAAAGCCAGCTGGAGGAACTGGGCTACTGTGTCTTCAATGAATACTCAGGGCCCTTGCCTTCTCCTGCTGATGTACCCAGTCCTGGGGACTCCCCGCACCAGTGCTTCCCTTCTATGGAGAGTGAAGTTAAGGAGGAGCTCGGGACCACAGAATTTGAAGTTGTCCAAAAAGGAACTCAACAACAAGATCATGAAGAAATGATCCCTGAGATATCTCCAAAAACAGTGATTGAAAAGAAAAATGCACCAGTAAAGAGTACCCTGATTCTTGAAAGGGTTGTGACAAGTGGAGTAAAACCTGATCGCCTAAGAATCCCAATGACTTCTTCAAAAGACAGACTGACTGAGTTTCGTTTGGAGAGTGGCCTTCCTGGTGACATAAAGATCCAAGCAATCCCTGAGGTAGATGTTGAAAAAGACCCCTCCAGAGAGGCTTCTCCCATCCCACCAGACAGTTCCTTTACTTTTGAGACTAAGGTTCCCCCAACTCCCACCACCCCCAAGTCCCCAGGTAATATACCCTCAGAAACCCAAGTGACTGGTGAGAAGGCGGAGAAAGACGTCCTCCTAGAGGTTGAAATAAAGAAGGATCCAGAGTCTGAGAGGATTGATAAACAGTCAGATTTAGGCAAAGAAATGCCTAAATCTGAGCAGGGGGAATCAGAAGACAGAAGGGATGAACCAGAAATGGCTAACACAGACATACTTTCAGCATCATCTCAGTCTTTAGGAGATACCAAAGAAGAAGATGACGAGAAGATTGAAAGTGAGCATGGGACACCTACAAGATTAAGAATAGAAAAGATGGAGACCTCGAAAGCTGTTCAGGATTTAAGCACTGAAAAGCCCTTAGATGAGAAAGATGCCCCAATTCAGTTGCAAGAGGTGACTCTGGATAAAGTCGCACCAAAGCCACACATATCTTCCCCAATCATCATTATACCTCAAGCACAAGTAGAGGAAGAACCAGATGAAGAGGATGATATTGAGATTGCTGAAGAGCCTCAAGAGATAATGGAGGAAGCTGAAGCGCCTGAGAGTCTAATCAAGGTGAGGCTGACAGTAGGCGATCAGATGGTGGAAGAAGATCCCACGTCTGGAGCAGAAGAATGGAGTCGCAGTGCGCATGATGATTATGGGGACCCTGCGACAGACAGTTCACACTTGTCTCCATGCTCTGACCATGATCTGCCTCACCAACCAGATGAAGGTGGCAGAGATGACGGGATAGGGGAGGATAAAGTAGAAGAAGACACACAAATAAATAGGGATGAAGGGACGAAAGATGAGAGCGAGGTGGTAAAGAGAGACCTAACAGGGGAGGATCAAGTTGGTTCTGATGGGCCAGGTGAAGAGAAAGAGAAGGAAACAATGGAAGATGAGGGGGAGGAGAGGATGGGTGAAGAGGAGGTGGAGGAGAAAGACAGCGAGATTGGTCAGGAGGTGGAAGAGACCTCTGCTGTGCTCTGTCAGACCAGTCAGGCAACTAACGATGAAACCACCATGGACGTCTCCATCCTAGATACAGACAGTGGCTGGATGGACTCACAAGGTATCTAGAACTTGTAAAATTGATAAATTCCTCACTTGTAAAGTAAATGCTTGAAACACTTAGGGGGAAATTCACAAAGAATGGATTGCGGCCGCTGATATCACCATGAATTGGGCATCATTTACTCACCCACTATCTGGCCCGTCTCCAAGGTCCGATTCACAAATGATATTGCGCTAATGATTTAACAGCGCAAACGTGCCCATATAGTTTTTCAGCTGAGTTAAAAACATTTTTGCATGTGATTGCAACTGTATATGTGGTTGAGGCCATTGCGCCAGCAACCTCGTTTTAATGCTCAAGACCGACAACGTAAAAGGGCCCACGAGGGTCCGGGGGGAAATCTTTTTTTAATTTATTCACAGGGACAAAAAAAAAACTCCTGACGGAATTGGAATGAGAAAGAGGGTTCTGTGCTACTGGGCTCACAACAGGTTTTTTCCGCGTGTAAAGACACAGCGGCAGCATGAGTTTTTACTGCCAGGAGAGAAAAAATACTTTTTCTAGCAGCTGTATATCTGACTGAGGTCTGTTTCTCTTGCTGACTGAGTGAAGGGTTAGAAGCGACTAATGCCCATGAAGAGAAAGAGGTTCTCTTTTAACACTTGTAACATAACATAAAGGTCTATAACATCTTTTATATAATAACTTTCATTTTCATTCATTTTTTTCTTTTTTTTTGGCAGCGCAGTTGAGGGTGCATTTCACCCTTTGCAGGGGCTTTGCGCTTTCTTTTTGTCTTATTTGTGCAGGTTTAGCAGCCGCAAGAGCCGCATAATCCTTTTGTGAATTTGCCCCTTAATCTATATCTTACATGTTTAAAATAAAAAATAAATAAAAAAATAAACTCGCTTACACCATGAAGCTTGTTTGATAGTAAATCCTAATGTGTCTTTTGTACTGAGCTAGCTGCCAACTAGCTAGGAATGTGGAGAAATAGTCCTCTTTTAATCCCTCTCCACTGCAGATGATGACAAAAGTATCATGACTGAGCAAATCGAAGCCCTTCCTCAGGTCCAGAGTCCTACCAGTACACCTGTGGTGGACAGACCCGCTAAACGGGCCCCTGGCAGAGGAAGGTGCCACCCTGGCACCACTGAGAGTAAAGTGTCCCGCAAAGTTCCCAGCCACCATCCACCAAGAGAGGAGATGAAGAAGAAAAAAGGTTCCAATTCTGTATTCAAGGAGTGTTGTTTAGCTTAAAACATGTAAAGTTTTTTATACTTTAGTAGAAATGTCACTTATGTAACTTGATGATCAGCTCAGATTTGCCTCTGCAGTACATGTGGATGTTGGTATAATCCTGTCTCTCCTCTTTGCTAGTAGCTGTGAGGAGGGCTGACCAGAATAAGGTGTCAGCCCTCCAAAGTCGTTCTCCATCTCGAAAGAGTGTAGCCAAAGCGGCAGCCAGACATCCTAGGCCCGCTCTGCTTCACGGCTCTGCTAGACGCAAGGCCACAGGTGAACACTCTTCACCGGGAATCAGTGCCGTGGATAGAGAGAGTGCAACCAAATTCTAATGTACACTCTGCAACCTTCCCTGTATTCGTTTTTATACGTTCTTATAATGACTGAACTGGACATAAACATACAAATAACAGAAATAAATATTGCTAGTCGTACAGTAAAAGCTGGAACAATTGAGGGTTTCAATTGTGACATACAATAGCAGGTATTTAATGACTTTGCTCTCTCTCTATTGATGGCTCTTTGAGGAATCAAGCAGGTGCAATGTAGCTGGCAAACATCATGTGCTGCGGTCTTTTTTTCTGAGCTCAACTGCTTTGTCTTTTGTTTTTGTTTTCTCATTTTCTCCATGTGAAAAATGGAGTATTTACTCCCGCTTTGTGTCATATTCATGTTTATTTCTTATTTCATTCACTGATGCTTCAGTAAATTGTGATTGGTATTTAATGAATGCAAATCTGGTTTCATTCTTTTTCTGATCGTCACTTGTATATGTTTGCTGGAAATGGCCTAATGTCTAAAGGTGGTGTGTTTGGTCACATGGTGTGTAAAGGTATATGAATGTAAAGTGACTCAAAGGGTTTGCGGCTGTCTATGTGTGTTTTTGTGTGAAACTTCCCACTCGCAAATGTCTCCCCCTTGCTGGTTTACACTGAATATTACAGCAGGACTCTTTCTTTGCAGGTATGGAGAGCCATCAGCCCCTCAGTGTGGCCCACCAGTCCAGGGAGAGGACCACTGTAAGTACCATCAACTACGACACACACATGCCATCACGTGTGCACACACTCAAAACGGCATTAGCATGGATTTTAATTGAACTTTTTTTGAAAATGCATCTTATTCCTTACTAATGGGTCGTTACCGTTTTGCGCTAGGGCTGGAGGATATGGAGAAAATCTAATTTTCACAATATTTTGGACCAAATACCTCTGAAATTGGGTTAAATTGGGACGATAATGAGGGGTTGACTATTGGTGCTTTCACAAAATATTTACACAGTGAGATTTTTGATAAATAATCATCAGTAATATGGATGTAATGACTTAGTGGGTAAAGACAAATCATAGAACAGTCTGGTAAATTCAGAAAATGAAATCAATTAACTGTAATGCTGCCCTTAAAACCAGGAAAAGACAACACTCATGCCATATTATGAAAATCTAAGATGATATTTAGTCTCATATCACGCTATCAATATAATATCAATATATTTTTGTCTTGATGAAAATGTAAGCTTTTGGGATAGCATGTAAATATAATTCCTCATAAGTAAATATATCCTCTTAAAGCATATAGAGGAGGAAATAAAAGCCACATGGTGATGGCAGTTTTACTCTTTCACAGTACTATATTGATGTTTGTTTCTTCGTACATTTCTCAACATAACTCTGTAATGCCTCATGGGGTTTGTTGTTTTCATATCAAACTGGACATTTTCTTCCTTTTTTTTTCATTTCTGCATGTGTGTCTTTTTTATTTCTCTCTGTGTGCCCGTTCACTTTGTCTTGCATGCCTTCCTCCGTCCTTGTGCCAGTCTCGGCAGAGAAAACCTGTGAGTATAGAAATCAAATAAGCGTAGGCAGAGTGCAGCTTTGACTATTTTACCGAGGACACTTATAATATGCACCACAGGGGCTCTCAGAAATCTTTAAAAAAACATTCCCCCCCCCCCTCTGTCTCATTATGTTTCATGTCCTTTGTATAAACATCTCGATCCACTCAAGGCTATTCTTAAAATAAAATCATCGTGTAGTGTGTCTCTACCTTCATCTCTCCATGTGTTTGTCACCTCTGCCTCACATCATCATCCTCACATCCTGCATACTTTCCTGCCTCTTGTCTTGCCTCCGGGTCCAGAGCCCCACGAGGTCCGTTCTGTTAAAGATGGCAGTTCAGCGCCGGGGATTCGATCACCCGCCCCCCAGGCCCGGCTCTGCCTGTAGCCTTAAACGAAGCCCCCTGGTAGAGGCGGAGCTCAATGAGCTTCGCCCCTCCTCTGCATGTTCCCGCCCGTTCCCTCTGCCAAAAAAACAGGCGGAGAAGGTAAAATGACAGGAACACAGGGATTGAAAGGTAACCTGTGTGCGTGCACTCTGTAAACTGAGCCCGGGTGTTTGACTCTTCACTGCGTGTCCACTCAGGAGAGAGCATACCGCAGCCCGGAGAAGAGGTCGTCCCTTCCCAGGCCGGCCAAGTCTCTGACTCGCCACATCCCTGCTGCGGAACAAGAAGACAGCACCCCCTCCAGGCCAACCTGTAAGAATACACACACACACACACACACACACACATGTACAACACAGCTTGTTTGCCTCCCAAATGAACTCCTCTCTTACACAGCCTCTTTAATGTCTTGCACTTATGACTCCTCAATTAAATTCTAACTCCTACCACCTTACACTACCTTCCCTGCTCTTCTTTTCCCCCCATTTCACCTCCTTGTTCACTCTTCCCTTTTTTTCCTCCTTGTCCTTTTGCCTCTCCCCTCTCAAAGCGATCCAGTCCAGAGCGGACAACAGGTCTGGAAGAGCCCCTGGTATGGCAGGTAGACCACCTAGTAGCTCCTGTTAGATCCATCACACCCTCCTCGTAGACATACGCCATCTAGGTTTTAGTGTAAAATGTTTTTGTTCTTTAAAAACTCCAAAATAAGGACTTACATCATCCATTGACAAAGCCTTCATTCATTCATCTTGGTCACACATTATTTTTTTTTTTAAATAAAGTAAACTGAAGTAGACTAAACCCAGGTTTAAAAAAGTACAATGAAGTCAACTTAAAGTATACTTAGTATACTCATGATTAATGTAATAAACGTGTACTAACAATGTATTTAGTGTGCTAATGGGTATCAATAGTGCTACTTAAGTTATACTAAAACACAATAAAGTGTACTTGACTGTACTATTTTGTAAACTTTTTTAACTATGCAGTACTTAAAAAAATATATACTTTATTCCAACTTTGTTTCAACTTCAAATGTATTTCAATGATATTTTAGATGAACTTGAAAGTCATTCCAAATTCTAAAACATTATATTTCAAATGTATTATCCACAGATTTTGATTGTATTATAAATATATTTCATAAAAAAAGTGTATTAGTAGTTAACTGAAAAGTGGATTAAAATAAACTTTTGAGTGCAAAATGTCATTAGTCATGAAAAGAAAAGTGCAACTTAATAGTTTCTCAAAATAGTACAGTTAAGTACACTTAAATGTAATTCAGTGTATGTATGTATATATATATATATATATATATATATATAGTACTTAAATTGGGTATACTTCAGTGTACTTTTCTTTTTTTAACCTAGGTTCATTTTCCAATCAAAATGTGTCTTAATTCCTTTAGAACATGATTAAAATGTGTTCAATTTGGCTTTGTCAAACCTGCAGTGACCTTATCAGAGGAACAGGTGGGATCCATAACAACAGGTTGCTACATCTTTTAATTCATAATGTCGCTGATAAAATCCTATTGGTCCTGCACCAGTATCCCGGCAACAAGCCGCCAGCGTTAAATTAATTCAGTGTCCTGCGTGTGCTTTCACATCTTTCTTTAATGACCTGGGTTGTTTGTTTTGGTGGATACTGAGCAAATTTGCCACCAACAGGGCAGTGTTGACAGTTCCATGAGCGTTGTTTCCTCATCATCATCATCATCATCATCATCATCATCATCAGAAGCAGATGAAGGATCCATGTTTTTGTCTTTCTCTTTTCCCATCTCTTCCTTTTTCTCCATGAAGGGTTTCCTTTCATTTCGCATCTCTCTTTTTCTTCTCTTCGTCATTGTAATCCAGATATATCTCCTATTCTCTTAAGGTACAGAGTCTGCACGTTCCCGATCAGTCCGTAGCGGCGCCTCCACCCCCGGCTCCTCCGCCGTCACGCCCGGCTCACCCCCCACCTACTCCTGCCGCACGCCCGGCTCTCGCACCCCCGGCAGCCACACACCCAAGTCCTTCAGCATCCTGCAGGAGAAGAAGGTGGCGGTGATCCGAACCCCGCCCAAGTCGCCGTCCTCCGCCCAGCGGCAGCTTAAGGTTCTCAATCAGCCTCTGCCTGACCTGAAGAATGTAAAGTCCAAGATTGGGTCCACCTCCAACCTCAAGCACCAGCCCAAAGGCGGACAGGTAACACTCAGGATCTCAGAAAGAATTTCAGATTCTAATGTGTGTGCAAAGAAATCACATATTAACAAGAGATCAAGGTCCAACTTAGTTAAATCTGCATTTAGCAAGATCTTTAAATAAAAAAAAAATCCTTTTGTCACTCTGGCACACATAAAGATACACATGGATTGGAACAGCAGGTAAAAAGACATATATTTTCATAAATACATATTTAACTGACATCATATTTGATCATTTCTGGGTAATAGTCTTTCAAACATCATGCAGTTGCCTGTTTCTGCCACATGGGGGCAGTAAATCACAGAATTATAGTACACCTTAAAATAAAAAAACTATTTACGGCAAATCAAGTAAGACGAATAATTGTATTACTTTTAACCTATAAAATTATTAAGCTAATATGTATATTTTATTTTGAAAACACTGTTTACACCTTGGTTTATTGTAGCTGTGCAACATGGATATCCATACACTATCACTATTATTCATACATACAAGATGCAATGCAATGTGCTGATAAAAGATAAAATAATACACGTAAAAAGACAGAAATAGGAACATTAAAAATACAAAGGGATCATTTATTTGAGCATTAACTTTGGCTTATTATTAGAAATCACATTTTCATCTGGCTTTCTCTGGGTTGCTGGATATTTGATTTGTGCTTCCACTGCGATGCGTCCATTTGTAGCAAGCCTCTTCTTCTCTGTCTCACTCTATTAGTCGTAGAAATGTCTTGAAATGCTCAAATATCTCTCCTCACATCTTCACTATCGCTCACCGCCTCTAACTGCTGCCGTCACTTCCTCTCACTGTCCTCTCCCTGTCTGCTGTCATCAGCTGCCTCCGGCCTCTTCGCCTGACTTTCCCTCTTCCTCTTCTCCTTACCTCTTTCAATTGTCTCCCGATTAAAGAAGGACACAAACCAGCATCATCTTAAAGTGGCTATCCTCTAAAGAATATTCCTTTCACTGCCTCCGAGGAGCAGTCAACCTGCAGAATCCTTTCCCCTTAGGATCTGCTTTTGTCGTTGCCGTGCAGGATTTTCCCTCCGGCTCTCGGTATTAATAATTGCAAGCGGATGTAATTACTTATTGAGAAGTTGCATCGAGGACACAAGAATGAAAATATATCGCCTCACCTCACTTTTTTCTTCTTCACAACAGAAGCTATATCCGGAAAAAGTGATTCTGGGTCTGAATTGTGAGATTATAAAATGTAAATAGAGTTCCCGTGCGTCACCACTGAATACTGTCACATACTGTCACAATATTATCATGCACACGCTGTTGTTTCCCTCTTATAATAATAGTAATGCTTTAACACACCCTGGATAAGATGCTCCTCTCGTCTTTGTCTATTTGGTGTAAAAGATGCGTGGTCGACTGATAGACTGCAAATTTGTGGTCACATAACCAAGGCAGCAGACAGTGTTAATGATCGCGGAGCATTACAGAGGTGAGACTGTTCATTAACCCCAGTGATGTACGGAGGAGGAGGCGAGTTCTTCCTCCCTCTTTGGGGAGAAATTTGACAGACATTTTTAATGAAGCAGGGTGACGCACAGCTTGACGTGAGACCGATTTTAAAAGAAGTAGAAAAAGAAAGGGATTTCATAAG
Organism: Bovichtus variegatus; assembly: GCA_943593645.1. Classification (NCBI taxonomy): domain Eukaryota; kingdom Metazoa; phylum Chordata; class Actinopteri; order Perciformes; family Bovichtidae; genus Bovichtus; species Bovichtus variegatus. The sequence continues at coordinate 9,065,758 of CALSCE010010776.1, read as the reverse complement.
TTAAAATAGCGTTTTATGTCGTATTTATAATCACTTCAATGTGTTAATGTCATTTTATTTTGACATTAAAATACCTTTTTCCAACCTTTCTCTGCTACCTTAACACAGATTTGAATAATTAATAAAAGATTTTGCATAATGTATAATACGCGGCTGCCAAAAAAGACTTTAATTAAAATACCTTCAGTATTGAATAATCTGTTGAATATTTTCCCTATTAATCATTTTTACAGAAATTGCAATCGCAATCTCCCAAAGCCAAAGTGGACATACTTTTATTGCTAACTTTTTTCTAAGCAACATACCAAAACCCGGAAACATTTACAGTATTATAGAAGATAAAGAAAACCAGCAAATATCCACATTTCAGATGCTTTTATTTTTTTTTTCTTAAAAAAATGAGCGTTAATCGATCAACAAAATAGTCGATTGATAAATTAACTAGATTTTAACTAGATTACTAGAATATATATATATACAGTATGTATATATACTGTGTGTGTATGTATGTATATATATATATACTGTATATATCTTAATTTGACTAGTCGTTGGGTTTAGTGCTGGTGCCTTGTCCTTGGTTGACCTTGCAGCTGTGTGTGCTGCAGCAGCTGTAGAAGTCAGTGTAGTAAGCGAAAGAAAAATATGAAAAAACTAACGTAAATGGATAGTAGGAGCAGTTAGTGCGTGCGTGTGTGTGTGTGTGTGTGTGTGTGTGCGCGCGCGTGTGTGTGTGTGTGCGCGCGTGTGTGTGTGTGTGCGTGTGCGTGTGTGTGTGTGTGTGTGTGTGTGTGCGTGCGTGCGTGCGTGCGTGCATGGAAGAGGAGGAGCTGTCAAGAGAATCCAGGTCAGGTGAGTGTCGAGCGGAAACGGAGGCTCGCTGTCAGGGCTCGTGTGTGTTTTCCCCTGAACCTCGTCCTCCTTTCATTTTCTCCTTCCCCTGTGTTCACTTTTGGCTCTTTGAAAAATGGAATAGTCTTTTTTTAAATTCTTTTTATTTAACAAAACAACACAGAATGGCGCAGTAGGCATAAATACTATCATTGGTTGTATTAAACCAAAATTGAGCATCATATACTATACAAAGTATATCTGTATCGCGGTTTATTTATCTGATTGCTTCTTTATTTTACCCTTTTTTCAATTTGTAGGTTTAGCCTTCATCATATTAATTACCACCTCTGTTACTTTTTTTATTTATTTATTTTTATCAGTCTGGCCAATGACATTATGTCTCCATGTACGTACATGGATCCCTCCATCCCACATTAATCCAAAGGAGGCACATATAGCGGTTTTTTTTTTTATTCGATTTTGTTTTAGGTTCAAATTTTACACGAGACGGTGGACTTTAGTCATGTTCAGTCAAAGTGCGGCTCCATGGATAATCTGAAGCACTCGCCCAAAGGAGGCAATGTATGTACGCCTTTCTCTTTGTCTTTCTCTCTCTTTGTCTTTCTCTCTCTCTTTGTCTTTGTCTTTCTCTCTCTTTGTCTTTGTCTTTCTCTCTCTCTTTGTCTTTCTCTCTCTCTTTGTCTTTGTCTTTCTCTTTGTCTTTCTCTCTCTCTTTGTCTTTCTCTTTGTCTTTCTCTCTCTCTTTCTCTCTCTCTCTCTTCTCAGCTGGGGCTGTTGTAGCACTCTCTCATGCTACTTGTATGTGTTCATCTGTGTACACCCATCTGCTTGTCTGCCATTGGCTTGTTTCAGGGTCATTCCATAGCAACTCGCTAAGACCTCCCAGTTAATGTCAAAGACTCATGTGAAAATGTCTATTAAATAATAGGACCTTGCAAAAATCCTCTACTCCAAATACTTTTTTAGTTATTTTTTTAATCTTCCGAAGTTCACCTATTGCTTATTTTTCACTGGATTGGTTTTTATGTAAATAGATGTTAAATTTTTTTAAGTAATCAAATTACAAAATAAATGTATTAAGTGTGTATATATATATATATATATATATATATATAGATGTTATATTATGTTATATTATAATTTATTTCATATTATTTATTACAGGCGGTAATATTACATTCAGTAGTTTTCACATGAACTTTTTTAAAGAAATCCATGACATGAACTGGGAGGTCTTGGTGAGTTGGTTGAATGACTCTCGAGCCAAAGAAGGGTTTATATCCAAAGTGCAATACATCCATGTTACTTCTTTCAACCAAAGACGTAAAGTCCCCAACTTCCTAAGTGATATTTTTCAGTTTGTATTTAGAGCCATCGATGTATTTCTTGCCCTCAGTACTTGTGTAGTATAGTGGATGTTGCCCTTTGGAATTAAACTCTTTCAAAAATGCTTCAGGCCGCTGTAACATTTCTATTCAAAACAGGGACAAGTTCAAGACTCCATGGATTACATCGCTAAAGTGCAGCTTCTGCGCTCTGATAAATGCCTTTATCCCTGCATAAAAACTCAACTCCATCAATAAAAGGCTTGTTTCTGTTGTTTAGATCAGCTGAAATTCAAATTCCCCAGCGCTGAAGTGAGCGCCGACAGATTGATAGGTCGTGGATTTAAAAATTGGGACACTTTTACGGGATTATTTTGGGCAGGAGGCATTTTTAAGCTCCCCCCATCCAGTTTGCCTTCAGTGTTTTTCTCTATATATGAAAAAGTCACCCTGTCCTTTCCAGGTCATGATTCCAAGTGTTAAACTGGACTTTAGCCACGTTCAGGCTAAATGTGGCTCCCTGGACAAAATCCAGCACGCAGCAGGCGGAGGAAACGTAAGTGTCTCTGCAGAAAAACACAAACAATCTATACATTTAGGCCTTTGAAGTATAGGTGTTTTTATCTGTATCAGCTGTTTTGTGCCTCTGAATTACATTTTCCATCAGTATTTGCACCAAAAATATGTTATTTAATATTTGCTCGAGGCACATACTCTCATAGTGTGTACAACCTTAAAGTAAACAGCCCTTTACAGCATGCAGGGTTGTCTCTGCTTTGTTTGTACTCACATTAATTCATACCACCCATGGACAATAAAGTTTAATTTAGGCGCCAGCTCCCTGTAGCGTCGCGTAGTGTCTCCGTTTGTGTGTTTAATGTCAGTGCTTTTGCCACATTAACGTCTCACCGGGAAAAACTAAACACATATCTTTGTGCTTTCTCTCCGTAGCATATCGCTTTTTTAAAACACTTTTTTCAGGTGAAGATATGTTAATATGTGCTCTGTGCTGCTGCCCACAGATCCAAATCCAGACCAAGAAGATCGACTTGAGCCACATCACCGCCAAATGTGGCTCCATGTCCAACATCCGCCACAGACCAGGTGGTTAATAATATAATAATAATAATAATATACCATTCCATGTAACAAGATTGTCTTAGTGCGACATATGACTGAATTCTGACATCAATATGTAGATAAAGAGAGGATAACCACACATGAACAAAGAATTAAAACGGACTGTGGCTCAGTACCTCATACAACCGCACTTCAAAACACCCAAACTGTCCCTTTAATTGTGCATATTTTTGCCATAATATCGAAATAGAATATATATTTATTAATATCATGATGATGATTTCAACCATATCACCCAGCCCTATTTAATACTGTTTGTATGATGATGGTAAATATATAAAGCTGTTGTTTTGGAGCACAGTATCCTTCCCGTGCACGGCAGTGTGCACACTTATTCTTTGCCCTGAGTGTTGCTCAGGAGAAGCCTGCGGGCGAGTGATGCCCCGTGGGTTTGATGCCTTTCTTCTCCTTCTGTCCTGGTCCCAGGGGGAGGTCATGTGCGCATTGAGAATGTGAAGCTGGACTTTAAAGACAAGGCCCATTCCAAGGTCGGCTCCCTGGGCAACACCAGCCACACTCCAGGAGGGGGGAACATTATGGTAAAAAGAAGCACACGAATATCTTGCCATGTTTTCTGTAGAAATAAAGACGGGGGGAAAAACACCCCTGACCTTTTTTTTTTTGTCTTTCCCCCGCCAGATCGAGAGCCACAAGCTGAGCTTCCGGGAATCAGCCAAAGCACGGGTGGATCACGGCGCAGAAATCGTCATCACCCACTCCCCTGGGGTCGAGACGGGAGGCACTTCCCCTCGTCAGTCCTCCACCGGCAGCATCAACATCCTGGAGTCGCCCCAGCTCTGCACGCTGGCCCAGGATGTCACCGCTGCCCTGGCCAAGCAAGGCTTATGAGCGGGCTGCCTCCGCTTAGGATACCCTCCAAAATCCACACCATTACTCCTCTTTCCATCGATCTCATTCACTCATAGTGTTCTCCCAAGGTCCTTCACTGCAACACTTGACCCCCATAGGTTCTACAGTTGTAGTTGATTGACTGTCGCGTCCATCAACGACCCTTCCAGCCCTTCCAGTGGGATTTTAAAAACTGAATTCTAAGGTTATTCTTTATTCACACGCCCTGGTCACTTTTGATTTGTTTCTCATTCATTTTCGTTCACTGAAATATGGACTTTTCGGTTTAGTTTTAAATGAATGCTAAGGTTCGAGTGGATGTGTTTGTCTACGAAGGCATTGGCGGTTTTACGATTGTACAGTGATTTTTGAGCGTGAAAAGCATCACATTCCACTTGTATTGGGATAAACGGTAAGGTGAACTCATGCATAATGTCCATTCAGAATTTATATGGTACTGAATGCAAAAAAATAGCAACTAGATAGTAGACGCTAGTCTTAAAGATACAACTGTGTGAGGGACTTAACTTACAGAAACATGGCTTGTACCTGCAAAAGAATGGCTGATTAGCATGTCTGCTAACAGGTGACATGACATGAATTTTTGTTTGTGCGTTGGTTGGTTTTAATCATATGATTTCCTGATATGTGCTGAATTGTTGGACAAATTGTGTTCTCTTTCTTTTTATATATGTCACTGTAGTGGAAGTTTTGTATGTTCCCTGTGGCTGCACTGGCTTATTAGCACTTAAATGTGGATAACCACTGCAGTTATGTCGAGTCAAGCGCTGAAAGGCTAGCTTTCCAATAGATTTTTCTTTTCTTTTTCGCAAATCAATGGCCTGCTCTTTTTTGTTCGGTTGTACATTAGTAACTTTATTAAGCTACAACAATGCTGTTATGCTGGCATGGCAAATAAATGATAAATCAATTAGATCTATTTCGAGCAACCTTAAACTTTTCAGTGAGTGTAAAGGGCCAGGATGCATTCAAGTGTCAGATCCTCAGATCCTAAAACAGCCCCTCATGCTCCTGTGATCTCCTTTTGCAGAGACTGGGTTGTACAGTGTATTTGAATGGGCAAAGTTTGTTTCAAAAGTGGAAAAATATGAAGCTTTATATGAAAACATTCCATGAAAAGAGCAGCTACCTTGTGCGATTGAACCAGTAACTTCACGGGAAATGAAAGCCGAAACGACAAAGAAATTAAGAATGGGAGTAACCCTCAGCCTGCAGCTGTTAGAATTCATTTAAATAAAAAAAAAAGAAGAAAACTGTTTGAGCATATTCTCTGCTCACCATTGTGGAACTCCTCTGCTGCCCCTTTTCCTCCTCCCCCGGTGTCAGTTACCCCTCCAGTGTGTTTCTGTGCTTCCTATATTCTTGCCTCCCTTCTCCCAAGCCTCTCTTTGCCTGTGTAAGTGTATTTAAAAGACTGTGTAGATGTGTGCACACTTTCCGATGTTTGAGATGTACTGATGACAAATGCTCCTACAGGATGATGACAACAGAAATAAAGAAATAAAAACAGGTTGGCTCTAGTCGTCTCTGAAAGAATTGTGATCAGTTTATCTCCGGCATGCATTTTTTTTTAATATCCTGTTTAGAGAAACTCAAATATGTTAGCAAGGTGGGGTGTGAATCCTTAAATCTGTGATACAAATTAATTTGTCTTCTTAGAGTTACCTGATCACTTTTATTGTGAAAAACATGTTTGTGTCTATGAAGGCAAGTGTGCAAGGGGGTGCTAACATATTTAAATTTAATTTATTTACTTATGTTTTGCACTTCTGCATTTAGGCCACATAATTGGAACTAGGGATCCTGATGTAATAGTGTCCTGCTGTACTTTTTGTTAATTCTTCTTTACTGTACTATCTTAGCTAGCTTAGCAGCGTGCAAAGACATGCACAGCGCCCCCTAGAGTCCCGCTTTACGACTCAATACACCGGACGTCTTCAGGTGGTTTTTACAGCATCAATTAGCACATTGACGGCACTCGGCCCAAAACTACTCTAGGTTTCGACTCGTTCGCTTTTACACGGGCTTTGTACGGAATAAATGAAGATACAACGTAGTAATTACTGAGTGTTGGAGGAACTGGTAGGCGAATTTTGTTACCTTTGGAGTGAGCCAGTCTGGCTGTTTCCATCAGTGCTAAGCTAAGTTAGCCGACTGTTGGTGTCAGTTAGCCGACTGTTGGTGTCAGTTAGCTTCATATATAGCATACAGACAGGTGGAGTAGAAGACAGCTAACACTTATTTATCTTCTCTGGCTTACTTTTGGTAAGAAAGCAAGATAATAACCATGAGACCATTTTTTTTCTCTCATTTGTCTCATGTTAGAAAAATAAGAAAAAAAATTTCACTTGAGTAACAAGTGCAAATTTGAGCTACTTGAGTATTTAATCTTCTGAAACTCTTAATTCTACTATACTAAATGTTATATTGTACTTTTTGATCTTATAGTTACTATATAGTTACTATGCAAATAATTTTTTTACATGTGTGATCAACTCAGCATACACCATATGATGCGTTACTTTAGATTAGACTAGTAATATATAAAGTAGCTCAAATAGCGTCAATGTAAACATTAATATAAGCCTACATAAAGAATCCTAAAACTTATTCCCTAATTTGAAGTGTCAAATCCGTTGTTTATGCCGTTTTTTATAGCCCACTACCTTGTCCACCTGGGTTATTAAGCAACCTGTTGATATTCAATTGGAGGATTATAGCCCTCACGTGAACGCACCATCCGGCGGCTGCAATTCAGAGTGTGTTTACACCCGTTTGCGTTTAAGTCCTAATCGCCGTGTCATTTCCCATAAAGATGCGCACAGCAGAGGGTTGAGTCGGGAAACATCTGGACCAGCTGCACACTGCTTCTTTAAGCTCCGCCGCCGATAAATTAGCACGGCGATCAACTGTCGCTGTCCGGTGAGGGAGGTGCTGAAATCAGAGCGCTCCCCTTCTCCCCCACCCACCCTCCACCCCCAGCTCTCTCTCTCTCTCTTTCTCTCTCTCTCTCTCTCTCTTGCTGCCGATCGACCGACACTTGCAGCCATTTTACGCAGGACGAACCCAATCATGTCGTGAGGGAAGCTCGCTGGTCACCTGGGCAGAGCCAGCAGCCGCCGCGCGTCCCGGTGGTTGCACACAGGCGGGCGGGCAGGCAGGTCCGGCCAAAATGGTGAAGAGGAAAAGCCTGGACGACAACGAGCCGGAGTGCGGGAAAGGAATACCGTTCCCCATCCAGACCTTCCTATGGAGGCAAACCAGGTTAGTGTGTGCTTCAGTTGAAATTGATAACAGGTGTTTGCCTTTGCTGGGAATAAGGATCAAGGATTTGACAGCAGCTGTGTCATGACACATGAAAGGACACATGCATTTCTATCCTAATAAGCATAAAAATAGATGTAATACCTTATTATAATTCAACCCTGCCACTGAGTGTGTCAGTTGTTTGGTTTCATTGAATGTTTTAAATGGAAGGTGGAGGGCTGCCTTTTTGTAAGGGGTTAACTGTGAGTGGAGACGAACTGCATGATGTCACACCTGTAAAGCAAACATAGAAAGTGGGCCAAAGAAAATATGACTAAATGTCATGTCTAGTATTTTGTTTGTTCGAAATACAATTTGACATTGGAGATTTAATGGTGTAGCCCACATTTATATTTTAAAAAATCTTACATAAGCATCTTTTTTTGTGTGTTTTTCAGTGCATTTCTACGTCCAAAGTTGGGGAAACAGTATGAAGCATCTTGTGTGGTAAGTTATTTCATAATGCAATGTGCGTGGTGAGGGAAAATAATCTCTCATTCCCGTTAATCTGTTTTTACTTTAATGCACCTGCAAATCAAGTGGGCTCTTGATTCTGCATTTAGCGAATTAGTTTTCCCCCTTGCTTCCTCCTATTACCCTAGAGCCAGACCTTTGGAAACTCATATCCATAATGACGTTTTTCCAGATCCCTTTTGGATCTAAACAGAGCTGCCACTGTCTCTCCCACAGGCTTTGCTTTGCTTGGGGCCATGTGGGGCCTTTAGATAGTCAAAGAAAGAAGCTTTAGTCCCTGGCTGATGTCTCTTTTCTCCTTTTCTCTGGCTGCCTACCCAGTCCTTTGAGCGGGTGCTGGTTGAGAATAAGCTCCACGGGCTGTCGCCGGCCCTGTCAGAGGCCATCCAGAGCATCTCCCGCTGGGAGCTCGTCCAGGCAGCTCTGCCTCATGTACTCCACTGCACCTCCATCCTGCTGTCTAACAGGAATAGGCTGGGTGAGGACACGCAACACGCACATTACCTACAGTTCAGGAATTGAGTTGACAGCCTTATCCAGGTTATACTCAACAAAACACAAAACTGATTCTTTCAGTCACAGGGCAGTTACAGAACAGCCTGACTTTACAGTACATCAGGTCTGGATTATCCGAAACAAAATAATTAACGTGTTTATTCAAATTAAATCTTACATTTTTCTGGATCAGGTCAACACATACTGACTATTTAAAGCACACAAATATTAGACAAGAGCATTGATAATGAGAGGAGTACTTCTGCAGTTACCAGAGGATGCAGTGAAATGTTATAATTAGAAATTTTTTTAAATATCAATTTAAAAAAAAATCAATCAATTCAATTCAAAATCAATTTCACCATTTACCAGTCAGATGCTGGTAATATATACAAGTTGCTAGTAGATGTGTATCACTCACCAGCCAAAAAAAAGATAATCTATTGAATGAGTGGTATAAATAATAAAAAAATATATATATAGCTAAACGTCTAGCTTCTGCCACCAAAAGTACTACTGCAAACTTGACGAAACCAACCTAAACATTGACAGTTTAATTGTAATAAAAGTATATTGTAAATCGTGGTTATCTGATAGGGCTGTGGCTGTAGGTATTTAAATAAAAAGTTTGGGAATAACTGATATTACCAATAAGGCTGCGACCAACAACTAAATCCTTGGTCTTTACGATGTCAGCAAAAAATATGACAATTTTCTTTTTTACATTATTCAATCGGATTTGATATACTTTAGGTCTTAATAATCACTAGAAGTTATAAAGTAGCATATACACTGAACATTAACCCCTGACCTCTGACCTCCGACAGGCCACCAGGACAAGCTGGGCGTGGCCGAGACCAAGCTGCTCCACACGCTGCACTGGATGCTGCTGGATGCTGCCCAGGAGTGCAACCACGAGCCCAGTTTGGGCCACGGCTGGTCTGGGGGCAGCAGCAGCAGCGCCTTTCTCCAGCCGGTGGGCAACCAGGGATCGTCCCCTGGGGCTCCCGGTTCATGCTCCGGCTCTGCCCTAGGGGGGTCAGGGCCCCAGCACAGCGGCTCCCTGCTGGACGAGGACGAGCATGCTCGTACCAAGTTGTTCCACAAGAGCATGGCCACAGTGGAGCTGTTTGTGTTCCTGTTTGCTCCGCTTATTCATCGCATAAAGGTCTGTACCTGGTGATACAAATGTTTTTAGCCTTGGAATATACTCTTATAAGAGCAAGCAATATACAGGGTTATTAACATCCATTTTTACAGTGCAGTTCAAGTGTTTTCTATTGTACAAAGAATGACTTTCGAGATAAATTGTATATATTTGTATTTTCTTTGAAATATTTCTTTTAGCAGCAGTTTCATTCAGCCTCATTCTAAACTGTTCCAAATCAACCCTTCCAACACACATACTGAGGGCCACCCTATAGCTATGGATCTGTGTGTACAAACAGAATAAGTGTCAATTAACCCTGATGTAATCCAACAATATCATAATATCTAAGCCTTTAAAGTAATAAAACCTGTTTAATACATCTTACAAGTTGCTTCTTGCTTTGATTGGATGACAATTGGATGGTTGAGAATGAAAATCTGCTTCCTCTATAAATTACTTTTCTAAATATGTCACTTTCTTTTAAGGAGTCGGACCTGACCTTCCGATTGGCCAGCGGTTTGGTAATATGGCAGCCAATGTGGGAGCACCGGCAGCCTGACATCTCTGCCTTTACTGCACTCATCAAACCTGTCAGAAACATTGTGACAGGTGGGGAAAGACTTACTTACAGCCATACAGATCCCATGCAAGACTTAATCTTCTTTTGTTTGTTCATAATTAAGACATGTAATCGGCTATGCCTGTCTCAACAGCAAAGAGGAACTCCCCAGTCAACAACCAGTGCAGCCCCTGTGGATCTGGCAACCCAGGTCCCATGGTGAGTTAGTGTTTTAAGCTCAGATCTTGTCTGTTTTTGCATCCCATGTTGATTGAATGTGTTCAGGCAAGAGTCTGAGGCTTCTTCTCCTCCCCCTTTCAACATCCCCCAGAGGCTGGCTGCTAATATTCATTAGCACCAGCCATCCGGGAGCATTAGCGTGTTTAGCCAGGGTCAGGACAGAAACCTCCCGACAACCTCAGACTCTTTAATTATCAGGAAATGTCTGTCTGTCTTGCCGCCTGTTTTTCCATCTAAAGTATCTGTCCATCTCTCCCCTCCCTCCCACAGGGCTTCCAGGTGGTTTGCGAGGCCGCCCAATCAGATTCCTCCTCCCCCGCTGCTGGCGAGCGGAGCTGTCGTCGTGGCAACTCAGTCGAGAAAGGTGGCCCCTCCCAACAGCCCCCACCGGTGAAAGGCCCTTCTAAGAAAAAGTGAGCAACGTAAATCACTTTAACCTCCAGAAGCAGTGAGATAGGTAGCGTTTGGTCATATGTGCGTTATTGATTTTTGTTTCTGGGCTTATGTTGAAGCTTAATGCCCATTCAGGCTCGCTGTTAAACAGGACGGGGTAGAGGTGTCATAAAGAGGGTAAATGTAACATGGCCACTCCACATGGGAAGTCTTCTCTTTCTTATGAGCTTGAGCGTGTGTATATATAGATATATCTATATATATATATATATGTATATATAGATATATATGAAACATGTGTCTCAAGCATATTAATCATTATTGTAGATTCATAATGATCAAAACATGAATTCCCTCCAAACACTGCTTTCAGAAAAGCTCTCTTAAACAAATAATTTGTCCGTGATGTACCCAAGAAGCCAGTGGCGGGTTGAAGCAGTGCAGTGACCCGCGCTGACACAGAGCTGGTGCCATCATCTTGGTGATGGCAAAACATTTAGCCCTGCGGCGGCGTCTGTCGAACAGCACAGCTCACTCCACTAGCTTGTGAGAGCTAGTGTATATGAATAGCCCCTCCTTCCCCTGTGTAATGTGTTGCTCTAAGCAGTGCTGTCTCCTCAGTCAGCACACACACACACACACACAGAGCCTTGTCTTCCTTGAGCATCAGCAGACCCATCTGACGTTTGTCCACGCAATCAGGGTAATTATGCTGAAGTAATGTGCTACATGTCTAATGCTGGCAGTGTCCCTGGCCTGGCATGACATGGCCTGGCCTGGCCTGGCTTCGTTTAGTCTGCCCACGACTAAGAATCAATCTGTGCTCGCTTTGGCACAGATGACGCACGTTTCACCGCTTCGGCTGGAAGCGAAAGGTAAATCACTATAACGAGTGTCTGATTTTGTTCGCGAAAGAAAGTAAAAAAAAGAAATTCCATAAGGCAAGGCAAGTTTATTCATACACAACGAAAAGGTGAGCAGATAAAAGAAAAGTAGAAAAAGACAAAACGACAATAAAACAAATAAAAGAACACATAAAGATAGAAGTTAAAATAGATTTAAATTAGATCAGCCAAAAAAGAACATGACAATTAACAAAAAACATCTGAACAGTTGGGTTTTAGGAGCGGTCTACAGCTGAAACATATCTGAGAGGTATTTTGTTGCTGCCACATCTTATATTTATCTCATATTTATATATTTGCAGTGTTACAAACTGGGTGTCTGTGGTGAAGTTTTTCTTCATTGCATACACACTAAAAATGCAACTATGCACACAATTCTGAAAACTTGAAGCTCATGTATCAACAACAACTGCTAAACTCTCAGCACAATTCCATTGTTTTCACTCAAATAGAAATTATAAATCAACCAGGACTGAAATCTTAAGGATTGCCACTTTAAGTATACATACAAATAATGTGTTATTAATAGCTCTAATAGCTACATCCAATGTTTGTGATCCATGATTGCTGGTTTGAATTTGGTGAAACTGCAAGAATATGACACATTGTGTTACCAGAAAACACCATATATGCTCTGCAGGGAGTCCCCAGATAAACACATTTGCATGCAGCACTTCCTATGTGGGTGTTTTTCTGTTTTTAAGTTTATCATGGCTGGTCCGTCATCATCAGTGGGCTGAGAGAGTTGATGAGCCATACATTGCTCATCTCAACTCCGTCTGACATCCAAACAAGTCACTCCAAATGCTTCTCGTGATCACTCTGACAGCCTGCAACTGACTGCAATTCAAAATGAGCCCTCACCTCCCCCTCCCCCAAGCTAGTTATATCCTCATACACTGCAACACCAAAGGGTTGTGTAGCAGTCACATGGTAATGCAGTAAGGGAGAGATTTATCCCTATTGTTTCTCAGCACATACTCAA
>CALSCE010010776.1:8994249-9052961 GCA_943593645.1 Bovichtus variegatus | reverse complement strand
ACGGGAATTTTGACATTTGAGGGGATTTGAATTTAATTCATGCTTTCAAATTGTTGGATTCCCGCTGTATGGATCCACAAAGGGGTGGGGCTGCACTGTTGGCCCACACCAGCAGATTTCAATCCAATCTAATCAAAAAAGCCTCTGAATATAAATCTTTTTCTTTGTCAACGCCGAGGCCCTGTGAGAGTTTATATTTGTACCTCCTCCTCTTGTGAACGCACCTCTGCGCCGGGCTGCACAGATAAAATAATTTCCGCCATCAGCTGCTGTGATTAATGCAGCTTACTCATCCGCCGCCGCATCGCGCTCCACTCAGAGCACTGCTGATGCTGAGGCAGTTTCCATGGCAACCGCTGGCTGCTGCATCGCTCCTACCGCATGGAGTCGGGGGCTGGGCCGCTTCCTCTCGGAGGGCCTCGGGTGACTGTCGTCACTCGGTCTCCCTGGCAACCTGACACAACAGCAGAGAGTGTGTGTGTGTGTGTGTGTTGTCTAGACAGTGAAACATGATACATCCTCCCTCTGCTGTCCACCCTCAAAGTGATTCATGTAGAAATCGACCATCTCTTCCTGCTCCATTTATTACAAGGGCCAAGATTAAATGCCTTCCTCTGTGTCTCTCTCCCTCTCTCATGGTATCAATATGTTTCTCCACAGTGTGTGGAGCTCTACGTTCTGCAGCTCACCAACCGCTGACCTTCATTCCGGCTTATTTATAGTGGACTCACGTAGGCTTAGGCTCCCCTCTCTCCACTGCTCTCCCAATGATGCTGGAGGGGGGCTCTGCCCTTGTTTACCATCCTCCTTCGATGCATTATTAATGAAGCATTGTGGCGGGAGTTGATGACAGGCTAATATAACAGGAAAGGTCCTGACAGTGTAATTGTTGTGTGTGTATATAGTTAGTTGCGTTACAGTTCTGGAAAGCTTAAGAACAACGCTCAAGTTTGTGTTGCATTTTAGCATTGTTTTTCATGATCCTTAATTTGGCTATTAATAAGGCAGTTGTCAAATTTGTATAATGCCACTGCACTGTCACTTCTTTTCAGTATCTCTAACTTTTTAAAGTTATGCCACCTGTTGGCATGTCAGTGATACTAAAGTGTTCCTAGTATCATTTTTATACAATTTAAAAAAAAAAAAAAAAAAAAAGTAATAATCTTAATGGATTTTGTGTTTTTCTTCTTTTCAATTTCCATTTGCGATAAATACATTTGAAAATCTGACACTGAAGTTCCCAACATGGGAAGGGAAACAATAATTGCCGCATGCAGTCATTGACTCATGCTTAGTTCCAGACAACTTTTCGGAAGTTGGAAATTTCAACAATGAAAAGACCTCTGAGTTGTCTGGAACGCAGCATTATTCTAAGAGGCTACATTTATTCACAGTGAACATCAGGGTTAAGCAGCAAAATCACCCTTGTCTCTTTGCTCTTCTCGAAGGACTTCAGCCCCTGCCGGCCTGCCAACCTCCCTGGCCCAACGAGCGCGTTATGCCACTTACTTTGACGTGGCGGTGCTGCGCTGCCTGCTGCAGCCACACTGGACAGAGGAGGGCGTGCACTGGGCCCTGATGTACTACCTGCAGCGCCTCAGGCAGATCCTGGAGGAGAGACCTGAACGCACCCCGGAACCTTTAGTCGCACCTCTGCCACGCCCACGCAGCAGCTCCATGGTGGCTGCCACGCCTTCACTGGTCAACACCCACAAAACTCAGGTAATATAAGGAGGACAAGGTCTTTTATATGTTTACATGTTATTTTTTTGTAATGTGGTGTGAATCATCTGGCTCCTTCTACTGTGTTTTGCAGGATATGAGTCTGAAATGCAATGAAGAGGGAAAATCTCTCAGCACCGAGACGTTTACAAAGGTTTCTCTGACCAGCCTCCGGCGACAGGCAGTCCCTGACCTCTCCTCCGACCTGGGCATGAACATTTTCAAGAAGGTCAGAGCCAGACATCCAGATGGGCACTTGTCCATGATAACATGCTAATTTTATCTGTAGTAGATTAAACTCAGAAGTGGATCAGGACAAGAAAGGCAGTGGTATCTAGGTCACAAGTACAAAACATTCTAAATTGATTCATTTTCTGATTTAATTCTGTGTGATGTTCCTGCCATGGACTATTGACTAACATTTTGTGTTCAGTTTACTTTGTCAAAGGCAGAAAAATAACTAAAGACACACATTTGCATCAGAACTGAGAGGATTGTGTTTCGTATTTGGAAGCCCTTCTCTTCCTCTTCTGTTTCAGTTTAAGAACCGGCGTGAGGACCGTGAGAGAAAGGGCTCCATCCCCTTTCATCACACGGGGAAGAAGCGTCAGCGCCGTATGGGGGTTCCTTTCCTGCTCCACGAGGATCACCTGGACGTCTCTCCGACCCGCAGCACCTTCTCCTTCGGAAGCTTCTCCGGCCTGGGTGACGATCGGCGGGCTCTGGAACGCGGGGGCTGGCAGGCCACCATCATGGGTAGGCAGAGTGCTGTTCATAATGAGAATAGATTGCATGTCACCAGTTTCGAAGTCTTGCTTCCTCTCCCCCGAGCTCCCACTTGGTGAGTCAGAGGATTCGGGATCTAGTTGGCAGCTAGTGAATTAGGTCAGTTCATTAACATTGGTATTTTTTGTTAGATTTCTTCTCTGAGAAGAGTGAATAAAATTTGCTCAAGGCACAAAGGCGTTATGCAGAGTTAGGGACTTTTTAAAGCCTCCTTTCCATGAACCCCATACTGTCACCATACTGTTATATATCTGCTTAGCTTAGCTGCTGCTTCAAATTAGCTCCATTTCCCAGGATGACATTTTTCAAAAATGCCCAGCAGATTGCATTCAGCTGGCATTATTTTTTGTGTGCGTTTGGATCTGTATGCGTGCGTGTTTGATTCAACCTGATATGATATCCGCGTCACTTTCCAGGCAAATTCACACGGAGGGGCAGCACAGACACAGCTGCAGACGCCGACAGCCTGAGCGCCAAACATTCTCATTCCCACCACTCTCTGCTCAGAGACATGCCCGACCACTCCAACAGCCACAGCGACAACACCGTCAAAGAGGGTAAGGAGAAGGCGAAGGCAGAGCTGTGGTTAGTTGAATTGATCCTAAAGGGGTAGTTTGGATGTTTTGGATGTGTGAGGTAACTATCCATAGTCATTGTATTGCCTACAGTAGATGGCGGTCTGCACGCACGAAAGCTTAGCAATGTACTGCTGTGGACAGGGGCAGCAGCAAAACATATTTTAGCCACCTAAAAAACATCTATATCAGCTTAAGTGTACACTATGTTTAGAATATTTTTTTACTTGCCGCTTTACCTTGCCGTCAGCCTGCAATTTCTGGCGGGGAACAGAAGCCGTTTTCTATGCTCTCTTCAAAGCCACCAGACTCCATTGGGGAAAAAACCCAGTAATTTTTCCTCGCAGAACACGGGGGCTTGTCCGTCTACTGCTTCATGACCGGTTAGTTTGTTTGTATTATTGTGTGACTTTGGTTAGTTCGGATTCAGAATATTCACAGAATAACACAAACAAACTAACCAATCGAGGCAGCGGTAGACCAGCCCTGTGTTCTGCAAGGTAAAATTATTGTTTTTTTCAATGGAGTCTGGTGGCTTTGGTTGAGAGACGAGATGGATAAAATGACCCCTTTCGGAAAGGGCTGTCTAAATATAGTGTACACTTAAACTGATATTACATCTTTTAGATTGCACAGTGGTACTTTGCTTTTACATTGGTTTCTCCAAACTGGGGAAGCGACGGCTGCCATCTACTGTAGGTACTGACTATGGATGAGTTCCTTTATACAACCCCACCTCAAAACATTCAAGCTATCCTTTTAACACCAAGATCATCTGAGTGCAAGTCGTGACCAAGAAAAGAGCAAGATAAACCAAAACCACATTTCCAAATAATCCAGCACTTAAAGGAGTTTCTTCAAATGAACAGATTTTGCACATGCACTCTATAATGCAATCTTTCTGTCAACTTTTCAGTATCCAACAAATAAAAATAAAAAAAGATATTGTTAACATAGTTTGAAAGCTCTTATAAGGTAGTGTAGGTAAAGTAAACTATTAAAAAAAAAAGAAATGACAAATGTTTGAGCTCCCTAAGAGGTTTTCAGAGTGTACGATATAATAATATCAAACATACACTTTTCATGGAAGTATAACCAGATGAACAAAGTGCTGTAAGATGAAAACTACAATCATATGACTATCCATCAGCTGCAATAAACGCCAGACGCGACTGGCTCCACTGAGACCTGCTGACCAAAAATAGGACAGGATTATATAACAGTAATATTCCTTTGACAATGCTAATTTACATATACCAAGAACAGTGCTGGCTTCAGGCTGTTTACCACACGGCATCCCATGCATGCTATTCGGTTTACGGAGAACAAGAGATAATTATAGAAGAGAGTTGATTCTGACAGGATTGACTCTATAGTTAATCTGCCAGCAAAATGTAAATGTATAGAAAACAGAATTTTGAGTACAGGCACAGAAAAACAGGCTGTGCAGTTGAAAATAGACAAAATGGAGCGTTCAACATTAGAAAACTGTTGCCTCTCGTAAAAACAACGACATTCATCCGGCTGTACCATCCACTCACGGCCTCCTTTCGCCCCCTACAGTTCGATCTCAGATCTCCACCATTACTATGGCGGCGTTCAACACCACAGTGGCGTCCTTCAACGTTGGCTACGCCGACTTCTTCACGGAGCACATGAAGAAACTCTGTAACCCTGTCACTGTCCCCGAGATCCCCGTGGAGCCTCTGGCCTGCGCCAACCTGCCGCGCAGCTTCACCGACTCCTGCATCAACTACTCCTGTCTGGAGGAAGGGGAGAACATCGAGGGGACCAATAACTTTGTGCTGAAGAACGGCATGCTGGATCTCACTGTGAGTGTTGGCTCACTCAATGAGACCTACAGTAAAGGATCCCTGTGGGCTAATACGTATAATGGAAGTTATTGGCCTTCTGCTGCTCCACTAACCAACACCAATGGGAATCCAAACTGAATTTAATGCTTTCTTTTCTCAATCTTGCTGCGAGTTGTATAAAATGTCGAAGATTTGATGCTGTCTTTTGCAGATTAATACAATGTAATAGTGATCCAACTTATTTCTACCTCATTAAGGCTTTTCGGTTTGCTTTCTGGTAGATTTTTTTAGTTTCTCTTGTATATAATTTTTTGAAATGATACATTTAGGGTTCGCACAGTTGGTTGGACAAAATAAACCATTCCTTTTTCTATTTCAGGCTGTCTTGCGGGCTCTCTATGCCGTCCTCAGCCACGACATCAGTTCCAGGATCTGCGACGTCGCCCTCAACATCATCGACTGCCTGCTGCAGCTGGGCGTGGTGCCCGGCATGGGCAAGAAACTGTCCAAGCCCGACAACAAGGAGAACCAGGAGGCGCGAGCCAAAGACGCGGCCGGGCAGGGCCTCGGAGGTGGCGCCCAGGGAGGCGGGGCCGCCCCGGGGGCGGGTGGAGGGGGAGATGGCGGCGGAGGTGGAGGAGGAGGGGGAAGTGGTGGAGGGAGTGGGCAGGGGAGCAAGGATGATGTGAAGAATAACAAGGATAATGATAAAAAGGTGTGTTCTTGCTGTACTTTTGCATAGCGATTATAAACTTAGCGGATATCTACATAATGTTCATGTTTGTATCCTTCACCTTGAAAGCAGGAGGGCTCCGGCTTCAGCACCCACCGCCTGGCTCTGACCATGCTGATAAAGATAGTAAAGTCGCTGGGCTGTGCCTACGGCTGTGGCGAGGGACATCGCGGACTGTCTGGAGATCGCCTCAGGATGCAGGTCAGACTTCTCTACCTTGGCTGACCCTCCTTTCAGGGTTGCTACGCAGTATTTCCAGGTCTGGTTTGGTATGAAAAAAGAAGAGTATTTAAAATATTTGTGTTTCCAGACTATTGCCCTTATTCTGTTTTCTGAAATAAAAATTTGAAACATTAAAACATGGTGTTTTAATGGCGTTTGTAGCCAAAATGTTTACCACTGTACAAGGCAAGAAGCACAGATTGTGATGCCTGAAATGTATTCATTTTGTATTGATGATTTGTGCTTTGGTGTGTGGTACTGGGCTGAGTTCTCTTTCAAAGCTGATCAATATTTTTAATTGTTATATTAAGTGGTACTAGACAAATCAAATTCTACCTCGACATCTGATATCTTTCATGAGAATCAATGAAAAGTGACGAAAACGGTACAGCCTGCAAACATGGCCACTTTATTTCTCCCTGACTGCTTCTTCTTCTTCTTCTTCTTCTAATACATCCTGTTCCAATTCTTTCCTTCCAGGCCCAGAACTGCCTGACCAGCCTTTATAAGCTGGACAAGGTGCAGTTTCGACAGACAATGCGCGAGTATGTCAACAAAGACTCTCTCAATAACATTGTGGACTTCCTGCATGCACTGCTGGGCTTCTGCATGGAGCCCATTACTGACAGTAAGTATGGTGGTGTGTGTGAGTGGGACCAGATGCAGATCGCTACAAACAAAAATAATATATGCATATGCGCTGATTGCAAATGCACAAATAGGGTGAACCCGGGTCTGACTGACATTGGTTTGGAGTGTTGATACGATTCAGGTTAGGAGTGATGCTGTAAGAAAAAAAAGTTCATAGTCTGTGCAGTAGGGCTGCAACTAACGTTTGCGTTTTATTACAGATTAATCTGGCAATTATTATTTTTGATTTAAGTGATTAAAACCAGAGAAAAACACAAAAAGCCAGCAAGCTGACAAGCGCTAACAGGCTAAACAAGACCTGGCTAATATGGTGTACAGCCTAGCGTTATACCGGCACAACATCAGCACGTTAGTATTGTTAGTGAGCATGTTGGCATGCTGACTTTTGCATTTAGCTCAAGCCAGTTAAACCAAAGTATTGGACAAATTTAAATGTTCACCTGATGACGGCTCTGGGTGAAAAGTCTTAACAATTTACGATTTTCAAAAATAGTTTTCAATTTATTGACCAATGGTTTCAGCACTACTGTTAAGATGTTTACACTCAAGCAAACAGTTTTTTATACAGTTATATTATAACCATTTAAATATATATCACACTCAAAGGTCTAATATGGGTGCTACATTACAGAGTAGAATAAAAGTTAATAATCACGTTCTAATGTGGTTGACAAAGCTGAATTGTCCTGCCACCGTCTCACCCGCACTTCGACTTTGCATTCCAGCGCTACCACTGTTTATATATCTGTTTTTTTCCCTTCCTCCTTCCACTTGCTCTGCTTGTCTGTGTCCCTTTTTGTCCTCCTGCTTCCATCTCCCTTCTTTTTCTTCATCCACTTCAATGAGCTGGATCCTACCTTCCTTACTCACTCATCCATTCTGTACACTTGCCAATCCAAAGCTTTGCCCATTACATCTCTGCTCAATCAGTGGCTTTATTGCTGAGCATTGAGACGCATTGTACATGCCAATTCAGTTTTGCACTGAAATTTGAACTGTTTTGTACACGGTAAATACAATCAGCACAATGATAGCATACACAAGTCTGTGCAATTGGCAAGTTACTGAACCGATGAGTGTTTTAATTCTCAAAGTGAACAAGGCACCCTGTTTAGTTTTTTGGTGTGTGCGTGTGTGTGTGCAATCTGTGTGTGTGCGTCTCGAGTTCACCTCCTCCCGGAGGTGGGGTGCCACGTCCTTTCTGACACCTCGTACATGTGTGTGCTGGCCTGATGTCAATCAACTTGTGCCCCGCCTCTTTTCTCTTGCAGAGTACGGCAGTGCAGGTGAGAGGTCCAGGAGGGCGAAAAAAAGAAACATCGGTAGATACACATGATCAATAATGATAATAGCTGAATATACTCACCTGATCAGACCCTTCCCTAGGCACCGCTTCCATTGCTGCACCCCTCACTCTCTCCGAAAGTGACAAAACTCAAGTGCAACTAAATTTAGACTTGTATGATTAAGTCTGGTATGTATAGAGCTTATATATATATATATATTGCATAGACAATACGTTTAACTGGACCAAGAGAATAAGCCCCATAATCTATGTTTTTATAGCAGGCCATGGTTCCCACAGGTCCTTGAAATCCTTGAAAGTTTGTGAATTTGGGTGGGGGGTCAAAAATAGACATAAACAGAAATGGGCCGTTGAAATCAAGGCTGTGAAAGTTTTTGAAAATCGACATTGGTCATTGAACATGCTTGAATTCATACATTTTGTGCAGGAATAAAAAATGAAAGTTATTTTACTTAGCTCTTCAACTCGTATATAAGTCGCTGTCTTTATCGCTCAATTTACAAACTATATTGTTATGCTGTGTTAGAGAACACAAGAGAGCTCATAGTCTGCACATTCAAGCCTCTCTCTTTAATTGTTGTCTGTGAGCTTCTGTAAAGCCTGCTCGTTCTCATTATAGAAATGCTCAGTGTTGGAGCAGTAATTAACATCGAAGCGTGTCTCATACGATGCCGTGTTCGGTGCTTGAAATTGACAGAATTGGCCCTGGAAGTCCTTGAAACGCCCTGAATGTTTAGGTGTGGGAACCCTGGCAGGCCTTAGTCACTTGCATGTATTCCTTATCCTCTACCCAGATCCTTTTCAGTTTGCTTCTCCCCCATTTGCTTTATGGACCCTTTTCTTTTGCCCCACCTGCCCCCCCCTCCCCTCTCTGTTGTACTGTCACTGTTTTATACTGAAGCTGGTCAGCTGTCACTAATGTTCTCCACCCGCTGACTAAACCACCCCCTGTGTGATCCGCGGTCTCTCCCGCCTCCCTCTTGCTTCCAGACAAGGCAGGCTTCGGCAACAACTTCACCACGGGGGACAACAAGTCCGTGGCCCAGAACATGGAGGCGGTGGTGGTGGGCTGCATGTTCAAGTCCCTCATCACCCGCTGCGCCTCGACCACACACGAGCTGCACAGCCCAGAGAACCTGGTGAGTTGTGTGCGAGATTACCCGTCCATCTGCCTCTCTGCCTTCATGTTCCCTGTACCTTGATTCAGACTGTGCCTCACATATCACTTGTACTCCCACTAGATTCAGACACTCCTATTTCCTTTTGCAGGATGTTGCAGTTGAATTATTAATGGATCATTTTGTACTGAGCCTAGAGACAAACAATCACTTATGCCGCCTTTGTTAATGCCTTGTCATACATGATGAATTGGACATGAGGGGTACTAAATCTCGCTGTGAGTAAAGACATTAACTTGAGATATTCTCAGTTGTTTGCTAGAACAGATGGTTCTTCTCAAATATCTTTTTTTATTTTGTTGGAAATTTGTTGGAAATTTGTCGGAAATGGCATCAACTGATCCCTACAAAAATACTATAAACAATTGTACAATACATCTGAATTATCATGAAAGCTGTATAGAAGAAAATTACAATATAAACATGAAAAACAATCTTTTTAAAAAAAAATAATAATTTATATAAAAATAGCAACATTGTGTGAATCTGTTCTTTCTTGCATGATAATTCCTGTATTTCTTTAAATCATGCTCTATTTTTCACTTCTCTAACATGATAGGGCGCTTGACAGCTTTTCAATAGAATCCTATATTCTCACATCCCTCGTACAGATTTTGATTTAATTCTTAGTTTCATAGGTCATTGGAACCTACAGTCTTCCATAGGTGGTTGAAAAATGACCTGTATTATATTCACTGGTTTTTGTTGATAATAAATATTCCCTATTTATATATTTTTCTATGTCTGAGCACTGAGGTACCATGACCACTCGTGGTGCCTAGAAAGCCTCAAGGCTGGCATGACTGGTGTACGTTGGCGGAAGGTGACACACTTTTCAAGGCAGGCTTTATTATGGCACAGGATCAGAGGCCACCCACTCACAAGCTGGAGCTGTTGTCTCGATAAACTCCAACATGCTCGCATACATCATCCATTTATGCATATATGCATGTGCAAACATACACACTGTTTGATGCCGACTGCACAGTAATGTCAGTCTGATTCTACGTCGTAGCAGTCCAATTTCCGTTGTATTTTTCTTCCTCTGACCCACTTTCTCGTTCACCTACACATCCCCCTCTCTCACTTGTTTGCCACCCTCTTCGTACCCAGGGTCTGTACTGTGACATCCGGCAGCTGGTGCAGTTCATTAAGGAGGCCCATGGGAATGTGTTCCGCAGGGTGGCACTGAGCGCGCTCCTGGACAGCGCCGAGAAGGTCGCCACCACCAAGAAACCCGAGGAGAAAGAAGAGACCAAGCAGCCCGGACCCAGGAGGTACTGGCCAATCAGTGGCCAGAAATGGCCTCAATGACGTCACATTCAAATAAATCTACTCAAAATGTCTTGCAATGATCATTTGACTATTTTGGAAGTGTCCTTCAGCATAGACCTTATACGCCCCTCCCCATTTCGTAAGATCACTCTCCTATTTCTCCTATTTCTTCTTTTCTGACCATTTTGAGCTACGCTTCTCATCACTGCTGGCTGTTTTTTGTTTTGTTTAGTTTTTTTAAGTCCTGTCTGCATCCGTTTTTCTTGCTTGAGTGACTGATTCCATGTTTTTATTTTCAAAATGATGTGGCGGGTGGCATACGGGGCAGCCCTCCCAGGAGGCACCTCCACTATTTTTGCCTCATCATGTGACTCGTAATGGAAGTCGCATGACGACCGCATTAAAGACTCTTTGTTTGGCACTGCCAGTTCAAGGCACTGGGATAAAGATGAGACACCACATTACAGTTCAACCAGTTTATATTTAATATGGCGCCAAACTTTTTTGCCAGTTTTGCAAGATTTGCAATGAGCAGCATGGTGGCTTATGTGTGGGGTTTGCATGTTTAGCCTGAGTTTCTTCAAGGAGCTCTGGTTTCCTCCCCAAAAGACATGCATGGCAGTTGTTGGAAATATTTCTGTGTAGTCATTGGAGCATTGAATTTCAGCTGTCAGAAATGCAACTTCTCTTTTAAGTAGAATTTTAGGAAAGGAAATAATAACCTCCAGTATAGAAATCAAAAAATTGTATATTTCAAACTATGGAATAAATGGTTTGAATATGATTCCCATAATTAACATAAGAGTATTAGGGGACAGCCTAAGGGCAAGAAATGAGGGCACGAAGATTCTGTTTATTTTTGCATTTTTGAGAATAAAGTAGATTTTTTTTCTATTGATGTTGATGTTTATTCTCAACATTTTGACTTTGTTGCTAAAATGCAAAATAAAAAGTGTTTTTATATGCCTGGCACTAAACCTGAAAGTTCAACCTTATTTTTTACATTTTAACTTTATTCTCGAAATACAACACAAAAAAATTAATTTCTTCATCCTTTTATTTTTTTACCCTTAAGCTTGGCCATAATACTCTTCCATAGTAAGTAAATAGCATAGAAACATTTATAATTAAACTTATGCACAAGATTTCCATAAACTATTTCCATAGTCTTGAGAAATAGTTGATTGAGTATTTAAATTATGCATTAATTGATTATTAAATATGGATGATCAATCAACAAATAATTTATTTATTCTTCAGTTTTGTTTTTTTTTGGTAATACCTAAAAATATTTATTTTGTTAAAGTTTTTACTTTTACTGCAAAATTCATTTTAATATTGTAGACATATAAAACTATGCAGTGTAAGCAATAAAGGCATATGAAAGTAACTATATGATGACAAATAGTAAATGGTGGATGAATTTCATTATAAAAACTGCAAATCTTCAACTTGTAATAACTGACACTCTTCTAGTTCCCATCAGAACCAAATAATTGCACCTTCTTTTCACTGAATACTAAACTTTCATGGGGGCATCACACGGGGAGGGCTCACTGCATCAGGAGAGTTTTGTCGGTGTCTGAATCAGGTGTGTGTTGGGGTGTGTGTGTGCGCAGGTCAGAGGCCGGTGTGTCAGGGGAGAAGGGTCAGGTGTCCAGTGCTGCAGATGAGTGTCGCAGCTACATCTCCAGTAGACCCCCCCAGACACCCGAACAGTGAGTGTCCACCTTCATATAGCACCATCTATGTCGAGCCCAGGCTGCCATTTCTCTGCTCAAAATAGGAAAACGTTAAACACTCTCCCTGTTGCTCCCTCTCCCCTTGAAATAAAGAACAGGTCACAGTGCTAAACGTAAAATGTACGCTAAAAGATATACAAATTTGTATTCGTTTTCATCCTTGTGTAAACCTTTCTCCACTCCCTCTCTGTAACTCCAGTGAAGAACAGATCCCGGGCGCTCTGCTGGGCAGGAAGGACTTTTGGAGGAAAATGTTCAAGTCGCAGAGTGCCGCCAGTGACACCAGCAGCCAATCGGAGCAGGACACCTCCGAGTGCACCACTGCCCACTCTGGCACCACCACTGACCGGCGCTCACGTTCAAGATCCCGTCGCATTTCACTTCGCAAGAAGCTGAAGCTGCCAATAGGTAAGAGCAGTTGTTACCCTTTTTTTTTTTTTTTAGGTAGGTCATTTTTTTCGGGCTTTGGCACAAACATCATCAAATTCTGCTAAATGTCAATCAAACCAAACTTCAAAGTGTAAAATCAAAATTATCTTTATCTTTTTTTATCTATGATATGGGTTAATTTTCCATAATTTTTTTTCCTTAAAAATATAATATGTATCATTTACGCATTGAAATGTCGACTAGACTTATGTTACATATTTTGTTGAGTGGTGTAGAAATTTGTCATTTTAACCAACTTAACGGTGCGTTTCATTTGGTCACCTGTCATAGCGACGTATGCACTTTGAGTATGCTTCGCGTTGTGGTTGTCTAGCAGAAGCTGTCACAAATTGACATTCAGTTCGGTTTTAAGCCACATTTTTACTATACGCTTTTTAGTTCTTGGATGTTTTTAACCGTGTATTTTAACCTGATGAAGGATTTTAGTCATCAGACGTCTGGATCTGAAGTTATCAGAGAAACAAGCTGAGCAAACGATAGCGGAAGCCAACTGCGTTTGAGAAACACAGATTTTTAATGTGAAACTTCTTCATTCAGAGTTTTACTCGCGTGCCAGTTTGTTTTTGAGAGTTGGAGACCTCTGCGTATAATTCGGCTCCTGGTTAAACCCTCCTGAACAATGAACAATGAAGGAATGCTAACCGTGAGAAGCTGACAGCAATGTTGGTAAAAACAACAATTCCCGTGACCCCACACTACTTCACGATTGAGAGACCCCTAGTGGCAAGGAAATTACATATTGTGCATTTGATGCAACATATTCCTCAAATTCACAGACTTTGTTTTCCACCTGACAAGTGATGTGAATACAAACCCACTTGAAAAAATAAATAAAGCACTTTATGTCTGGTTTTGGTCAAAGATGGGGAATTTCCTTATTTGTAATGCACATGCTAACCAGAGAGGAACATATTGACTGATTTCAGTACCTAACAAAGCTTCCAAATCCTTGTTTGTAATATCAGATCTGGTATTAGTATGTATTTTCATCACCATACCTCATTGCATTTGCTGTCCCGGCTGTCACCTTGAAGTTCACTCTAACATGATGTGTTTTGTATGTCTACCACTGAAACACTGCCTGCCGCGAGGCCAAGTCACTTCATCTCTTTGGTCTGTTTTGTATTCCTTTTTGTGCCTTAGCATGCCGTGGGACTGTTCGCCTACCACTCACTCTCTCTGTCTTACGTATGTGGATGTGGAACCATCTTCATAGTATTTGTTTCATGTCTGTTTGTGTTGGTCATCTCTCCCAGTGTGTACCGTGTTACAGGCCTGGGTCAAATCGTATTTGCAAATTGTATCAGATGGATGGAGGGTACAGACTCTTCCCTCCGGCATGTACGCTGTCAAACACTGTAACAGCCAACTGCAGAGCTCAGCTCAAAGCGTTATATGAAGTGAAAGCTAGGCACGGCTCGACGACGCTAAAAACCTTCTTGCCGATTTTTCCCAAGATGTTGAAACATTGAAACATTTTGGTAATTCAAAACATACCATGAAAGTGTATTTGCAAATACCACTCGTCCAGGGTCTTCTGTTCACTTCACTTTTTAATGAACCCGAGTCTGTGACTTTCTGTGAATTTGAGTGCCATTTAATGTATGTGGCCGTACAATAACGATGAGGGAATGCGCCGCCCTTTTCTTCCTCTACCCAGCCCCTGTCTGTGTGTGCATGTGTACCTCATAACCCAGTGTGTACAATACATTACACATTCCTTTGTTCTGCAGTGTTTGTTGCTCATGCTTTTTTAAAATTATTATTATTGTTCACGTGCCTCCAGGCAACTGGCTGAAGCGCTCCTCTCTCTCTGGACTGACGGACGGTGTTGAGGACCTGCTGGACATCAGCTCGGTGGATCGACTCTCCTTCATACGGCAGAGTTCAAAGGTCAGGGAGGATGACGGCTGCCATAACACTGAGGGCTAACACAGCGGGCTGCAACTGTCAATCAGCCACACCCACGCCATACATCATAGCAAATAATTATATTAGATTAAAAATAATAAAATAAAATAATTTTTTCCTAAGTCAGTTGTTTTTCTGTTGGGATTTAAAGAGTAGGGTTAGCAACTTGGGTAGTGTTTATGTTGTGCAATTTAAAAAAACAAAAAACAAAATACACATTGTGGGTATTTTTCTAAGGCTGATTCCAGTATTTTTCCTACAAAATTGACTTTCTCCACGAAGAAAAGGTGCAAAAGCACCACGATCAATATCACTTTTTACCAGAGATGTATGTGCTCATAAGTTTCTTGGAAAAATGACCAGATCATGGGCTAATCTACTAAGAGGGGGCATTCCTAAAAA
Organism: Bovichtus variegatus; assembly: GCA_943593645.1. Lineage (NCBI taxonomy): Eukaryota > Metazoa > Chordata > Actinopteri > Perciformes > Bovichtidae > Bovichtus > Bovichtus variegatus. The sequence continues at coordinate 9,038,194 of CALSCE010010776.1, read as the reverse complement.
AGTAAACTGAACAGTTAATTGAATAAATAAAATAGGAAAGAAACAAATGCACAGAGCTTATGTTGGGTGTCTGCAAGAAGTTGTAGAAGTTGCCAATTGATTTGGCCTCTGCCTGCCTTGAGCATGGTTATTTTATGTGTGTATCCATGTGTGTGTGTGTGTGTGTGCGTTTATGGGTCCTAGGTGAAGTTCACCAGTGCGGTGAAGCTGTCAGAGGGCGGCGCGGTTGGGCCGGAGTACGCCAGGGACGAGGAGGAGAATTTCTTCAAGCGGCTCGGTAAATGGAGGTCTGGCAGGAGGAATCCATCCAAGCTTCACCACACAGAAGAGAAAGATGGTAGACCTCCCCCACCCCGGGGTGCCCCTTGCCCACTCACGCCCCATCGTCCTTTGTCTATTTCTCTCTCTCTTTCTGCCCCTGCCTCTGTTTGTCCGTGTCGTGTCTTGTCTTGTCTCGCAAGTCGTGGTCTGTTCTCTTCTGCCAGTTCTTCCGTCCGCCATCCTCCATGTCAGCTCGGCCGGATAGCTGCCTGCTACACTCTGTTAGCCTGAATGTGTTATATTCAACCCATCAGTGTCTAGTTTGTCAAAATACATTTTGTTTTTCAGACTGATTGGCATAACTACGGAAGCCCTGAGAGGCAAGTGAGGGAAAAAAATAATTCTTGTGATCCATTTTCTAAGGTTGATCTAAATAGTTTTCTTTTCTGTGTTTATGACTTAAGATAAAAAAGGTTTTGCTCCAACAATCTTTCTAAATTCCTTAATTTTGCATTCATTTGTGAAACAGGTGCATAACAAAAGTTTTGCCAGCATTATTTTTCTAAGTTACTTTATTTTATCTGTGAAAACAGGTGAAAAAATAAGGTTTGCCAAGTAATTTAGTTTTTTCCTTTTTTTTTGTGAGGATTTGTTAATGTAATACCAATTTCAGCCACAAGAGGCTGAAGTGCACCACATTATATAACTTGCTAACACACAATATATGTACCTGAGTGCATGGAAAAAATCAAACTCACCTGGACGAAGACATGAATGATTTTAGTCCCATTTAGAACATGGGGTAGTGGTGCACTTCAGCCTCTTGTGGCCAAAATGAGGATTACGAAATCAGCTGTTTTCACAGATGAAAAAAGAAAATGAAGGAACTTTTTTTTTTTTCACCTGTTCTTAAGTCATAAACACAGGGGAGAAACCTCTTCTTCTTCCTCTCAGGGCTCCCGTACATAACTGTTATCTTACCAACTCTACATTCCCTTCTTTCCAACTATGCACGTCCTGTTCTCCTCAACAATGAACCCCCTCCTCTTTCTTTCACTAAGAAAGAGAGGAAAGGAGGTGTGTGGGAAAAACTCATATCAATGAAACCATCTTTCTACTGTAGAGCGTATCTCTGTGCAAGCATGACGCTGTCAGTGCTCTCTCCGTCTCTTCTGTGGTGATGTCTGGTGGTATTTTCCAAGGCCTGAGTTTCTGTGAAGTGATTTTAAAAAACAGAATGGTCCACATACAGCTTTCCTCTGTAAGGCTATGGTTACACTTGTCATTTCGAGGTGATTTATTAGATCCCATTATAAAATGTATATTGTATAAGAGACCTTGGAAATCAAATCTGCATTTTCTTTAATGAATTTTGTATTACTCTGACATGATAAATTTAAAACTAAGTGTAACCACTGCCCATGGCTGTGTGTCCATCTCTCACTCAGCTTCATTTGTTGGTGGCTCTTCAATGCTTTTCGTTTAATGTCCTGGATGGTGATGTTGCTTCATGCAATGTCTACATGTAATATTCAGTGCAGTCTTCACAAACGATTACACCCAAATATGCTTGTTTGCTAAAAAATACTCTTTACTTGTTCTGTTGTACTTCTCCCTTCTCTTGTTCTGTGTTCACACTCTCCTTCAGGGCCCCACGGTTTTCAAGAGCGTCTAGCAGCCAGTCAGGAGGCCATGAAGAACAAGAACGTGGTGAATTTGGGCGCCATTCGGCAAGGCATGAAACGCTTCCAGTTCCTGCTGAACTGCTGCGAGCCGGGAACCATACCGGACGCCTCCATCCTCGCCGCTGCTCTGGACTTGGTATGTTTTTTAGAATTCACTCCTTGTATTTTGTAATCTTTGACATTAAAAATCTCTATCCACATTCTGCTACTTCCAGGAAGCTCCGGTCGTGGCACGGGCCTCCCTCTTTCTCGAATGTGCCCGATTTGTCCACCGCTGTAACCGTGGCAACTGGCCAGAGTGGATGAAGGGCCACCACGTAAATATCACCAAGAGAGGCCTGTCCAGGGGCCGCTCGCCTATTGTGGGTAACAAAAGGAACCAGAAACTCCAGTGGAACGCTGCCAAACATTTCTGCCAGTGGGGAGACGTGAGTTAACGATTTCTCAAAAACGTTTGATTGGCTATTAATTAGCTAGTGTTACAATTTATAATATTGGCTTGATTGAAGTTTAAGAACGTGTTTCTTTGTGTGTTTTATCCGCTCAGGCAATCGGCACAAGGCTCAGTGAACTCTGTCACTCTGACAGCGAGAGCCCTGCAAACATCCTGGGTTACATTTTTGATGAAGAGACCAAGCGGAGAATGAGAAAAGAAGACGAGGAGGAGGACTACTTAGATGATAGTGAGTCACAAAATGCTATATCAGCACATCTTGGGTGGATTGTTGATTTAACTAAATATTGTTTATAGTTTTTATTTTTTTCAGAATTTGTTTCTAATTCTTACTAAACTCATTTAAACATGTTTTTTTTTTTTTTAACATTCGATTTTGCTCAAATGTGGTGTCAGCTTTATCGAAGTGTAATAACTTGTAAACATCTGTAACACATGCTTAACTCAAGGTCTACTTATTACTTTTTTCTGTTGCTTTCAACCACATATAGTCTTCCTCAACTGATTATGTCAGCTCATTATGTGAAGGGAAATCTACACAAAATGCATTTGAAAGCGGTCGAAAAATTCAGTAAATTGATTTCTTGTGTTGAGGTTTTTGACAAAGACATGTTTGAATGTTCTAACCACAGTGTTTTATTTTTAAGACACAGTCAATCCTACCAAATGTGGCTGCCCCTTTGCTCTAAAGATGGCTGCCTGCCAGCTGTTGTTGGAAATCACCACTTTTCTGCGAGAGACCTTTCCCTGCTTACCACGGCCACGCACTGAACCTCTCGTGGTCAGCATTCATATCATAAATATGTGCAACCAGTGTGTGTATTTTCTCTTTGATAATCATTAAGGAAAAAACAAGACTGATTATTGTATCGTGGAATTTAAAGATTATGTGTGAAAGTTCGGTGATTGGAGATACTAATAACAAATGAAAATAGAATATGAACTAAATAATTTGAATCAAAAACATGCAATATTTACTGGAAACCTGTGTTGCCTACTTACATGTTGGCTGTAGGACCTGGACAGCTGCCGCCTGCGCCTGGACCCGGACCTCGGCCGCCATCGCTATGAGAGGAAGATCAGCTTTGCTGGCATCCTTGATGACGAGGATGGACATGATTCGCTCAACAGCAGCAGCCATACGCTGAAGTCTGACACCACCTGCGATGAGAAGAAGCCCCAGGAAGTTCAAGGTGAGATCTGGTGTCGTACAGACGAAGACATTTGGTTTATTGCTGCCCTGTCTGCTTATCATTATAAATAATTCAGATAATCTCGGCCCACTTCCCTCTCCTCCAGCACCCATACGTAAGATTCGCATCGGAGGCTCCCGGCTGCTTCAGATCAAAGGGGCTCGCAGTTTCCGCGTAAAGAAAGGTGGCTCTCTGTCGTCCATACGCCGGGCCGGGAGCCTCAAGAGCACCAAGATGCCCCGACAGGACTCCGAGTCAGAGAACGATGAAGGGCTGCTGTCACAAACACACAGCAGGGACACTGTTACTGACATAGGTGAGACATGGACTAAAAAATAGTCTGGATGGCAATATTCTTTGGTTTTATAAGCCACTGTCGTCTGTAATTTACAGAAGTCCTGAGAGGCAAGTGAGAAAAAAGTCTGATCAAGATAGTTTTCTCTCTCCTACAGTGATAAAAAAAGGTTTAACCAGGATAATCTTTCTAAGTTCCTTTTATAATTATTTTTTTTCATCTGTGAAACGGGTGTAAAAAAATTATTTTTGGCTGGTGAATCTTTTTTTTGTCAAGATCATGTGTTTGTTGCTGTAATATAAATGTTGGCCACAGCAGGCTGAAGTGCACCACTACTCCATGTTCTAAATAAAACTCAAAGCATGTTTTCTTCCAGGTGAGTTTTCATTTCTTCATGCACAAACAAAAAAATTGTACAAAGACAAAAGTCACCCACCAAAATGTTTTTCACAGATGAAAGATATCCTGGCAAAACCTTTTTCCCCCCACACCTGCTTCAACTTAGAAAGATTATCCTTTCAGCTGTTAAGTTGAAACAAAATAAAAAAATATCACTTGCCTCTCAGGGCTTCCATAGTGATTCCTTATAAAGCACCAAAGTTATATATTAAACATATGTATTTCCCTCTATAATAAGAGATACACTTGCATATTTTAAACATTTCCATGTTGCTGTTTCCTGTTGCAGGGAGTCCCTTTAGCACCAGTGAACCCAGCATAGAGCCAGAGGGCCAGGGCTCAGGAGGAGCAGAGGACAACTACCACCGCAACATGTCCTGGCTCCATGTATGGGCCTTTAATATGTGTGGAGGTGTATGTGTGCATGCATGTCTCCCTTCCTGCACACTGACTTCCCCTCTCCTCTCTCGCCACAGATTATGATCCTGCTGTGCAACCAGCAGAGCTTCATCTGTACCCATATAGACTTCTGCCACCCCCGCTGCTACCAGCACCACAGCCGCTCCTGTGCCCGTCTGGTCCGCGCCATCAAGCTTGTGTACGGCGAGACGGTGGACAGCCTGAGGGAGGACAGCGCCTCCTCCGGTAACATTGGGGCGCGGGCCAAGAAGAGCAAAGAGGTGTGGATTCCCAAACGATCCATCCCGTTTTTATGCCCGTGTCGTTTCCGTGGTGATTTATAGCAGTGTCTGTGCCTCCAGTGTTCAGACAAGTCTTGCCTGAGGACGCCGTCCATGAAGAGAAGACCCAATGACTCCAACACGGAAGGGAAGAAAGATACGGGCATGCTCAAGTACATCCGCAACCAGGTGAAGTAGTTTTAAGAGTTAATTATTCAGTCCGGATGAAGTCAGAAGAGAAGCTCATAATGAGATTTTCTTTATTATTGGTTCGTGTGTCTCTCAGGTGATGAGCCTGTCACCCGCCCCTCTTTCACTCCTGATCAAGGCAGCGCCCATCTTGACGGACGACATGTATGGAGACATCCAGCCCGCAGCCTGGGAACTCTTGCTCAGTGTGGATGAACATATGGCAGCGGCTGCTGGTGAGTCAGCCATCAGGCTGTGCATCAGTGATCTGTGGGTCTCCTCTGTAGGTTGTTGTGCCCTTGTCCATGATTTCAGGTTTTGAAAGGATACATGAAGTACTTTATTTCATTCGACTGAAGTCTTGTAGTGTGTAAAACCTTTTGTCCGAGATATTCAGATGCTTTCTAACAGTTGCCATATCTACCTTTATCATAATATTCCTCTCTTCATCCCCTTTCCACACAGTTACCTTTTTTGACAGCCTGTCTTTTGGCTTCAACCACTTTTTTCCTCTTCCCTGCCCTTTCTCGTGTCCTCTCTCTTGCCCCCTTCACTCCCTTGCCCTCCCCCCCTCCGCCCTCTCTGAATCCCCTCCAGCTGCCATGTTCCTTCTGTGCGCGGTAAAGGTCCCCGACGCGGTGACCGAAATGATGATGGCGGAGTTCCAGCACCAGGAGGCCTGCCAGCGCATCAACTCCATTCTGAAGTTTTACACACTGTGGCGTTTCCGCTACCAGGTGTGGCCTCGCATGGAGGAGGGAGCCCAGCAGATCTTTAAGGTACGGAAAAATAATGCTGCCGTGTTTATATCCATCACCTAAAGTGAAAGTAGTTGTTCCACTTTGTTCTGCAAAAGGTTAATTAATTGTTTTTTAATCTCTATGTTGGCACACTTTTGCTGTTGTTATTTTGGATAAATATGTTATTTAGAATATACAGTATCGTCTCACAAAACTCGGCCACTTTAACCCATTTTGCACGATATTTATCTTTTGTTTCAGATCCCTCCACCCAGCATCAACTTCACTCTGCCATCTCCTATACTGGGCATGCCCTGTGTCCCCATATTCGACCCCCCCTGGGTGCCCCAGAACACAGGCAGCGTCCAGGACCCGATCAATGAAGACCAGTCTGTAAGTCTGAGGCCCTATTCAAGTGCATATATCAAAACACTTTCAAAAATTGCTATAACATTTTATTTTTAGTAGTAGCGGTATTAAAATGTACACACATACTATTTAATCACTTTGAATATGTACTAAATACATTTTATATCAATCACACTGACTTTTAAATGCACCAATGGATGAGACATCACAAACAAACTGACCTGGGTTGGGTAGTTGCTTTAGATTCAATGTAAATGAAAGGGTCTGTTCACCCAAAAACACACATTTTATAACTTACTATAGAGATTATCAAGCCTTGCAAATAGCTTTTATTTCTTTTGTCCATGTTTTTAAAAATCCAGAGTATTGGGGACACTGTCTGGAACTATGACCTGGAAAGACACATTGCTGTTATTAGTCATGCAAGCATTGAAATTGATGTGAAATTGTGTACAGACATTCATGGTTTCCAGAGGATGAATCCTGCTGACTTTGTTGTAGTGCATAACCATAAGGTTGACATTTTAGATTTTATTTTTTTTTTTTAAATGTCTCCACAACTATTGCATGGTCAAAAGTTTTTGACCTGATGATGGCTAAATGTTGTAGTTTATGGCTAAATCCTTGCTAAATGAATAACTTTCCCAGCAGCATCAGCTATACTTTAGTGCGTTTAGTGCTAATGAGCAAATGTTAGAAGCATGCTAACATTCTAAACTAAGAAGGTGAACATGGTAAACATTATGTCTGATCGACATTTTCAATTTGCGCATAATAAATCCTAAGTGTAAATGCTGAAATTCTTGAAATATCGCAAAATACAGATAAAATTTGCAATGCATTTACATGGAAACCTGAGCATTGTGAAAGCAATGACGTTCGCATTTAACTCAAACCTCCGCTGTGCGTAAGTTGAGCCCAAGAGAGCCACGAGCATGACTGAGGACTCTATTAGACAGATTTGAAAGCTGTGTGCGCCACTAGATTCAAATCACCTCCATTGTATTGGGGTGAAGGCAGACATCTTACAGGAGGTCCTCTCTAAATGTGGTCCAGCTAAATCAAAACTGTCAGCCTGGTTAGATACAACTAGGGTTAAGTGAGATGGTTGTCATAGTTTAGGTGAACTGACCCTTTGAATTCCATCACCTGTAAAACAAAAACATACAGTTTATAATAGGGGGGTATCTTATGTTGCTACTCATTTTGGAGTCTTGCTTAACCGCACAACGTACAAAAAGCACATACAAGGCCGTTTAGACTGCTTTACAATACATTTGTTATTGCTCTGCAAGTGTAATGTGGACAACTGCACCAAGAAATCTACTAATTCAAGAAAAATATATGTAACACATTTATAAGTCCTTTTTAAAGTAGTAAAAATAGATTTCTTGGTGTTTCCTTTTACTTTCTTGTCTTTTTTTTTTTTTGTTGTTGTTAAAAAGCATGATTATCAAAATATGTTTAATAGATTTTGATGACGACTTGCGAGCACCTGTTCTATAATTTATCTATCGACTGTCTTTGTTTTTAGTACCCCACATTAATTCAGTCAGTCCATACCATAGTAAGTTGGTATTTCTGTCCGGATGTTTGTGCTGATGCATCTTGTTACCTCAGATCATTACTGACAGGAGGGAAATTCTTCTCCATTAAGTGTTTTTAGCCCATTGGGAGCTGTAGGTTTTCATCATGGATCAGAAGCTGGGGCAGTTTCATGGGTCATTTCAGTTAATTGCATCTTGATCAGTGATACACACCACTCTCAAAAAAAAAAAAAAAAGAAGTGTTCTAGCACTTGCTCTGATTGTAAGAAAAAGAAGGAAAAAAAATAACAGCATGCATCGGACATTCAGACATTTTGTGTGTGTTGTGCTGTTGATGCATGGTCATTGGATGAGAATGACTTTGCTGTGTATGTTTTTCATATCATGCGTTCAGCCTATTTGGATATGTATGTGTATGAGCACTCGTGCGAATGCTGTGAGGCATTTACTGTACACAAGATACAGTAAATTCTCCAAATTCCAGTCTGAATACATTTATTTGTGTCACAATTTGTCATGATTGAAATTTTTCCTATTCAATACTTCAACAGTGTTCTTCATGATGCTCAGGATAGCATTAGAGCATGACCTCAATGTGCTGGAGGAGAGTTACTGTATTAATGTGTTGTCCGGTCATTTTACATTACAAAATGCTCCTCAGATGTTACCGTGAGCCTAGAATAGCTGTGCACACACGTCCCTGAGAGATTTAAACAGTCAATTTTTGTATTGATTTGTGCACTGCCTCATTCTGAAACCTTCTATATGTCTGCACCCACTGCTCTGCCTCTGTGCTGTTTGATCCAACGCCACCCTCCATGCCACCCTTTCCAGAAATCCTTCTCGGCACGGGCGGTGTCGCGTTCCCACCAGCGGGCCGAGCACATCCTGAAGAACCTGCAGCAGGAGGAAGAGAAGCGGCGTCTGGGCCGCGAGGCCAGCATCATCACGGCCATCCCCGTGGCTCAGGAGGCCTGCTACGAGCCCACGTGCAGCCCCCCGCCTGAGCAGGAGGAAGAAGGTGGGGCTGGCAGGCACACAAATATATACATATATATTACGCAGAAATACAAAAGTTCCACAGCTCTGTGCCCTTTATAGCATGTTGTTTCTCCTGTGTCTGTACCGGTCATGTTGGGCATTGATCCCGCCAGCAGAAGAAGTGGTGAACCTGGCATCACGCCGTCTGTCTGTCAGCCCGTCCTGCACCTCCAGCAACTCGCACAGGAATTACTCCTTCCGTCGGGGCTCTGTGTGGTCTGTCCGCTCATTGGCCAGTGCTGAAGGTATAAGAAATAAAGAATCAGTGACAATGAATTGTTTGTTTTTTAAAGATCCCCTCCAGTCAAAAAAGTGTTTTTCTTATGTTTATGTTCCCTAAAATATCTGACTTTGACTATGCTGACTTGTATCGGTGCAGGTCGGTCACTAAAAACGTTTTTTCAGATTCCTCTACTGAAGGAGAAGTTATGGGGAAACTTATGTTAAAAAATATTATTAATAGAGTATTTCTACATACTTAAAAGTGTGCCTGGAGGGGGGACTATAACACTTGGGCTCATCTTCCTTAATGTTTTTTTGCCAGATGAAGAGAACACAACAGAACACACTCCTACTCACCACATGTTACAGCCGCCCCAAGCCGTCTTCCCAGCATGCATTTGTGCTGCAGTCCTACCGATAGTGCACCTCATGGAGGACGGGGAGGTTCGAGAGGATGGAGTGGCCGGTAGGTATCGTTGTACAAAAAAGCAGTTTGTCTTTAGATCCAAGGTGGAAATCGAAGCGCTGTCATCTGATCATGGTATTTGGTCACGAGCTGTATTTGTTAGAACAAAACATTTCCTTCGATGTGTCTTCAGTGAGTGCTGTTGCCCAACAAATCCTGTGGAACTGCCTGATTGAAGATCCGGCCCTGGTTCTCCGCCACTTCCTGGAAAAACTAACAGTGAGCAACCGACAGGTAGGTGAACAAACACAGCTTTAGATTCCAACCTGGAGTGGCTTCTCTTTACAGTTACACTGAGGCTACGTGCACAAGCTAAAGGCTGTGACGTGACTTGTATCCTTTGTGTTGTTGTACCAGGATGAGCTGATGTACATGCTCAGGAAGCTCCTGCTCAACATTGGAGATCTGCCGGCCCAGACCTCTCATATCCTCTTCAACTACCTGGTGAAGCCACACACAATACTTTACCTTTATTTACACCTTTGTCATCTGCAGGGCTCTTTCAACTGTCAGTTAACTGTCAATTCTCTGGAATCTCCCCCTCCTAGGTGGGACTGATTATGTACTTTGTGCGGACTCCGTGTGAGTGGGGAATGGACGCCATCTCGGCCACGTTGACCTTCCTGTGGGAGGTCGTCGGCTATGTGGAGGGGCTCTTCTTCAAGGACCTCAAGCAGACCATGAAGAAGGAGCAGTGTGAGGTCAAACTGCTGGTCACCGCATCCATGCCAGGTGAACTTACTCATACTTTGACTCATTTAGGATCCCATTGAGACTAAATTAAGTATAATATGTAACATTTACGCATAAAAATGTGTAAAAAAATGTAAACCTAGAGAAATCTGCAATGGCGTCGTATGCATTGAGCATGCGTCAGCGTTGTGGTTGTCTGTCAGAAGCCGTCATAAATTTACCTTTTTATCCAGCTTTAAGACACGTTTTTTTGGCAGAAAATTCCATATTGTGCGGTTAATTTAATCAGGATGACCTCAATAATATGTGCAATATACTGTATGTAAATATTTTTCTTGTGCATTGTGTGATGCAGGAACCAAAACACTGGTAGTACACGGGCAGAACGAATGTGACATCCCAACACAGCTTCCAGTCCATGAAGACACTCAGTTTGAAGCTCTGCTCAAGGTAAGGACACCCGTGGTTGAGGCACTACTCTGACCCTTTACTTAAATAAAAGTAAACTTACAGAAGATATTCATGACTTTTTTTCCTCCCTCCCCCTTAACCAGGAGTGCCTTGAATTCTTCAACATTCCAGAGGCCAGATCGGCACACTACTTCCTCATGGACAAACGATGGAACCTCATCCATTATAGCAAGGTAGATACATTAGGTTTGTCTTGCTGTGGCTAGTGGTAAAAGATATATGCTGAAGTGTGATCCAGGGTGCGTCTTGATACACAACAGTAGCAGAGAAGGAGCTCTGTTGGACTTGCTCTTTTTGTTTTTCTGCCAATATTTGAACATTTTCTGTCTACTCTCCAATAAAATGTTGTTGTTTACCTCCTCCAGACATATGTAAGAGACATCTACCCCTTCAGGAGATCAGTCTCTCCCCAGCTCAACCTGGTCCACATGCTGCCTGAGAAAGGACAGGAGCTTATCCAGAAACAGGTATGGAAGAAAAAAAACACATATAAATCATGTAAAGACTAAAATGTCAGTCCATTGCCATATTGCACAAAATAAAAGACATCCTCCATCTAAATTCATTACATATATTGTACCATTATTTCGTAGTTCGTAGTACTTACTGTGTGGAGGTCACGGGGAAATGCCTACAATACAATCACAACTAAAACATGGTCAAAGTTTTTACCTTTTCCTTATTCTGTTTTTTTTTTCCCCTTCTCTGTTTTCCTTCTAGGTGTTTTCCCGTAAACTAGAGGAAGTCGGTCGAGTCCTCTTCCTCATCTCCCTCACACAACACATGCCGGCTGTGCACAAGCAGTCCCACGTCTCTCTGCTGCAGGAGGACCTCCTCCGCCTGCCATCCTTCCCACGAACCGCCATCGATGCAGAATTCTCGCTCGTCAATGAGCCACAAGGTGAGACAGACTCCAACTGTGTACTTGAATAAAAAATAATTATAGTATATATTTAAATGTTCTTTTTTACCACCATCTATCCCAGGTAAGGAGCTGTTTGGATTGGACACCCTCCACAAGGTGCTGTGGATCAAGTTGCTGGAGGAAATGTTTCTGGGCATGCCCAGTGAATACCCGTGGGGCGACGAGATGATGCTGTTCCTCAACGTCTTCAACGGGGCTCTGCTGCTGCACCCGGAGGACAGCGCCCTCCTCAGGCAGTACACCGCCACCGCCATCAACACCGCCGTTCACTTCAACCATCTCTTCTCCCTCAGCGGCTACCAGTGGATCCTGCCAACCATGCTGCAGGTACGGAGACATGCGTACTGCAGAAATTGATCTTGAAAAGTATTTAATTACAGACATTGGACAACTTGTATAACTTCCGTAGCCCATGTACTTACAAAGTAATTCAAAACTAATAGTGATTAATTAAAGATATTTGTTTTTTTAAACAAAATATAATTTCATGGGAATTACATAGAATGTAACTTTAAATATAAAACTCTGACTCATCAATTAAATGTATTTATATTAAAATGAAGTATTAACACATGGGAGGTTAATGCAATTTAACTGTCTGAGATAAGAGAGCTGCCTCTAAATGTGGAAGTGTCCACAGAAAGAAATTCTAATCACAATATATCAACTTAAATAATGCAATGATACTTTATTAAAAAAAATGTAATGCATTTAATTGATGAGTAACAGTTTTATATTGAAACATATTGCATTTAATTCCCGTGTGATGGTACCTTATTATAAAATTAAATATATTTAATTGATGAGTAATAGTTTCACATTAAAAGTTACATTGTACTTTTAATTCCCATGAAATTATATTTATTTACAAAGTAGATATATTTCATTTTCAAATAAATGTCATAACATCCACCCCTCAAAAGATTAGGAGAAGAGGGCTTCCACTTCTTAAATCACCAAGTATTATTGTCTTATATCCAGCCCATGACTGTGATTACCTCCCTTCCTCCCGTCCTCTCTGTCATGTGCTCACAGGTCTATGCGGACTATGAGAGCGACCCTTTACTGAGGCAAGGCATCGAGTTCTGCTGCCAGCAGTTCTACATCCTCCACCGCAAACCCTTCATCCTGCAGCTGTTTGCCAGTGTGGCTCCGCTGCTGGAATTCACAGTAAGTCTACTGAGCACACACATCCACATCTTCAAATTCATAAGTATTTTAAGTTTTGTGTGTGTGCTTTTGTGGGTCCCGAATACACACTTACATTTGTATTACACATACATGGACGCCTGACATGTGTGAATTTGTCTGTGTCCCATCCCAGACCAGCACCAGTACGGGTCTGTCGAAAGGAGTGTCAGCTCAGTGTCTGTTTGACCTGCTGGTCTCTCTGGAGGGGGAGACCAAGGACGCTCTGGATGCTCTGGAGCTGGTTAAGGCTGAGAAACCTCTACGCTCTCTAGGTAAGGTCTTTTATTAAGGCTCGACACTGCAGGTAAAAACATGTTTGGTTTTTTCATGCTATGGTACATTTTGAGAGTTTGGGCTATTCTGCTTCCATATTTTTGATTCTATAGGAAAACATATTTAGGTGTTTATTTGACTTTGTCTAATAGCGTCTGTGGATTTCTCCTAAATTCAGGAAAATGTAGCATTAGATAATGCCTCATCCGATTATTTAAACATAAAGTTTCAGAAAACTTATAATATATTTAAAATGATTGTCTCAATGTTAGTAATCAACCGGGAAAATGTCATGGTTTACACATTTATTTTTATGATACAAAGAGGGATCCGAAATTCCCTCTGTATCCAATGTTCAGAATTTTTAAACGCAAACAATAATTGTTTTTAATGTAAGTAATCAACTGGGGAAGTTTCATGGTGGAATATATTAGTAAAATGTTTTATGTATTATCTCTGCCCTGTATGTACAAACTAAACTGACGGCTGTACTTTGTCGTTACAGATTTTTGCTATGGTAATGAGGACTTGGCCTTTTCCATCAGTGAGGCCATCAAGCTGTGTGTCACCGTGGTGGCTTACGCCCCTGAATCCTTCCGGAGGTATGGAAGACACTACGAGGAGGCTTTGAGGATTCTTCTTCTCTTCTCGCCTCTTTAGCTTTTCTACAGCAACGGCTTTCTGTCGTCTAATGTCCTGCATGTGTCTCTCCAGTCTCCAGATGCTGATGGTGCTGGAGGCCCTGGTCCCCTGCCACCTCCAGAAGCTGAAGAGCAACACGGTTACAATGGAGTCGGCCTCGGCCGCCAGGGATGAGATTGCAGCCATCGCTGCTCTGGCCACATCCCTGCAGGCCCTCCTCTACAGCTCAGAGACCCTCACAAGGTCTGACTCTCACCCGTGCAACAAAGAAAACTAGTTTTTGCAGCTGCAGACCAAAGCGCATAAGGATGTGATGTCCTTTTCAGATGCTTACAATCCTCATCATTTTAATCACACCTCGTCCACAGGCCCATGACGGCGCCCCAGCTGTCCCGCTGTGATCAGGGCCATAAGGGAGGCACCACCGCTAACCACGCCATGTCAGGAGGGGTCAACACCAGGTCAGGACTATAACATGATCTATTGTAGGAGATGATTTAGAACATTCACAGGCAAAACAAATGGATATACAGGCAATGAAAAGAAAATACAGTACATTTACAAAGCCAGGAATAGTTAAGAGAAAAAAAAAAAAAAAACAGTAAGAAAGTATCTTGTACTAAAAATATAGTCTCTCAGCATTATTTTTATTCAGGTGTCTATTAATTTTCAAGGAATAGCTATGACAAAGGACATAACATACCTATATAAATCCAGAGAGGTAAAGGGTGAGAAGAAGAATTATTTCATCACAAATAAGAAGGCATGCAACTGTTTGGCTTCACACAGTCAATAAGGATAAAAGGGAAACATTGCTGAATAAAAAGTATATATGCCTCCTTATAGTTCCTTCAATTCAGTATCGTAAAACAAAATCAGGTCTCAGAGGTTTGACATATTGAACCCATATTTCCCAGTATTGTATGAAGGTGTACATCTTTAAGTTTAAAGAGAAAGTAACCTTTTCCTACATGTAGATCTCCATTGTCACGTCTACCCAGTTATTTATGGTAGGTCCATCATGCATCCTCCATCTTTTAGTCAGAGCCTTTTTCCCTGCATCCGGCAATATACCCGTTAAATATGTGTCCATACCTTTTTCTTCTGCTGAGATATAGCCTAAATATATGGTTTTGAAATCTAATGGCATATATGTTAAAGATTAGGAGAGGATTTAACTCCCCTTGTGTCAGTCCCAGAATAGGCAGCGAGAGAGACTGAGGTCCTGTTTGCATGCATGTGCCCAGGGACAACCTCCACCTGTTGGAGGAGGGCCAGGGCATGCCTCGGGAGGAGCTGGACGAGCGCATCGCCAGGGAGGAGTTCCGCCGACCCCGGGAGTCCCTATTAAACATCTGCACCGAGTTTTACAAGCACTGTGGGCCACGACTCAAAATCCTGCAGAACGTCGCCGGTGAGCCGCGGGTCACAGCGCTGGAGCTGCTGGACATCAAGTCCCACATGAGGTGACGAGATTTACTCACGACTGACTTAAAAGATCAGATTTATTGATAAGCGTGTGTGAGTCGATTGCTTTACTCCTTTAAGCAACTTGTAGGAAAAGAACAGAGTGTGATTTTAAAATGACGCAGTGCCAGATTTTAAATAAAATAGTAACACTTAAGAATGATTTTTATATTCCCTTTTTTCATTCCATTTTACTTGATTAAGTAACATTTTCATAGTAAATATCAACACATGTATGAATGTTGCTACTGGTACTTGTGTATATTAGTGTCTGTATGTTGTCATTTGTAATGTCTCAGTTTTTTTTTTTTTTTTTACCTCCTTAGAGACTAAGGATGTAAATTAGCATTCTCACTTTTTATACTGATGTTCATTAACGTGCTCTGTCCCTATCAAATGAATAAATGACTACATTTTAAAGTAATTTTATTACATATCATTTCCAGATCTTTGGACATATATCTGGTATGTCTCAGGTTACTGTTGTTTTAAAGCACTATATTACTATTAAGTTGCACTGAAGGTGTGTCTGTGTGTCTGTTTCCTAGGCTGGCGGAGATCGCCCACGCCCTGCTGAAGCTGGCGCCCTACGACACCCTGACCATGGAGAGCCGAGGGCTGCGACGCTACATCATGGAGATGCTGCCCATCACCGACTGGTCGTCCGAGGCCGTCCGCCCCGCCCTCATCCTCATCCTCAAGAGGCTGGACCGCATGTTCAACAAAATCCACAAGATGCCTACGCTCAGGTGCGCTCGCCCACAGGCATTATGCACCAGGTCTGTTGGATACAATCCCTCTTCTTTCTCCGTCTCCCTGTGAGTGTATCGTGCTGTGCCGGTGCCGTGGTGTGTACAGTAGATAGACGGCTTCTTGGCACTGTCCTCTGTAGCGCTGCCTTCGTGGGTGCTGTACCGTAAGTGCTGCTGTGGCGTGTTTTTCGTGCGGGTACTTGTGGGCGTGCCTGTGCGAGATGAATTAAATGCATACGTGGTTGCGTGAGGATGTGTGTACCAACGATGGATCACCGGCAGTGGTCCCTCTAAGCCAGCGTCAAGTCTTGTGTCTTGAAAGATGATGCAGGTTTAACTGGTGATATCTGCATGCATGAAGTCACCAGATTAATGCAGTTGAAAGTGTTTTTAATTCGTTAACTTCACCATGTGGAAGTAATTGGGACGATTCTTCTATGTAACGCGTAAATAAACGTGTTTATTTACACATCATTCATTCAAAGATGTTGATGCTCATTACCAACATTCTTTTAATGCTTGCTTTACAAAATGGCACTGTTGCAATTTACCGCAACAGTGACTGAGAGAATGTATTAATTGTGGATTGCAACCTGATCCCTGCAATTATGTCCAATCCACTAAAATATTGAATCATTAATGATAATAGAGATACACTTCATGTGTAGCACATTTCAGACATAAAAGCATATCAAACAGCAAAGAAACAAAAACAACCAACCAATTAACTGCATCCAGTCGTCTTTCTCCACAACGATTTTTTCCCTGATAGTGTTCCATTGTGAACAACAAATGTTGAAAATTGGAAGAAGGAGAGTTGGTTTACGTGAGTTGTTAGCAGCTGTTGGGCAGCGAAGTCCTGCTTGGCTAAATCAGAGTTAACAGCTTTAACAGAAGTTGCATTGAGTTACATTATGATGCGTTCAAGCTCTCTTCAGTCAAGTATTAGATTTCACTGCTAACAGAAGTTCTGAAGGCTTGTTTAAAGGCACATTTACACAGTATTTATTAAGCACTTAGACCTGCTTTAAAAATGTAAAATTTCACTTTTCACAATATGTGGCCTTTCAAAAAAAAAAAAAAAAAAATGAAAGAAATTCAACTTTTCTGTAAGATTCAATAAAATGAAGGCGACAGAATTTAAATATCAAACAGACTAAAATAAGTTAATAACTGCCTCTCAATAGTACTTTGTCATAACTATATGTTTGACTTTGTAGTACTGGATACAGTTAAGAAGACAATCAACTACATATGAAGGTGCTTAACTACTTATAATAAAATGTCCCAATACATACAGCTATAACATAAACACGGCTGTGCAAAGACAAATGACACCTGCGTCCTCTTCCATGACATCAGACTGAGCTCCGCTGGCGCAGAGGGAGCTCTGGTCACAGGTGTGCGCTTCACACCAGGATCTGTTGCTGCAATGTTTAGCTGGCTATGTTTGTGAGCTTTGCAATATTTGTTGTCTCTATGGTCTTTACTACATTCATAAAGGTGATGAATGGCGGGAAATGTTAATAGAATGGTAAGTGTTTCACCAGTATGTATGATGTTTTTTTTTCTTCTATGCTTTAAAGACTTTGCACATTTGATACATTTAATGTTGATGCTCATGCCGCAAGAGATAGAAATGAGATGATTTCTTGAATTCATCCCACATGACGCGTATGTAGCATTTGTGTTTTGGTCTATTTTTAAATTCATAAAAATTTGCTTTTATTTGGGTGCGGGGTGGTGTTGTATGGGTGGGTGTTCTCCAGGAGACAGGTGGAGTGGGAGGCTGCCAGCAACCTGATTGAGGGGATCTGCCTGACCCTGCAGCGACAGCCGATCATCTCCTTCCTCCCACACCTTCGCTCGTTGATCAACGTCTGCGTCAACCTGGTATGGCAAACACAAGACTCCACACATCATTCTCTATGATATTTTTGAATATTGGCATTTATTCCTGTGTATTATCAGGTGATGGGTGTGGTTGGTCCCTCCAGCGTGGCAGATGGGCTTCCTCTTCTCCACCTCAGCCCCTACCTGTCCCCTCCGCTGCCCTTCAGCACAGCCGTGGTGCGACTGGTTGCCCTGCAGATCCAGGTCGCCTCAGTTTGACTCGTATGATTCTATAATGGACATTCATTCATCAGCAACTAATTATCCATTGTTTTGTTTCCTCCATTTTTTTCCCCATCCTAGGCCTTGAAGGAGGACTTTCCTCTCAGCCATGTGATCTCACCATTCACCAATCAGGAGAGGCGAGAGGGGATGCTGCTCAACCTGCTCATTCCCTTTGTGCTCACTGTGGGCTCTGGAAGCAAAGGTAAGAGCTTACGGGCTTTTTTTCATTTTGTTGTTTGAAACAGCTCTTTAGTTGTTTCTAAGGTGCCATCTGCAATTCTTTTTAAATGATTCATATTGGCAATTTCCTTCATGATTTTGGTAGATCAGAGTTCCTAGTGAACTCACAAAGAGTGGACTGCGCCCGCTGACAGCTCCATGAATTGCGCATTATTTGCACCCGCAACTGCCTCGTGTCAAGGTCCGATTCACCGAAGATATTGCGCTAATGATAATACAGCACAAACACGGCCATAAATGTTTGCAGCTGAGTGCAATTTGCCCCTTTTTTTGCATCCCCTCGGTGTATAATATAATCAGTTTCATGTTGTTAGTATGCAACTCACTGTTATTGCATTCCTGGTTACATAGAATAAAAAACATAAATAATATTGTACACGTCTCAAAATCAAATGTCTGCCTGCTTCCCCTTTGCAGATAGCCCCCACCTGGAGCAGCCCGAGATCTTCCTGCTCCTCCAGACGGTCATCAATATCCTCCTGCCTCCTCGGATCATCTCCACCTCCCGCACCAAGAACTTCATGCTGGACGCTTCCCCGGCTCACTGCTCCACCCCGGGCGACACGGGGAAGGATCTGCGCAGAGAGGGACTAGCAGAGTCCACCAGCCAGGCTGCATATCTGGGTATGAATGAGAAGTGACAGCATTTTGTAGCTTCTCTGGTTCCTTTCCCCTTCTCATCCTCTTCCCTCCTTTCCCTCTGCAGCTCTGAAGGTGGTGTTGGTTTGCTTTGAGCGCTCGTTGGGAAACCAGTGGTACCGGCTCAGCCTGCAGGTGAAAGAGATGGCTCTGAGAAAGGTGGGCGGCTTGGCCTTCTGGGACTTCATTGACTTCATTGTACGAACCCGTATCCCTATCTTTGTCCTGCTGAGACCCTTCATCCAGTGCAAGGTAAAGAACCAGGGAATTTAAAAAAACGCAATTTGAATTTCTATCACTTTTCCTGTCGAAAGCTTCGGTCACACATGAGGTGTTCACGGACCGTCGGAAAGCTGACAATCCCACGATAATTGTGCTTGCTTGTACTATTTGCCTGTTTGTCTTTCTCACTGGTCCACGTATGTTCATGTTGGCCTAGTTGTTGACGCAGCCTGCTGACTCCCAGGAGGAGATTACAGCACGTCACCACATCGCTGACCAGCTGGAGCGCCGATTCATCCCACGACCTCTCTGCAAGAGCTCCCTCTTTGCAGAGTTCAACAATGAACTCAAGATCCTCAAGGAGGCTGTGCACAGCGGCTCCGGTCAGACACAAGATTTCTTGAATTTTTTTAGTCTTTTTTTTTTTTTTTTTACATGTTTTGAACCTTAACTTATCAGATGATTTCCCGTATTGTTATCTTACATGTAAACCTGTGTTTGCCTGCCCCCACCCAACAGCTTACCAGGGCAAGACGTCCATCAGCACAGTGGGCACCTCTACGTCAGCGTATCGCCTCAGTTTGGCCACAATGTCGCGCTCTAACACAGGCACCGGCACAGTTTGGGAGCAGGACAGCCAACCGTCACGCCAACCCTCCCAAGACACACTCAGCCGCACCGACGAGGACGATGAAGAGAGTCAGAAATGTTCCTAATATCTTTTCCCATCTGACATTTGTAGGAGTTCCCACCGAACTAACTGCCCTCCATCATTCTCCCTCCAGATGACTCCATAAGTATTCCCAGTGTGGTGAGCGAGCACGAAGCCTTTTTGCCAAGGGTGATAACACAGCGTCGTTTCTCGAGCCACGCCACCGGCTCGGCGGCCTCGCAGCCCGAGGTCCCCCGCACCACCATGCTGCCCAGCCACAGGTGACATTCAACAACACACACATGCATGCACACAGTCCGACGCACGAGTACACACGAGAAAAACATTGAGCTTTTCTTCAAGTGTAGTTTCTGCCATAGACGGGAGAGTTTTGGGTATGTACACAACTGAATGCACTGCATCACGAATTGTAGTTTTAGTTTGTCCATACATATAAAACACATCTCTCTGCACTCTTGTGAAATAAGAGAACAAATAAAGAAGAAAAAGATCCCACACACTTGTCTCAGGCTCACGAACCAGAGCACTTTCTCTATCTTAAAGACGATGTTCAATTCAACTGAGGAAGATAACGTGTCAAAACATTGATTTTTTAATACGTGTGATAAGTGTCCTGCAGGATCTTTTCTTCATTATTTGTCGTGCAGTTGGCGATACAATATGAAAGAGGTGCGCTGGTGTGCAGACAGAAATAATCTCACTGTGTGAAACCTCAAGTGGAGCCAATTAAAAAATGTGGTTATCTGTTGTAGCGATATCCCGGTTTTGATGATAACCCAGATTTTTGAAAAAGGAAATATTGATTTCAGGTTAATAATACACACATGATAATATCCTGCGCATTCTTTACGTTCTTGCTTTGTCTCCCTCCCACACCACTCCCCACACTGAGTGCAATTAATTTG
This sequence comes from Bovichtus variegatus, assembly GCA_943593645.1. Taxonomy (NCBI): domain Eukaryota; kingdom Metazoa; phylum Chordata; class Actinopteri; order Perciformes; family Bovichtidae; genus Bovichtus; species Bovichtus variegatus. Next base: position 9,017,442 of record CALSCE010010776.1, on the reverse strand, counting down.
CCAAAAATGAGACAAAATGCAGAATAAACAAAGTTAAAGATACGTTTCACTGAGCGCATTATTGTATTGTTGCAAATTCTTTTGGTCGCAATAATCTTGTAGTGAAAATCTGATATCATCACAGTCCTAGCCCTAATTATTACTTTATTTACTGTTCACACTGGCTCAATCTGCTGAGGTGGAACTCAAACCAATGACATTATTTCTGTTTTCACAACTGCCTCCAAGAGATGTTCATGTACAGTTCAAATCTCGGCTTGTTTATGCACAATGTAGAATTAATATGTTGAAAAGGATCAACCAGTCATATCCCACAACCACAGCCATTTTTTCTGTGTATATCTCTGTTGATTTATACTGTTTTTTGTTCAACAGTCTCAGAGCAGCATTGTGAAGTAGCTAAGACTCTGTATCTTGGTAAGAATGTAAAAATAAAAGCTTTGTTATGGTCAGAGCCCTGGCTTCCCGCCCCGCTCTCTGGGCTCAGGGCGGTGATGGATCTCGACTACACTCCCTAAACTCCCGTTCTCCCCCTTCGCCCCCCTTTTTACAGTGAACCCAATGTGCTAGATGAGTCCCAGGGCCTTCTGCAGGAGGGTAACCTCTCTAGGTACAGTGGCCCTCTCTCTGTGTGTGTCCCGTTGGTGCGTTCTTGCATCTGTCCGCCAGTGGGAGGGGCATCGCATCGGGACGGCCTCCTCTATTGGCCGCCTCGCCGTTGATCACTCATCCACATCCAATCAAATCGCCTTGGCCCGCCACACCTCCCCTCTTCTCCACTTACCTATCTCTCTCTCTTTCTGTGTGGGTCCAGTGTGCCTTGTCTCTGTCCCCAACCCCCCCCCCCCCCCCCCCACTTCCTTTTGAGCTCCGTACTGATTCTCATCTTCTCGGCTCATCTGCTGTGCTGTCCTAACCAGGCCCCTACCCCCCTAAAAAAAAAAGTAAAGAGCCCTGGGGCCATGGAGCTGTTTCTCTTCTGTGAGCTGTGGGTCTTTACAGTGGATGTGCCATCACTAAAGTCAGCCACTCTCCCATTGGTGCCATGGTGTTTCATACTGTTTTCGTGTCTATCAGGCTTCTCACTGATCAAATTGGGCGTCCTACTCTGGACACCAATCTGTAGGGGCAAGGGGGAACTGGGGTGGCAACCGTAATACAACACACGACACTTTTGTTGTTTTCTTTGTCCAAGTTTGTCCAATTTTGCTTTTGAGAAGAAATCTGAGCTAGCTTTATTTTACGGAAACCGAGAACGGCCTTGCTTGCAATTATTTATTAATCTTTTGAATTTTTGTTACGCCGTTAATTATTTAGTTACCTCAAGACGACAAAGCTCGTTTTTTCTCATGAAAGCGGGTCAAGTGATTCAGTTGATTCTCGAGAAAAAACAAAAGGCGGATTTAGAGAAAGATTTAGAAAAAGAGTTTTGTTTCCTCGATCGGGATAGTTATGGAGAATTCCAAAAAAAGTGTCCGGTTCATTTGATCACACCTGATCAATGTATGCCTCGACTTCAGAAATCAGTTGCTACAGTTATCAAGACGCCATCTGTGCGTGCTGGCATGGCACTCCTGATCTCGGCTTTTTGTTTTCTCGTGATAACTGTTTGATTATCTCGTTTTCTCGAGATAACGGCACTAAAAAGAAACTGTTGCAAGCACGGCCGTTCTCGGCCTTCGTAAGATTTCTTAGTTGATCAGGGGGGATTTATGTAATGTTATATAAATGTATGAAGGGAGAAAACAAATGACACCTCCCACAAGTTTCTTTTGTCAGCGTTGCTACTCCAGCCCCTACTATCCCTTTTTGTGTTTTCAGTGTATAAATCATGGCAGCACTGTTTTTCTGCACTGTGATTGGGTGTCTTGTAACATGCTGTGTGTGGCGTGTAGTGAGTGAGTAGAATAGCAGCAATATCTTATTGTGGTCGAAGATGATCAGTAGGCGAGCACAGCTGAGGATGCGGTGGATTTTTAAGCCCTTCATGGTGATGTATTTCTGTGGCGTGTGTGTGTGTGTGTGTGTGTGTGTGTGTTGTCTGATTGATTGTACCAGGGTCGCCAGTGTGCAGAGTGAACCGGGCCAGCAGAACCTTCTGCTCCAGCCTCCGTTGGGAAGAAAGAGAGGCCTCAGACAGGTGTGTGTGGACGTCAACTTTGTCTTTCTTTTTTAATGAAATTATGCAAACTACATGGGCAGTACAAAATAAGTCAGTTTATCCTAAATAGATTTTTTAGAAAAGGGAGGAGAAAACAGGAAATATGATTAATTAAAATATGATTTTTGCACTTTATAGAAAAAAACAACACCTCCAACTGTAATAACAATAAATATTTCATTATGAAAACTTGAAATTGGAGTTTTCCCCCATTGATTCATAATGAACATGTGCAATTTAAATGGAATATATTGCAATATATATGCAATTTATGGACAGATGGAATCAAGACATTACATGAAACTCTTATATAATATATTATAAAGCAGCAAGACTTAAGGAAATATGCAGGTAGTAGGCTTTCCAATATAGTAAAGTACATTTTCTGTATAAATAAAAGTTTCTGAAGAATTTCTAATTGTCCTTTCTTTATTACCTAATGTATAGACAAGAGCATGTATACAATGTTGTCTACAAATAAATAAAGAAAAACATTTGTGATATTACATAAATTCTAAAGGTTTGCATAAACCTGCATGGATGGAAATCCCAACTGATGCTCTATACTGTGTTGTATTTAACTGTGACTGTCCTGCAGCTGCGACGCCCCCTGCTGTCCATTCCAAAGAATGAACCACGCGGTCGATCCGGAGCGAGGCTTTCCACAACCCGCAGGAGCATCCAGCCCAAGAACAAACCACTGGGTAACTGTGTGTGTGTGCGGGGGTGTGTGGCGCATTACTATAGTAAACTAAAACTGACACTAAAACAACAATAAACAGTGAAAAATATTGTTGGTAATGTTGGTGGATATTGAACGGACTTGACATTACAGGAGATGACGCTATTCCACAATTGCTTAACGTCGGACACTAAAGTAGCGTGAATATTAAACATTATGGCCATTCCTATACATTCCTCCAACCTTGTATTCTGTATTTATATGTAGTAACATACTTCAGAGACTTTATACCTGTCCCTAACAAAGTCAAACTGAAAACTAAAGATAAACCTTTCTGAATAAACGGCTAGCAGGCAGACCTACCCTGCACTTCAGATCAACACACAACAAGCCGAATCAAACTGTTCAGTACCGTTCATATAATTCCCCCATTAAAATACTACATTTAATGTCTGTGTGCTGACTTGAACTGACCCATCCTCCCAATCCACAGCCCCTTTGTCTTTGTTCCAATGCTGTTTGTTGTGCCTCCTGTCACCAAACTGACTCTTCTCACTCTGTTCTGTCTCATGCCTTTTGTTTCGAAATAAAGAAACTTTGTTGGACTGTGAAGGTGAGACACAACCCTTAACCCTACCTCTCCACCCTGCAACGGCCCGCCCCTTTTATCTGCTACCTCACCCGATAGGGCGCTCTGCATGCCTGTCTTGCATCCTTTCCCAGTCCCTGCCTACCCCTCCTGTCCCATCCCTGCGTCCACTCTTTTCAATGGTGCTGGTGTGTTAGCGAGTCGCTAGCTGCCGCTGTTGTCTCTGTTTTCACGCACGCATGCATGTGTGCCCACAGCGCATGGGGACCAAAAGAGGTCAGTCACCTTTACAGAGAACCAAGGCCAGCAGGGGGCCAGCAAGCCCCCGACTCCCAGCACTACGGAGCCTCCAGCTGAGGGCAGGAAGGCCAGTCCTGCCCTTACAAAGTCCCCAACACTGGAAGTGCCCTCTGTCTCCTTGGCCACGGTGACCGCCGACCTGCACGGCCCTGCGAACACACAGGTAGGACCAGCAGAGAGGACTGCAGCAGGGCAGGGGAGGGAATAGTTGAAACAATACATGCGTCCATGCATTTTCTAAACTGCTTGTCCTTCTATGGAGACCTAAAGTGGTCAATATAAATTTAAAAAAAAATCAAAACACCTTGATTTAAATAAATAATCACATGGATAAGGAAAAATATATAACATAACCATGACATTGTGAAGTAATTCAATGCATTTTGAAGCTCAGATCATTATCAGTAAATATTTCATCCTTACTGCAGGTCATTTGTTTTTAATTCTAGCAGTTTATATTTCAAAAACTCCTTTTGTCCAAAGTCCACGTCATTTTAAGCTCAACTTCATTTAGGTAGCACCTTTCATATCATGCAGCACGAAGGGCTTCACAAAGCAAGATTAAAACAACAGGATATACAATTTTGCAAGACGACTTGAAGATTACAACAATGAAACCAATAAATAAAAGTCAATACAATTCAAATAAACACCAGGATTCTCTTCTTAAATGTCCTTTTTAAAAATATCAAGAGAGCTTGCCATTCTAATATCCAGAGGCAGTGAGCTCCACAGTTTAGGGGCATAAAAGCAGAAGGCAAAAAGAGAAGCAGTGGAGGACCTCAGATGAGTGGAACATAAAATAAAGAAGAGTGCGAGTCTTCAGCAGTGGGGGAGTGTTCTCCAGTTTCCTTGTTTTAGTTGACACTGAACTAGTTGTAGTTTTCTGATAGACTTTTTAGGTAATGAGTGAAAAGGGAATTGCAATAGTCTAAGGGGCTGGTAATGAAACTAGTTCAGCGTCCTTCTGAGTTAAAAACAACATTACAGTACTCTCCCCAGGTCCCTCCAGCCATAAGCAGCAAGGAGAAAAGAGAGCAGTGGGGCCTCCGCAGCAGCCTCTCCCCTCCCCCCTCCTTCTCCCGCCCCTCCACCCCAACACCCCCATCCCGAACCTGCTCCCCGCTGCCCCTCTCCCGAACCTGCTCCCCTCTCCCCTTGTCCCGCACCTCCTCTCCTCTCCCTCCACCGCGCCCGGTGCTGGGCTCGGCGCCGGCACCGGGCCCCCCTCCACCTCCGCCGCTGCCACCGGCCCCTCTTCTACCTCCGCCACCGCCGGGGCCGCCCAGGATCAGAGAAAGCCCCGGGGACGAGGACACGACGGCACTCCTGCCGCGCAGCGACACCCTGCTGCATCTCAGCGAGGACGACGGCACAGAGAACCCGCTCCTCACCCCGCTGCTGTCCCCTCCCTCGCGCCGCCGCTCACCCCGCCGGCTGCCCCTGCCCCTCTCCCCCGTCGACCTGGACCTGGATGAGTCCCACGTTTGAGAGAGAGTGACAGGTGGACTGTATTTTTCTAGCTGTAGCCCAAGCCAAATGCCATAAAAATACATGCAGGGTACGGATAACAGGGAGGCTGTGCTGCATACATTTCAAAAAACAGAACATTCAGATTTTATTGACTGACAATCTAAAAGTACATGGTGAGAAAGGAAGGGAATGTGCAGCGAAGTGCGGCTTCTTTTGTTTTCCACACTAAGCCCCTGCCTCAAGTGTGTCAATAACCCACCGACTCGATTTCTATTCCGTCTGAAGCCATTCCTGTTTTCCCCTCAGCTTTGCCGTGGAACTAAACTGCTCTCTCCTCAGTGTAGTCGTTTAGTTTCCTCTGTCTGTAGGTCTGTTATTGTATCTTTTAAATGTTGGATATCAACATGAAAATCCTTATTGTACTGTATCTGTTCTTTTGACAACATACCCTGAGGGTTGAATGTATATTTTAGCAGCAATCTACCTTATCACTTGTCTCCTTCATTATAGAAATCATGCTGGATTTTTAAGACTTGCGCTGGTCTGTTCTCCCCCAAGATTAAAGATTTTAGTTTTAGTTTTATTCTAGATTAATACTCAAATATAAAAGATCGGAAATGTTTAAAGATTGAAATATAAAGTTTAAAATATGCTTCTTATACTGTAGATTTGAATTTCTATATTGCTGAGATCTATATAAATTGAAGATGTTATAACTTGTAAAAAGTGTTGCAAAGGCTATAAAGGAGGAAAGAGGAAGCACGTGTATAAACAGTATATTAAGAGCCATTCTTCATCTACGGATGAAAAACGGGCCTTTTTGTTCTACGAAGCAGGTGATATATAGGAAATATATAATACAGTATATGTATTTTAAACATTTTATGTGATCATATGGAAGAAATGAGCGATGTTTTTCCTGGAAATTGTCTGAGAAAAGTCCTTGGTGTTTCTTCAGCTGAGAGCTCTAATTATAATCATAATTCAAATATATATATATATATATATATATATATATATCCCATTAACTCTGTTTCTACAGTGTGTGTGTTGTGCTGCTCTGTGTCTCAGCAGAATATATGATTTGTGACCAAAGACGGTATCTTTCAGCTTAGAATATCACTTCTGGGGAAAAAAAGACTCACTTGTCCGATGTTGCAGTGCTGGTTATGTTTTGTTGTCCGTGATGTTGTCTTATGCTCAGAACAGTCGGGCTGCAAGACTCATTTTGTTACTTCGTAGCTCATTCCATGCCTTAACAGAGAAATATAAACACGTCCGTCTGTTTAAAAGAGTTTATTGTGTCTGCTGAAAACCTCATACCTCCTAAATTGTCCACTTTTTAAGGAGATCATATAGATGTGTAACTGTGGCCAAGTAGTGAGAAAAGATATCCTATTTATTTTAAACACATTTGTATATGTAAATCATGCTGATTTTCCCCTTTTCATCAATAGTAATAATGATGCTGTAAATCACATAATACAGGATCAATATGTGCCATAATTCACACCAATGCACTGTGAGTGTTGTCATTGGCTGCTTCTCTTTACTATGTCAATGTTGTATTTAACTTCTTTTTTTCTTTTCACTATTTGTGTCACACTTTGTGAAAATATTGTAGTCATTTGGGTACATCGATTGTGTACTGTTTACTTATGCAGCGGGAATAGAGGAAATAATGCAGCCTCTATGGCGGTGTCTTAATGCAGTTAATTCAATAAATATTTCAAATTTATCCTTAATAAAAGCACACATTACTCCTTTACAGAGGAAACGCAGTAATGAAATGTTTGTTATGCATTCTTGTCCTGTCTTCTGTATCTGTCAAAGAACATTTGTTTCATTTTTGCAAAGTGCAAAACATATCCACACATTTCAAGGTTTTAAAGTACAAAGAAGCATCAGTGTTTTTAGCCAGAGGGCCGATGTTGAATCTGAGTTCCCCTTAAAATGTCATGTGTCTGTCAAATGATGTCTTCTTTGTGCAAAGTTATATAGAATAAAGCTACAGTATACCAGAATATTTCTGGAACATCTAAATAAATGGAAATTGTTTACAATGTTTTTCATCTTTCTTTCCATTTCTAACTGGAGAAGTCAGTTAGTCTCAATAAACATTACAGATGCTGTTAATGATGTCCCATGTCAGTATTATTGTGAAGAAGAGCTGATGTAAAATACAAAATAAAAGGTTGTATCACAGGTTAAAAATCTGAACTTGTCAGGCTACCTAGACTTACACAGAGCTGTGTGAATGTTGTCAATGAAGGGCTGAAGAAAAATGTGCATTTGTGTGACTTTATTCTTTTAATTATTTCATAGAACAGCACAGCATCTTCAAGTGCTGTGTGGTTTAGACCAAAACCCAAGAAGTGATTTAATCCGCACCAAAAGAAAAGATAATTAATTGACAAAAAAGGGGCAAACTGAAACCAAACACTAAGTGCATTTACAGACAAAGACAACTTTATTTTTCTCAAAAATATACGGTATACAATGTAAGACTTTAAAGCCACCGTCTATCTATGCATGTGCAATGTCACAGCAAGTGCCAGAAACAGTCACAGTGAAATATCTTAATTAATTATTCTTTCATCAGCTTGAAGTTTTACTTTTTGTAGCTACAACATCACCTGCTGCACCAGAATCAATTAGTAGGTCCTGTTCAGACTATGATCCAAACAAAACAATGAATAATTGCTCAGTTTCGGTCCTCAGCTCGCAGGCAAGAAGGCAGACACAAAGACAGCCGGTATCTTCGAACAGATTTGAGTCGGCTACAGTTTGGACTGGCCTGCACTGGCCTGGTATAGCCTGGTCCACTTGCAACAAATGGAGTCATCATGCCAGAGCAATCAACACTCCTCCCAGGAGACAAAGTGGCCCTGGTCTGTGCTGGGAGACGGCTCTGCCCGTCCCCCCGCGCATCATCCTGTGCACGAGTGGAGCAGCTGATCAGTGATTGGCCAGCTTCTGTTTCTGACTGTTGGACCGAGGTCGCCAGCCAGTGCTGCCGACTGTGCTCATTGGTCTGATGATGCGACGGGTGCAGAGGAGAGCAACTCTCCGAGGTGGAGCTACAAAAAAGACAAAGTTTTATTTTACAGGTTAAGTCCAAACAATACACTAAAGATAACCTCTTGGTCAATTCTGAGGCTTTTATTCGGAGTGTATCCTACCAGTTCTGTTGGTTAGGGTTCACTTTTGATGTTTTCCTGTATTTATCATGTGTACTCAAACTTTCCTCTTGCAATATTTCATGATGTAATAGTAGTAAATGGATGAATCAATGATGCATCAATCACAAACACTGCATGACAATATAAGTTACCAGGAGGAAAGGTCCCTAAAATCATGAGGATGCACACTTGCAAAATGCCCAACAGAATCTTTTTTTTTTTATTTTTTTTTTTAATATGTGTTCTATTTTTTATAGTTGCTGTAAAAAAAAAAAAATATGGCATGTTTTGCTGCAATAAACTACACCTTTTTTTAAAAACTACCGTAAACTCTCATTCCGTATTCAGATAATAGCTGGGTAAAAGACATTGAATTACCTATAGCCAACAACAACTCAAATTTAATATGCATTTAGTATGATGTACATTGTTTTCAGTGGCTTTTTCATTGCCATACTAAGATGTTCATTTATTTTTTATTTTTTTTTAAATCATTTGCCAGTGTTTTTTTTTAAAGCCTAGCTATAAAAAGGGAAGGCTGCAAGACTTAACAGTAAATTCTGGAGAAAATGTTGAGTTCCATTCAACGTAGCTTTATATCGTTCTGGGAAAAGTACATCACCTGAAATTATTCTTAGTGTACTGATGGAAATGGACATTATACTGAATTTATCAAGTCAACACAAAGACAGGAAGTGTTGAGTTTGAATTAACTGGGTAACACAATTAGAAAATAAAGTCTCAAATAAAAAGTAAATTTTTTCACCAAGTTAAACTCACCTGTTGAATGATGTGTGAAGGGGAGAGGAGGATGAAGAGTCAGCTGGCCAGTTGTGTTCATGTGGGCTCGCCATGGTCACATAGTCGTCCTGAAGCAGCACAGACGAACTGTGGCTCACCTGTGGCGACATCATCATGTACCCCAGCCCCTGCTCCTCAACCGACTCCCAGCCCTCCATCCCGCAGGCTGCAGCGCCGCAGGGATCCCCCGTCACTCCGGTAGTTGTTTTGCAGTCGTTTTCCCTCACTTTGTTCACTGGGAGATCATGGTCCATCTTCATTTCCATGTAGCTGCCAATCTCAGACATGGAGCTCTGATGAGGCTGAGGATGTGAGGCGGAGCTCAGAGTGGATCCAGGCTCTGTTTTGTGGGGTTTGTGGGGCTCGAGGAAATATTTAGTTGGACTTTCAAGGTTTCTGGGGGGCAGGGCCACACGAGAACCAAGCGGTCTCACATTCACAGGCTTGTCTCTGTATTTGAGTCTGCAGCGTTTTGAGACCAGAAGGGTTTGAAGTTGACTGTGGATGGAGGACGGTGAGCGGCTGAAGTCGGGAAGAGCTCGTAGTGCCCTTACTGTATCGCGAACCACCTCGTGAATGTGCTGGGCTACTGCTGGGTTTCCTGTACAGAGCAGACATAAAAATAAAAGGTTCAGAGTCCTGTGGTAGGGCAGAAATAAGTAATATCAAAGCATCTTTTCGTCTTAATTACCTTGGTCTCTTGCTTCCATCCAGATCTCTCCAGGACCGTTTGGTGCCGACCTGCCAAGCTCCAAGAAGAACGAACCATCTAAGTGGCCAAAGCGCCGAACACTCAGCAAAGGTATCGTAACCGACGGCAAATCACTGCATGCAGCCCCTCTGACCAAGATGAGAGCCGTAGCTGTGAGGCAGAGACGGCTTTCCCCCGCCAGGGACTTGGAACAGCCCAGACCTCTGGGCTTCACGGTGACGGGCCAAACCTTAGACGACGGTGAAGGGAGCAGGGGCGAAGACCAGGCAATGACATTTATAGCCAATGAAGAGCTGGTAGTACTCAAAAAGGTTGTTTTTTTGTTTTTTTTTGTTTTTTTTTTATTGAAAATTGTGAATAGTTTATGTCCATGGGACATGGGAAGGTGAGAGAGTGAACTCTGCACAACATGGTTGATCTTCTGTGATTTAGCCTTAAAACAGCTGACAGTCTATGTTTGCCAAGTACCTTGGATTTCCTTTTGGGTGTTTTAGTAGTTATTGAAATGAATGTGTCAAGTACTTGTGTCTGAAATACTTTGTGAAATAAAAAAAAATATGGCAAAAACGTAACAATGGATCAAATGTCTTTGATTTTAAGCCTAAATTGAAATATAACTACTGCAGCTTAGGTGACAGACTTTTTCTGTAACTTCCTTGGTCTGTTTGTTATTATTATTGCCTATTTTTAATAATAATAATATTGTTCTTGCGGAAATGTTTTTTAAAAAGTGTCAGAAACCATTATATATGACAAAATTGCATCTGGTCTTCCTTTGCAGGCCAGCAAACGTAAAATCAACTTTAAATAAAAGTTCTTAGTGACAGGAACAAAGAGTAAAAATCTGTTCTGACCTCTTTGAAGAAAGCAGCAGGGGGCAGAGTGCAATACCCATCATCGTCTTCATCAAACCCTTCTCCTTGCTCTTCATCCTTCCGCTCTTCCTCCATCAGTTTCTTAATGGCCAGATACCAATCTTCTTGTTGCCACTGGTCCTCCACCACGAGTACCACGGTTTGATCCTTGGCATACAGCGCCACCGTGTGGCCTTTCCTGGAACTGCCACTCCGGCTCACACCAAGACAGCACCTCAGGTAAATCACCCTGCAAAGTAGGAGTTATTGAATTTAATTTTGTAATGTTTCTATGCTTACCTTATAGATTTTCATTTATGAATCCAATGGCCACTGCTGAACAGTAAGATGCAGCTGGCAGGGTGCATAAGTTTTATTTACACATTTAAAAACTACATTTATAGGACTGCTAGGAGGTCGGTCATTACAATTCAGGGTCCTTACACAAATCAAAACAAAATATTTTACTTTAGCCATTAACGTAGTGTATTCCAATCAATTAGGCAAACCAGTGCATGTATTTAGGATTTCAAACAAATTACTTAGGTGTATAAAAGAGTACAAAGACTGTCAACATCATTTATCAACATTTGGCTCATGGCATACGTTAAAGGGATAGTTTCGATGTTTTTAAGTAGGTTGTATGAGGAATTTATGACGGTCAGCATGCCCCCGTTTGAAGAAACAGACAGGAGACTCAGCAGGAAGCGAAGCAATGTATGGCTGTGGACAGGGAGAACAGCAAAAAGTATTTTAACCACCTGAAAGAAAGGCCCACCCAAAAGGTTTTATAAAGTTGAAGTGTACTTTATATTTACAATGTTTTCACCACTTTACCTTGCTACAAGACAGCCCTTTCCTATAGGGAACTGAAGCAGTTATCTCTTTTATCGGCTCTCGTTTAAGCCACCAGCCTTCATTGAAAAAACAGTAATTATACATACATCGGATGCTGGTCTAGTGCTGCCTCGATCGGTTAGTTTGTTTTGTCATTATGTGACTTTGGTTAATCCAAACCAACCCTTTAGAACACCAACGTCACACAATAGCACAAACAAACTAACCAGTCGAGGCAGCGGTAGACCAGCAGCCCTGTGTTCTGCAATGTCAAATTACAGTTTTTTTCCCAATGGAGTCTGGTGGCTTTGAAGAGCCAACCGCTATCTACTGTAGGTAATACAGTGACTATGAAAAAGTACCTCATACAAACCAACTTCAAAACATCCAAAGTATCCCCATCCCTTTACTTCAACCAACCCTTGCTTGCTTGAGCCAAACAGCGCAGCTTTCCCAGCAGACTTCTCCACTGCTGTGAACTTCTCCTGGCTCTTGTACCACTCGAGTCGGCTCGGCCCAATGTGACTTCCTGCTCTCAGGACAAAATATATTCGGTGGTTCCGCTCCAGTTTCCCCAGGTAACCTTGTTTCACCACGTCGCTCTGCGGCCCGGAGGAGGCCATGAAGGCGCCGGCCAGAGGGACGAGGGTGTTAGAGGTCTGGCTGGTGCAGAGGAGTTCCTCATAGAAACAAGACGAAGGACTCGACTGCATCTCGACGTAATGCTGCCGAGAATCCTGGTCCTGCTCCATTTGACGATCATTCATCCAGTACGGCCGCAGAGGTGACTCGGCTGGCAGCCATGTTTGGGTGGAGCTGGGAGACGACAGAGGGGAGCTGGAAGCAGGTAGAGATCTCTCTTGGTTGGTACACCTGTTGTGCCCTTCTGCAGTGTCATTCATTTCAAGCTGAAGACCTGAATCAGGCACACAGAAGAGTATTGAAGCATTTCCAAATTCTGTAGCACTTTTAACCATTTAGTATTACTGCTTTTAAAAAGTTGTCTCTTTACTCAACCAATATTAATATCCACAGAAATGTATACTTCCAATTTAGGCCGAGTTGAGGTTGTTTTAGTTATCTCTCTAATGTATCCTTTAAAGGCACATTCACAAGCAAGGTTACACAATCAGAGCTTGCTTTTTTCTAAAGATACTTCACAAAAATCAACTTAAATGTTATTCAGTCAAATTAAAACATCCCAGAGTTTTCTGGTGACAGTGGAGATGGTGTCAAACACAATAAATTGTAATGTATTGTAGAGTGTACAATAATGTCAAATTATATTGAAGAATTTTAAATGATGGCCTAAAAAAAACAAGTGTCTATTAGCTGACTTTAGTACATGAAAAGTCCAAGAATAACATAAGAATAAATTATATATTGATGAATAACGGTCTGTAGAGGTGAATACACTCCGGTATTAAAAATAGTCGAATAACAATAAATAATGGAAAAAAATAAACTTTTGGAAAACTGTTTATCAATCCAAAATGACAAACAGACTTTGCAGATTTTTGTAGTAGGCTACCTTTGGATTATCTTCGGGTAAAATAAGCAAACTACTTCAGTTTTTCCATAAATTCCTGGCATTTCGCCAATATTTAATAAAAAGAAAACTATTAACTGAATGAAGGGTAAATATGGGACACAGGAAACTACCACCGGCTATAGATATTAAACTAAATGAGCTTGATTGCTAGTTCACGTTTTCCCCCCAATTAAAACTCACCAGAAGCAAACAGGTACAAACATTACGACTGGAAACACGCAGTGTCGTCTGTTGCCTGCAGGAGTTAAACAACGATTTTCCGTCTTGTCTTTAATCCAACAAAGAAGATTATATAGTTTTAAAACTGTACTTTACCGTAGAAATCATTTAAATGTCTTGTAGTTCTCGCTCTACGCTGTGCGCGCTCCCGCGAGGCGCTTGCGAGTCATGGAGGCCACCTGTTCCAATCAGTGTGGCCTTCAGGAGCTCCTCGTAAAACCAAACTCTCAAGTAAAGAAAAGGTGGTTAAGTCACCCACATTATAACTTCTTGTGAAAGAAATAAAAACAAGTCGATGAATACAACTATATAAATTACAAATATATAAACTGACTATTTCAGAAAAAATGGTCGTTGTCTCAGTCTATGACTTGTATTTTTTCATTTCTCAATGAAGAGTGCCAACAAGAACTCTCCGAGAACCATCACCTTACCGTGGTGGAGGGGTTTGGGTTTGGGTGCTCCTATGAACCTGAGGGCTGTGTTGTCGGGAGCCTAGTGCTCCTGGTAGGGTCTCCCATGGCAAATTGGTCTCAGGCGAGGGGCCAGACAAAGAATGGTTCAAGTACCCCAGTGCAACATCAAAAAAGAGGAGGTGTGACCCTGCCCGGAGGAAGCCCAGGGCCCCCGTCTGGAGCCAGGCCTGGAAGGGGGGCCCGTCAACGAGCGCCTGGTGGCCGGGTTTGCCACGGAGCCCGGCCGGGTATAGCCCGAAGAAGCAACGTGGCACCCCCCCCCTCTCCATCATGTGGGCCTACCACCCGCAGGAAGAACCGTTGGGGTCGGGTACATTGCCAGACGGGTGGCAGTGAAGGTGGGGGACCTCGACGGACCAGACCTGGGCGGCAAAGGCTGGCTCTGGGGACGTGGAACCCCACCTCTCTGTGGGGGAAAGAGCCGGAGCTTGTGCGGGAGGCGGAGCGCTACCAGTTAGATCTGGTTGGGCTCTCCTCTACGCACAGTCTCGGTTCTGGAACCGTACTCCTGGATAGGGGTTGGACCTTATTCTTCTCTGGAGTTGCTCAGGGTGTGGGGCGCCGGGCGGGTGTGGGGATACTCACAAATCCCCGGCTGAGTGCCGTTACGTTGGAGTTCACCCCGGTAGACGAGAGGGTCGCCTCCCTACGCCTACGGGTTATGGGGGGGAAAACTCTGTTGTCTGTGTATATGCACCGAACAGCAGCTCAGAGTATTCGGCCTTCTTGGAGACCCTGAATGGAGTCCTGTTGGGGGCTCCAGTAGGGGACTCCATAGTTCTACTGGGAGACTTCAACGCGCACGTGGGCAACGATGGAGACACCTGGAGAGGCGTGATTGGGAGGAACGGCCTCCCTGATCTCAACCCGAGTGGTTGTTTGTTATTGGACTTCTGTGCTAGACATGGGCTGTCCATAACAAACACCATGTTCGAACATAAGGATGCTCATAAGTGTACATGGTACCAGAGCACCTTAGGCTGAAGATCGATGATCGATTTTGTAATCGTATCATCTGATCTGAGGCCGCATGTTTTGGACACTCGGGTAAAGAGAGGGGCGGAGCTGTCAACTGATCACCATCTGGTGGTGAGTTGGGTCAGGGGGTGGGGGAAGAGTCTGGACAGACCTGGTAAGCCCAAACGGGTAGTGCGGGCGAACTGGGAACGTCTGGAGGAGGCCCATACCCAAGAGACCTTTAACTCACACCTCCAGCGGAGTTTCTCTGGCATCCCTGTGGAGGTTGGGGGCATTGAGCCTGAGTGGTCAATGTTCAAAGCTTCCATTGCTGAAGCTGCGGCGGGAGCCTGCGGCCTCAAGGTCTTAGGTGCCTCAAGGGGCGGTAACCCTCGAACACCGTGGTGGACCGCGGTGGTCAGGGAAGCCGTCCGACTGAAGAAGGAGTCCTTCTGAGATATGTTATCACGGGGGACTCCAGAGGCGGTTGCAAGGTACCGACAGGCCCGAAGGGCAGCGGCCTCGGCCGTGACAGAGGCAAAGCAGCGGTTGTGGGAGGAGTTCGGAGAAGCCATGGAGAAGGACTTTCGGTCGGCACCAAAGTGATTCTGGCGTACTGTCCGGCACCTCAGGAGGGGGAAGCGGGGAACCATCCAAGCTGTTTACAGCAGGGATGGAACACTGTTGACCTCAACTGAGGAGGTACTCGGGCGGTGGAAGGAGCATTTTGAGGAACTCCTCAATCCAACTAATACGCCCTCTTTGATAGAGGCAGGGCTGGAAGATTATGGGGGATCATCAGCAATTTCCCTGGTGGAAGTCACTGAGGTAGTCAAACAACTCCACAGTGGCAAGGCCCCGGGGATTGATGAGATCCGTCCAGAAATGTTGAAGGCTTTGGGTGTGGAGGGGCTGTCGTGGCTGACACGTCTCTTCAACATTGCGTGGAAGTCGGGAACAGTGCCGAAGGAGTGGCAGACCGGGGTGGTGGTTCCCCTGTATAAAAAGGGGAACCAGAGAGTGTGTGCCAACTACAGGGGTATCACACTGCTCAGCCTCCCGGGTAAAGTCTACTCCAAGGTGCTGGAAAGGAGGGTTCGGCCGATAGTCGAACCTCAGATTGAAGAGGAACAATGCGGATTCCGTTCTGGCCGTGGAACAACGGACCAGCTCTTCACTCTCACAAGGATCCTGGAGGGGGCCTGGGAGTATGCCCATCCGGTTTACATGTGTTTTGTGGACCTGGAGAAAGCGTATGACCGGGTCCCCCGGGAGATACTGTGAGAGGTGCTGCGGGAGTATGGGGTGAGGGGGGCGCTTTTGAGGGCCATCCAATCCCTGTACGCCCAAAGCAAGAGTTGTGTCCGGGTTCTCGGCAGTAAGTCGGACTCGTTCCCGGTGGGTGTTGGCCTCCGCCAGGGCTGCGCTTTGTCACCAATCCTGTTTGTGGTATTCATGGACAGGATATCGAGGCGTAGTCGGGGGGAGGAGGGGTTGCAGTTTGGTGGGCTTGGGATCTCATCGCTGCTCTTTGCAGACGATGTGGTCCTGATGGCATCATCAGCCTGTGACCTTCAGCACTCACTGGATCGGTTCGCAGCCGAGTGTGAAGCGGTTGGAATGAGGATCAGCACCTCAAAATCTGAGGCCATGGTTCTCAGCAGGAAACCGGTGGATTGTCTACTCCGGGTAGGGAATGAGTCCTTACCCCAAGTGAAGGAGTTCAAGTACCTCGGGGTCTTGTTCACGAGTGAGGGGAAAATGGAGCGGGAGATGGGCCGGAGACTCGGATCAGCGGGCGCGGTATTGCACTCGCTTTACCGCACCGTTGTGACGAAAAGAGAGCTGAGCCAGAAGGCAAAGCTCTCGATCTACCGGTCTATCTTCGTTCCTACTCTCACCTATGGTCATGAAGGTTGGGTCATGACCGAAAGGACGAGATCGCGGGTACAAGCGGCCGAAATGGGTTTTCTCAGAAGGGTGGCTGGCTTCTCCCTTAGAGATAGGGTGAGGAGTTCAGTCATCCGAGAGAAGCTCGGAGTAGAACCGCTGCTCCTTTGCGTAGAAAGGAGCCAGTTGAGGTGGTTCGGGCATCTGGTAAGGATGCCCCCTGGGCGCCTCCCTAGGGAGGTGTTCCAGGCACAGCCAGCTGGGAGGAGACCACGGGGAAGACCCAGGACAAGGTGGAGAGATTATATCTCCACACTGGCCTGGGAACGCCTCGGGGTCCCCCAGTCAGAGTTGGTCAACGTGGCCCGGGAAAAGGAAGTTTGGGGCCCCCTGCTGGAGCTGTTGCCCCCGCAACCCGACCCCGGATAAGCGGTTGAAGATGGATGGATGGATGGAGTGCCAACAATAAAATAATGTCAACATATTTGGCAAGAAAAAAAGATGATGAAAAAAAATATATATATCTTGAACACTGGGTGTATTGCCCCTTTAAAATAAACTAAATTACGAACAAATCTTACAACTTTATTTGACCTCATGACTCTTTTCAGAAAAACAACAGTGCATTCCTACCAACAACAAAACAATGACTCAAGATAAAATAAGAACAGAAATAATAACAGCAAGGCTACAATAAATATACCAACAATAAATAATGGTTGGTTAATGTTTCTGATTGTATCATCTCTGCTGAGTCTCAATTAACATGTGGGAAATGAGTTGTAACTTTAACGGAAAAAGGTGTTGTCTCTCTCAATTTCAGCAGTTGTTTCTTTTGAAATAATTGGGCGGAACAGTTTGGTTGCTGCATATTTCAACATTATTAACTTCTCATTTTCAACAAAGTCACTGTCAGAGCAGGGCGAGTGTCAGACAACCTCTGGATACTCTTTAATCCCTCTTTCTGTCCCAGGATGTCTCTCCTTTGGGGTGTCCTCTCTCAGGTCCTAAGCTGGACGGGCCTCTGTCAGCTCCTGTCTGTGGCCGGCACAGGACTTGGAGCTGTTGTTGCAGTTTGGACGGTGAGGCTGTTGGGGCGACACGCCTGGTACACATACAGGCTGTCCTGTTTCAGCAAGCCACATGCAACCTCCTGGCTGTTTGGCCACCTGAACCAGGTAGGACATTTACTGTACACCAAGGCTGGTAAAACACACACTAACATGCATTTATCACGTTACACATTACCTTTAAAGGGGGCATATTGTGCTCATTTTTAGATGTATACTTGTATTTTGGGTTTCTGCTAGAACATGTTTACATGCTTTAATGTTTGAAAAACACTTTATTTTTCTCATACTGTCTGTCTGAATATACCTGCATTCACCTTCTGTCTGAAACGCTCCGTTTTAGCGCCTGTCTCTTTAAGCCCCCCTTTTGAAAAAGACTGCTCTGATTGGTCAGTGTTTCCAGGTCTTCTGTACCTGCGCTCTTTGCACCGCCATTGCAGCCAGGGAAAGACTATAACACTGCACTGTAGCTGCACTTTCTACCTATATATATATATATATATATATATATTGTTGTGACACCTTAACCTTATAGAAAGGCCTGGCGGCTCATTTAAAGGCACAGTTCCTGAATACGGGCTGGGTTCATTTTGCCGTGGATTGAGTGTTTTGACACTTTCAAAGTATTTGTATAGCACCTAGACCTGCTTTATAATAGACTTTTGACTTTCTACAATATGGGACCTTTTAAAGGTTGTATCACTATTGTAATTCTCGGTAAATGTTGAAACAAGACAAAAGGAAATGTAGATTACTCACTGTGCTCAGTGTTGCAAAATAATAATATTACAAAATGTCCTCCTTTTCACATATTTCCTTTGAAATGTTGTATGAGAATTCAGTAAAGCATGTGAAGGGTAAACCAACCAAAACTCACTTCACTAACCTTTTCATTTTAAAAGATAGAGTTCAAGTATACTGCATATTGAAATGTTTTGTTTAAATTAATATTTATTTGCGCTTCAGATGCAGAGCACAGAAGAAGGTCTCCTGCAGGTGGATGACTTGGTGCGGACGTACACGCACTCTTGCAGCTGGTTCATCGGCCCTTTCTATCACCTGGTCAGACTCTTCCACCCTGACTACGTCAAACCTCTGCTAATGGCACCTGGTATAATTACTGTCAACCAACTTTTTTTCACACCAGTAGAATCATGTTTGAACTATTAAAACTACATTTCCTAAACTTCATTTGATGCTTATTGTTCTTCTCTCCATCCAGCCAGCATCACTGTGAAAGATGAGCTCATCTATGGTCATCTGCGTCCTTGGCTTGGTGAGTCAAACAGCTCATGTCGCTCTAATTCATAACACTTAAGATTACAGAGCAGTTGAGAAATTTCAAATCCTATGGGAATCAAGCTTACAGTCAAGATGGCGGCGAAGATCACAAAATAGGGCATTTATTAATCTCGTATCGTGCCTAACTTTAGTAGATCATAACATATCAGGTATGGAATTAATGGGGGAAATTCAGACCAAACTTTACTGTGTATAACTACCAAGTATTGATTATAATTTACTGTCACCTTCTGATTACATCCCAGGACAGAGCCTGTTGCTAATCAACGGGGAGGAGTGGTCTCGCAGGAGACGGCTGCTGACTCCAGCTTTTCATTTTGATATTCTGAAGAACTACGTTGCAAAGTTTAACACCTCAACTAACACCATGCACGTAAGACACACAGCACTGTACATGTGCGAGCAGAGAGATGTCAACATGTTGCATTTACTACCAGTGTAAAGTGTGCACACAGCCTTTAGTATCTGTTGTATCTTTTCTATGACTTTCAGGATAAGTGGTGCAACCTGGTGGCAAAGGGCACAACTAACATAGAGATGTTTGACCATGTCACTCTGATGACCCTGGACAGTTTACTGAAATGTGCCTTTAGCTACAACAGCAACTGTCAGAGGTGAAGGACGCACATTTGACTATTTTTCACAAATATATTCTTCTTTCATTGCACGTCTCTTTTAAGCTCTTATCTTTCTCTCTCCAGGTCTACCAGTGAGTACGTGTCAGCCATAACGGAGCTAAGTGACCTGATAATAGATCGTCGGCAAAAGATTTTGCACCACTGGGACTGTATTTACTGGAAAACACAGCAGGGGAAACGATTCAGAAAGGCCTTAAACATTGTGCAGAGGTACAGCACACGCAGAGGTGTGACCTTCTGACCTTCATGGAACAGTTTAGCACAGATAATATAAGACATAATACATCAAGTCTAATGAAAGATTTTTAATAGAGGTGGTGAAAGACAAACTGTTGCTGTAATATGTCAGTTCTATTTGTAATATATTCGACTGTGTTCTATTCTATTAAATCAGAATGTACTGGGTCACCACCTTTGTATATTTACTCAGCATTTCTTTCTTATTTTACTGCATTGCATTGTACGGAAGTTGGTTCAAACATTTTATTTCCTCACTTTTCCCGTGATTTTATTCGTTTTCTCGCGAACAAAAGTTGTTTATGTCGTCATCTCGAAATCACAAACGTTGTTTTTCCCGAGACAACGGGATCATTTCCTCGAGATCTTGAGGTAACAAAAGTATTTCGAGATAACGACATAATTAACTTGAGATAAAAAGAAAACAATGTTTCATAAATTAAACGTAATATCTCGTTATCTCTGGAAAACAACATTTGTTATTTTGAGATAATGACTAAATGAAGGAATAAATGTGATCTTCAGAAAACTAATAAAGTTAACTTGTTTACAAGGGAAAATGAAGGAAATAAAACGTTTGAAACATCTTCTGTAATATTGTACCGTACGATATAGAAAGATAAATGGTATCTTATAGTAACTTTACATGTCACGTATCTCAGAATGCACCATATTGCATTGTGCAGTACCACATTATAGAGGCACATTGTGTCTTATAATATTCTGTAGTTCTAATCTATTCTAACTCTATTTGCAGCTTTACCAGGGAGGTGGTTCAGAAGCGCCGAGCCCTGATCAGCCAACAGAAGAAGACAGATTTCACAACAGCACCACAGAGAAAGAAAGATTTTGTGGACATCATACTGCTGTCAAAGGTAGGAGAGAAGAAGAAAATAGACAAAAAGTGACAATTTAAATCCTCAGATCACAGACTGCAATGTTATTCTGTATAAGTGCAGGACGGGGATGGACGAGGCCTCACAGACGAGGAGATACAGGCTGAGGCCAACACCTTCATGTTTGCAGGTGAGACCGTTGGAAGCAACACAAGTACAGTAAAGTACATTTACTCGAGTACTGTACAATGTCGAGGTACTCGTATTTGACTTGAGTTTTTTCTTTTCACGCCACTTCATACTTCATATAGGCAAATACTGTATTTTTCATCACTACAAAAAGTACCTTTAGTTACTAGTTACTTTCAAAATGAAGATTATTGCACACATGAAGAGTTTTTACAGCTGAAACTATCGGTTAATTAGGTGATTAGTCGATTGACAGAAAAGTATTCATTTGAAAATCGTTCAGTACATTCACCTGAATAAACTTACATACTTTTATCAGAGTATTTACACAGTGTGCGTGATTTCTTCCCTCAAAACTTATGCTCGCTTTAAAGCTGCAGTTTGTTCTTTTAAATGTTCACATGGCTCCAGAAATAGTCACACAATCACAATTTCACATCCAACGAGGTTTCTTTAAGACTCCTATTTTTCCCACAGGTCACGACACAACAGGCAGTGCGATTTGCTGGACGTTGTATAATTTAGCACGTCACGACCACTTTCAGGAGCAGTGCAGGACGGAAGTGATGGATCTGATGCAAGGACGAGACGGACATGAAATAGAGTGGTCAGGAAACACACACAACCTGAATCAATGGACGTTTGATTGTAATTTACTCAGTAAAAATACTTAGTAAGAGGTGGAAAACTTGTCCACACTCGATCTGAAACCCTGTAGTGTTAAGTGCAGTTGAAAGTCAGTGATCGTAAGGCAGAAATAAGTCATATTTAGATGTGAATATCTTTATTTTAAGGGAGGATCTGTCCAACCTTCCCTTCACCACCATGTGCATCAAGGAGTCTCTCAGGCTGCACTGTCCTGTGCAGGCTGTAACAAGGAAGTACACCCAGGACATGGCCCTGCCAGGGGACCGGACAGTACCAAAGGGTGAGGGAGAGACTCTTAGCTCTTTTTTTTTTGGAAGCTTTTTAAATAGATGTTTAAGTTCAAAAAGCAGCTTCTTGCTTCTATTTTTCAATCTACATTAGACCACATACGTATGGATGAATTACTGAACGGGCCTCCCGGGACCCCTTTAGAGAGTGAATGTATTCTCAAAGTAAATGTTTTATTCTGTTATTCTTTCTAAGGTGCCATCTCTTTGGTCAGTATTTATGGGACACACCACAACCCTGCTGTTTGGACAAACCCACATGTAAGAAATTAAGAAGAAAACAACTTAAGTTTCTTTTCACTTTTTTCGCTCCACTTTGTCATGTTGGACCTGTGTGATTTACTCTCTTTTAGGAGTTTCATCCTCTGCGTTTTGACCCTGCAAACACAGAGGGACGGGCTTCTCATGCCTTCATTCCCTTCTCCTCGGGCCCCAGGTACTGCGCCCTCATTGCTGCAAGGTAAATAAGATCTGACACGATGAGCTGGTAAAGACAAAAAGCCTGTGTGTGTTCACAGGAACTGTATTGGTCAGAAATTCGCCATGGCAGAGCTTCGAGTCGTGGTAGCGTTGACCCTGCTCAGGTTTCGCCTGACCCCGGGAGTGAATCCCGAACTCAGGAGTTCCAGGGGAATTCGCCGTCTCCCCCAACTCGTCCTGCGTGCGGAGGGAGGTTTGTGGCTGCAGCTGGAGCCACTGACCTCACACAACCTGGAGGAGATGCAGGAGGAATGAATCTTGTCGCTGGATTTATGTTTACTGTATTGTTTCTAAATGCATTTGTCACCTTTGTTTTCTACAAAGCAATTTGTAAGGCTTCACAATTCTATTACGTTAACTTTAAAAATGAATGTAATACAATTTGTAATATAATTAGTGTGAATGCTGACACATATTCTTGTAATCTTTATTATTCTGATTACTCCTTCTGCAGCTACAGACACCATTCAAATATAAAAATGTTCAGCTCTTTAAGGGCATTTCTGCCATTACTTTGCTTGTCTTTACCTCTTATACTTTAAAAAAAATATTAAGATTTTTAAAAAATTTCAACTGCGTAACAGTGTAATGCATTTAGTTTCCTTAAAATAAATCCTGAGTTTAAAAAAACGTATCCTCATCCTTAAACTACGTGCAGGCAGAGAAAGAGACTTTTGAAGTTAAAAGGTTTAATACAAACACAGTTGAGTATTCGTAGGATCGGAGTTAAAATGTCAAGCTAGGGCTGAAATTTACTCTTTATGTAAACTAAAGAAAATAAATATAAACATGTTCATCTAGAGGCCTGTAGCAGAGAAACA
>CALSCE010010776.1:8938570-8994239 GCA_943593645.1 Bovichtus variegatus | reverse complement strand
ACTGTAATCCCTACTTCTATTAGTTTGCCTTGTCTGTGCGATAGCCATGTCCTTGTACTCTAATACTGTTTTTCTTTTTATGTTTGTCTGTCTTGGATAATCTATAATAAAATCTAAAAAAAAAGAAAATAGTGAAAAATGTCAGTCCCAGTTTCTTTCTTTGTCAGTCCAAAACCCAAAGATATTCTCTTTATTGTGATACAAAACAGAGAAAAGCAGGAAATCGGCATATTCAAGAGACTTAAAAATGACTTAATAAAAATAATTGATGATCAAAAAAGTTGGCGATAATTTTTCTGCTGATCGATTTATCAATTCGTCAACTATCCGTTGCAGCTCTATTTAGGAAGACAGTAGAAATAGAACAGTTAGGAATATATATATATATATATATATACAATGCTGTACAATAGAAGAGAGTAATATAGCTGGACTGTTGTTCGGACAAAACCAGCAATTTGAAGATTTCTCCTTGGTTCTGGGAAATTGTCGTGAACAATAAGCTTTTATTGACAACATTCTGTTTACTAATTATTTTATCGTACTTTTATTCTATACAATTTGTCTCTATTCCCTACTTTTCCTTCTTTTTTCTCTTCTCTTAATAAACTCGACCACTATTTTATTACCTAGTATAATTGGACCACAGTCCAGTGAAGAAACAGCCCATTTAAAGAAAGTTTAGAGAATTGGCACACTGAGCTTCTTTTTGTCCTTGCAGGGATTAAACTCTACAAGAAGGTGGGTGATACCGTAGTCCTAAAACCAGATAACGCCTCTGTGACTGGCACCATCACCGACATCCTGTGGAAAGATGGGGCGAACATCGCCATGCAGTGGGAAGGAGCGGAAATTGATCGTAATCGTCACTTCGAAGGTGCCGTAAACCTTTGTGTCTGTGGGATCAAATATGTGCTCCGTTCATTCAGCGGTGTGATTTCTCACCCCATACGTGTCGGTGTGTTTTTAAAGAACGTGGTGAGCTGAACACTGTGACTGGAGCGATGACGATCAGCGGACTGACTCGGAATGACAGTGGACTGTACACAGCAGAGATCAACCACCAGGTCAGGAGTCCAACAACGCTCATAGTCATCTGTAAGTGCACCGACCACACACAATCAAGTTTCTAGTGTGAATGTTGGGCGTTTCCCTGAATGTAATTCCCGTTGAGATTTTAATTCAGATTGCCCTATTTGTTCTCTGTGATCATATTAATGCGGGCCCTTATCGAGCACCCGCAAACGATTGGATTATGTTGCAGGTGCCGGATGTTTTTACTGATCTTGGAAAATCCAAATTAAAATGATTAAATTAATCCTATTTCACTTCCAGTTGTTCTTGTTTTAGTTGATTCATTTGCCTTACACTTTAATTGCTTTATTTATCAACTTTCTTACTTTTGTTTCTCTTTTTACGCCACTCTATTGTAAATTAGTTCTTTACCACAATGAATTTCAGAGTTGAAATAAGTTTTGAATGAATATAAACATAAATAGGCCTGTATAATATAATATTTGTAATATTAAATCTAAATATAATTAGTTATTTCTAATATATTGGATGTTAGGCAATGATCCGAGGGATGATCAGTAAATTTGTGTAAATTAAAAACGTTGCTTTCCCCGTGCGAATGCGCTGCATGAAAAACATGGCGGGGGGGTCATTTTGGTAACACTTGTACAGTAAAATTAAGAGTTTAAGAAACTGAAAATGCAACAAGGTTATCGTGACTCATGACTCTATTTCTCATATTATTTTCTCCAATACCAAGTTCCCGTTCCTGAACCCACTGTTGGTAAATCCTGTAATGATGAGAGGACCAGTTGTACTTTGACCTGCAACGGAGACATAACGGACCCTGAACTCGTGACCTACAGCTGGAAGTCAGATGACGAGGTGACGGCTTTATCGAAGGAGCTGCACATTACAAAGGTATAGTTGTATTTTTCTCAAATGTAGTTTCTCTACGACACAAACACAGTTGAGTTCACATCGAGTGGGTACAGCCGGTTGTAAAGAGGCCTGTCACGATAATTACGTTACGGATTTATCGTACGATAATTACGTTACGGATTTATCGTACGATATGCGTCCATCATTTTTACGTTATCAAATTATCGTCAACAGCCCCGGTGTGGGAACATTTTGTGTTGAATCCGAATAAGAGTGTTATTGTTACTTTTATCTAACTTTTAGCTAATATGCTGTTGCACTTTTTGTTAACTAAGGTCCTAACCCTTTGGAAACTGGAATGGTGGTATATTGCCTGTTAAGGAATGAATTACCCTCAAATGTTTGTATTTATTTAAGTGCAATTTTTGTTAACAAAGTCCAAGATTCCATTTTATTTATAGTTTTGGTGGTTTTATTATTTTATTATGTATTATTTAAACATTCGTAAGAAATCAAAGTACATTGCTCTCTGAAAGGTAAAGAGTGTACTAATTATCATTACACCATGCTCTTACAATGACAATGATATCACAGTTATTTCTGGGGAAATATAAAGTCCAACAAAAGTAGTTATCGTGACAGGCCTAGTTGTAAATATGTGTGTAAATGTTTGGCAATACTAACTCTTTCATTCTACTTTAGGACGGAAGTTCAACTATAACCAAGTTTCACTGTGAGCTGGAGAATCCCGTCAGTGCGGAGATGAGCCAGCCCGTCTTCAACCCTTTCACCACGAGTGAGTTATAACACTGACACTGCTCTGACACGCGCAGTACGCTGTAAAGCCCACCTCCTGCTGCTGTTGTCTCTTACAGAAACAGCACCCGGAGGAAAACTGAACATTTCCACAGGAGCCACAGTCTTCATCGTTCTGCTGATGCCTGTGCTGCTGCTGGCTTCCCTCCACAGATGTAAAACAGGTGAGAACTCATGACGCTTTATCGAGGGACGCACGATATAAATCACCTGTGGTCGATGATACGAAGCCAAATTGCTTTCATTGACTCGACAAGTGCAGCATCTACACACTCGGATACAGTTTTAAAAGTTTGCGATCCGCCAATAAATACAGAGAAGAAGAAGAAGCGCGGCATACTGAATAGAGAGCCTACCATGGCGAATGTTTTTCAGTTTCAGAGGAATATTCCAATTTGAAATACAAGGTTTATTTAAATGAACATTTGACGAGTCAGAACTGTTGTTTTTTTTGTGATCAGTTATATTTGGTTAGGTCAGAGTTATGGAATATTAAATCATCCGTCTTTGTTCACCACATCTTACCCTGAGGTTTGCATAAACTACAGGTTATGAACTTCTTTTTAAAATACAATTATCTTTTTGGTATTAGTCATGAGAAGCAGGTAATTAACAGCTATCAGTATCGGCTGAAAAAAATCCATATGATCCATCTAATATTTTATTTTAGTTTTATCAATATTAGCAAATCAAGTAGGTTTTTTTATCTGTATTTTTATATTAGTCAGATAATGATGAGAGAAGTATAACGTTTTATTCATTCTGTTTGATTTCCTCTAGGAATGTGGTTCTTCCAAAAAGGTAAGGAATCTTTCAAAGCAATTATGGAGGGGTTGTCTGAAAGGAATTCTGGGAAATGTAGGATATTGCAGCATGAAATACGGTAGAAGTTGACATGGCAGTTTGAGAGAAATAAGTTCAAGCCGACATCATTTTATTCAGGGTTAAAACTTTGCCTCATTTTATATTATTTACTGTGAAAGTAATGCTAAACAAGGAGATTTCTGGGCTTTGGTGAAGTTTTATAATATAAACAAACAGTGATAAATTCTGACTTTCTTAACATATTATCTGCTGTAATTCTCTCCCCGCAGCGTCCATGCCATGGGAAGCAGGTCAGTCATTTAAGATTATGTAAACCTTCATACCTGTTAATGCCTTAACTATCAAACGCTTTAGAGATATAATGACTTCTTCTGCCATGTGATTTCTGTTAATGTTGCTGCCCTTTTGTTCACCGCTACAGACTTCTGGAGGAAGCACGAGAGATCACGTAAGTTTCAGCCACAGTCACTTCTCTGTAGTTCCTTTTTTTCCTAACTTGTTATTGGGATGAAAAAATTGACATCCATACGTCTGTATCATTAATACTGAAGGAGATGCTAAATCTAATGGCACCACTGCTCAAGAGAATGGACAAACAGATGGTAAGATACTGACAAAGAATCACCTGCCTGTCTCTAAATAATCATTTACTTTCTACCCATTTAAAGTCATATATATAAATAACAGTATATGTATGACTCTTCTTTCCTTTTGTCCTTTGGCAGAGGAAACATCAATGACATAAGGGGCCAAACAACGCCAAGTCAGGACGTGTCAGGTGTAACATGATGATCCACAGTGAGGTGCACGTTGGATTGGTCTGTCTTGTGTTTACAGTACACATATTATTGAAAAAATCCCTTCATAGAAGTGTCAGCTCTAATGCCTCAAATATAGAACTAAAAAGTGTAGCAATAAGTGAGGGAAATTATCTTTAGGCTAATTTCAAAAGTATATTTTAGACACAGAACTGACCAAAAGTGTGTATAAAGGCATTTTAAAGACTATTGAAAAGACGTTCTTAAGACTGGAGTTCCGCTGCTTGTTTTAAACTGAATACTTTAGTTGGTCCAGTAGCTATTGCTAGCTGGGATCTACCTTTTTAAAGGCACAATATGTAAATTCCTGACGCTAGGGGTTTCTCAATCAAAACAACTCAGAAGACAGAGTTTGCCTGGTTAGGATTCCTTCATTGTTCAGGAGGTTTTTTAACACTGGTTAAAGCAGTTTCTTGTTTCTCCGACGCAGTTCAGGCGGACATAGGATGGAGGGGCTTTGAGCCGAGTCGACATGTTTCCTCGGCTTGTTTCTCTGATAACTTAAGATCCAGATGTTCAGGAAGTTTTTACCAGAGCCGAATCATCCGCTGAGGTCTCCTCCACTCCAAAACAAACAGACCAGCTGATTAAAACCAGGAAAAACATTAAGTTAAGCATTTTCATGGGAAAAAAATCAGTGTTCAATGACGTTCTATGACCAAAATCCTTCATCCGGTGAAAATATATAGTTAAAAACGACCAAGATCTATAAAGTATATGATAAAAATGTGGTTTAAAGTGGATACAAAGTCAATTTATGACGCTGACTCATATGCAAAGGGGAAACGGGATAATGTAAGTGCAAAACTTGTTTTTAGACATTTTAATGGGGAAATCTTACTTTTAAAAGGCTAAGAAGGGAAGTATTAAAATTTTTTTTTTTGCATGTAATAAAAATAGACAAAAAGACTACACATGCAGTGCAGAAATGAATAGGCCAGAATGGAATAAAAGCTGTGAGAATTTCCAAAGAGGCACTGAGCTTGGACAATAACAGGAAACCCTGGGAAGTGCACCTTCCTGTCACAGACCGCATACCTGACACCAACTGGTACCTCAAACTCATTAAACCGAGCAGGTCTGGTGTGGATCCACGCAAACTCAGTGTTAGGAAAGTGGACTGATATCAGAGGGAAAAGAGACGCCATTGTGTGGTTTGGGCCGTGAGCGCAACCAACAAGCAAAGCATTGTGCCGCACTTTACTGCAACAGCTACTACGTGTGTTGTGTGGGTTAGGGTTAGGGTTAGGGTGAGAATATTGTTAAAATATTGTGTGATTTCAAGCTCGAGAAAAGTCAATCAGCTATTTTTATTTTGAGGTTTTCTTTATGTGTATTATCACTTCCCAGGACTTTACTTATTTACTCTCCATCTGTGTTTGTTTGTATTTGAATGTGTATTGTGCTTTTATTCTGAAGGGCAGAGTATAAATGTTTGGTTTCTGTGTGATGATGGAGTAGATGTGTGCGTTGAAATGGATGATCGTTTTTGCGATTTAACTTTTCTTTCTTCTTTATATTCTTAGTTTTTTCCTTGTAGTTAAAAAAATATGTTGCCTTACAATACAGCTGAAAAGAGAATCATTTTTCAAAATAGTTTTTAACATGCAAAGCAGCACTACTTAAGGATGAAGTGAGGCATTTTTAAATGTAAAAGTGCTTGACACTTTCCACAAAAGGCACTGGGTTATTTATAATGTTAGCATGTAGGTATATAAATGAAGTGCTTTTGCATGGGCGGAATATAATAAAAGCAACAGAATTTCAACCTCAAAATGTTTGTTTACACGTCTAGTATTTCTTCCTACCAACACTGAAAGAAAGTAATATTTCCAAATGTACCACTTGAGGGCAGCAAGTCACTGATGACAAACACGTTCATAGGAACATGTGATGGTGTCTGATATAAGCCGAAATTCATTACTACCCCAGTTTATGTGTTTAAGATTTGACATGACAATTCTTAATACACCTATGAATGAGCTGCAGATTATATTGTATATTTTAGTGGCACCAGGCAGGCAGAAGCCATATACAGACAGTAATTAAGTACATTTACTCAGGTGCTGTACTGTGAGTACTACTACTTTATACTCCACTACATGTATTTGATCAGTTTTCATTACTAGTTACTTTGCAGATTTAATTATTAGAAATGATTAATCAAATAATAAATGATGATGCCCAGCAGTATATAAAGCAATTAAAATTAACTCTTTCTTTCCCAGCTGCAACATTTAAATGAATAATGCATGAACAATTTATATTATTCTGAAATGGGCCGTTCTGCATAACAAGTTCTTTTACTTTTGGTACTTTAAAGATATTTTGATGCCACTTTTGTACTTTTAATTAACATTTTACAAGTAAAGGACTTTTACTTGTAAAAAGAGCATTTTTACACTATTTCTTCCACCTCTATATACAGACCTAGCAAGTTAAAATGAAATAATAGCAGCCAATTAATTCACTGCAGATTTAGTGTTGCATTTGACCAAACAAAGGTCCACTTTTAACATTTTTCTAGAAGGTATGGTGTCGGACTAGAAGAACTAGATTTCTAGAGGGGGGGGGGGTCATCATGTCACTGTGTTCAGCTGTATAAACAAAAAAAAACAAAAAAAAAAACTGACCTCCTACTAAGAGATGCAGAAAAACAAATAATCTCCAGAGGAATGTTGGTCTTTATCCTGTGATTACAGCTGACCAAACAACTCACAGCGAATCTAGTACCTCAAACAGTATTAACATGTAAAATACACTAGTTACTTGTATAAAAGTGTACTGAGAGAACTGGAAAACTGAACATTTAACTCCTAAAATCTCAATCAAGTTGAAAGGATTTTAACTGCAAAAGAAACCTGCAATCAACACGGTCCAGTCTCAGGGACGTTTGTTCAAAAAAAAAAAAATGATGAAGAAGCCTTTTATCCACCAAATGTCACTTTATTTGTGAATTACATTGTTTTGATTAAAGTCAGTGTTTTTCTTTTTACAGCATTCAGACATATTCACAGTTACATTATATCTCAGCAATGATTTTAATCAAAAATATCTATACATTCTGAATGTAAGTACAATATAACTCAAAACTCAGTCACTGCTGTCGTGTTTAATGTAAGAAAGATCCCTTGGATTAAAATAAGGGCCACGCCTGCTTTTTAGGTAAGCAAATGGACATTTTTATAAAATACTATTAAAAGTTTGTACTGTAGTTCCTGCTGCATGTTCTCTACACGGCCGAGACAACTGCTTCCTGCAGTCTTCGATGAATTTAAAAAACAGCCATACTTGCACCGAAAATAAGCAAATTAGCAGCAAAACTATTGACTGCTGCTTTGTTTTCAGTCCTTCTAGGCTGCATCTTCACCAAACATACTGATGAGAAGAATGAAAAGAAATATTACACGTTGAATAACTAAATGTAGTGATTAAACAAGCGTGTTAATTCATTTCACATGTGATTTCTCCCAAGCGACACATCCTGTACCCTGTTGAAATGTATCATATGAGGATAACTCAAAATGTTCTGATGCTTCTACATTACAAAAAGCTTTACAGTGACAAAAAAATCATTTAAAAAGATGAAATCACATTATATAATGTGATGCATAAAATCTGCTTCAAATAAACAGATATAATTCATTATAAGAATGTGATGTGAAATGTGATTATCAATACAGAAAGGAAAAACTATCCTAAAAAAAAAAACTAAAAAAGTACTTATACTGATCTAGATATTTGCTTTTAAAATTGGCACAAACACATAATTATGATCCTGTAACATTAGGTACAATAGGAGTGTGAATGAAAATAAAAAGATTTTAAAGTAATACGAAGTGATCACATAGTAATCATGAACCTTTGATTGAATCACTGTCACTGAAGAAGGACAGCTCAGCATCCGGTACAAAATACTGAAAACCAAAAGCTCAATTCTGGCCGTTATGTTAATGATCCCTCTGTGTTTAAGATGATTTGTCTCAATATGAAAGCATAGAACCACTTGTATTAAATTAAAAAAGTAGAATTTACTCTTTTCAGTTACATCAAAAATGAATAGAAAACTGTCCCCGCCTGTGTGACCGGTGTAGTGCAGGAGCTGTAGGTGGCAGAGGAGGCACTTCTATGATTAAGGCTCAGGAGCTAACACAGAAACTCCTCCGTGGACATCAGAGGGTTAAAATGATTGATCCCGCGGTGTCTGAAGAGCTTATGAGCCAAAACTGGGATCTACGCAAGATATTGATAGAAAACAGTTTAAAGCGAGACGAGCGTCTTGTCATTATGCTCTGGCAGTTTTGCCGTTAGACAAAGGTTCTGCCTCCGAACCCGCAGCCACCGGGCTGAGCTCTGTGGGCGCCGCCTGTTCGCCGGCCTGGTTTCTATAGTGACGGATGATGACCACAGCAGCACAGACCAGGTAGACTACAGTGAGAATGGTGAAGTAAACGAAGTACACCAGGAACTGGAAGAAAAAAAGGCATCTTAAAATGTAAGATAGTTCAGTGAAAATCATGAAGTATTAAGGGAAGATGACAAACGTTCAAACCTAAACTTGCCACAACAACAATTTGTCAGAAGAAATTTTAGAAACTCGTAAAAAAGGTAAAAACAGCCCTGAAGTTGTCCTAAATCATGGAGGTAATAATAAAACTTTCCATGGTGTGTTACTTCTGTTCCTGTGCTTTGAAGTAGATTCACTAAGACGGCAGTTTGCAAACTTTTTCTGTCCAACTTCTGAAGCAGACAAACCTTCACACATCCGCCCACTCAACAAATAAATTGAGTTCTTTCTTCACTTTCACTTCTTCAATGTACTGGGTTCTTCTTTGGCCCATTTTACACACTTCCACGAAGTTCCATGAAACCCGTGGCAATAGTTTTCCCAGAATTCAAACAAACTGAAGCGAAAACATAATATTGTTTGTTACACCCGTGTTTGACAAGACAGAAAATCTGCTGTAATGACATACTGTATCTTTGGGGATATCTTCTTTCCCCACTGTCATGTCATTTAAAAAAAGAATTTCTTGATGTAAAGCACTTTAAATTGTGATATATAAATAACTAACTGACATGAACGTGGCATGAAACGCATCCAGAGGACAACACAGCCAAAGCTCTGAGCCAAGCGGCCAGCGTGAAGGTCTGAACGGGCTGTTTTACCTGAGAGTGCACGTCCATCGCCAGGCCTCGCTTGTCAGAAAATATCAAATTGATGATGCTCTTCAGTATGGTTCCCAAAAAGGTGTTGATGCCAAACACTAAGGCACACAGCTCCTTGGTGAGCGACGAGGCTATCTGGAAACTATGGAGAGATGATACAATGACGACCAAAGACTGGACGGATGATCAGCTCCGGTTTCAAAAACTTCTAAACGTATCTGTTGTCATCACAGATGGATTTAGTTTTTTGGAGCTTTCAAATTGAGATTAAATCCTAAATTGTATTTGGCACTCACGTGGCGATCGGCACCAGGAACTGGTAGAAGCCTCTGAAGAGGACGTAGGCCGTGTAGCAGACCCAAATGTTGTCCGTGTTGAGCATGAGGAGCAGCAGAGCCGCCTGCAGGGCTGTGATGACGCCGATCACCAGCTCGGACCAGACGTTCCACCGGATTTTCACAAAGCCAGCGATGCAAGAAGTTATTGCACCTGCAGAAAGTTAGGCATCGATTAAAACTATTTTCATCTGCTTAAAACAAGAGTCTGTACAGAGATATTGTTCAGACCAGGAGCTTCATCTTGCCATTTATTTTATTCTTTTATCTTTCAAATTTTAACACTTGCGCTTCACTAGTTTTGTTTGAATTTTCAACAATGTAAACAAACTGGCATTTAAAGGGTTAAAATTCTGAAAATTAATGAATATTTGGTAGTTATGATCAGGACTGAGGTTGGTTGAAATATTTAACTTAGTAAAAGAGGAAAATAATATAAATAATATGAATATATATACAATTTTATGGCAGTTTTGAGACACAGAAATTTTCATCATTTACTTCCAGTCAGATTTAGTTTTACAACATAACTTTTACTGCTTGCACATGACTTCTATGTTATTTCAACAAACTGCTACCTTTGTTCTTTAAAGCTGATTAAAGAGTAATTACGTATAAGTAAACCTGAAGCAATCATTTTACAGAATAAAAGGTGTGGGATCAGTGACACAATCAGTACATTCTTCACATTCTTAATGTACAAATGTGATACTTTTGTCCAGACTTTGATCTCTGGATTTGGCCCAGTTCTGGTGTTTAATATTAACACCATAAGCTGACAAAAAAAAACACTGTACGCAACTACAAAATTCAAACACCAAAATAAGAAAAAATGGACAGCGCTGTGTTGTCCCCAAAAATAAATTTAAGAAAAAGGCAGCACTCCAGTGGCAAAAGGACTGACAGTCTATTTGTACAACTAAATGTCCAAGACCAGGTGATTATTTCCTTTTTTTTTTACCTTTGGATTGATGACTTTTCTCTGAATTTGTTTTGGAGGAAACCAACACATTATCAAACTCATATTTTAGACTTGATCATTGCTCTCCAATCCACAGAGGACATTTCCAAGAGAGCATTTACCTGACTAGACGTTAATAATTAGATGTAGGGCTTCATTCACCAGTACAAACCCAAAGCGATCCATAACGTTCACTTGGCATAACAAATCCGCTCCAATTTATTCATCCATGTTATTTTTTCTTTCCAATTCAACAATTCCATCTTTTATATTATTTTGTAAATCCTTTGCAAAGAATGATCGATTAAGAAATATTTGTGAGTTTTCAAAGTAACTTTGTGCAAGAAACCCCCGATTAAAGAAAAGACACGTTCTTCTTGCCTTCTGCTGAAGGACTTTTATTATTTTGTTGCTGTTGAGCACAGAGGAGGTGTCCCCATTTTTTGCATCTAAATTTAGATGGCAAGCTGGAGTTGCATGCCGATGTGAATGAAAGCATCAAGGACTGTGAATCCGAACTGCAGTATGAGCACTGAGCAACAGGTATTCTATGAAAAACTGTGATTTTTAGCTCAAGAAATGTCTCACTCAGCAGGGTAGAAGCTGCCTCCACTCCCCCGTTGTAAATATTCTTGTTCTCAGTGGCCGGGTAGACTTTGTTCCACAGGATGTGAACGTAGAACAGCACCAGGTAGTACCCTGTGGAGTTGAACACCCACCACAGGGACCAGAGCCTCAGGTTGGGCCTCCTCACCACATTTCTCACCTCCAGCAGCATCTGCACAAAGACAGAATCCTTCCAGCCCGATGCAGAGCTCTCTTTCGGGTTCATTATGTCCAGTTCTGATTTGATGGCTACTGCCGCCACTTCCTTTTGCTCCTGATTCCGCGTCCGGTTGAAAAACAGGGAGCGTTTAGGCCAGGGCAGGCACAGCGCGAGACTCAGACCAAAGCTGACGAAACCCAAAGATATAGCGTTGAGGGTGTAGAAGCTGACGTTGCCCAGGGATATGCACAGCTGGCCCAGCACCGAGCTGGTGAACACCCCCAAGAGGACCGCGGAGCGCGAGTATCCGGCCACGCGCTGGTAGAGGGCTGGGCTGACCAGGGAGAAGATGTAGGAGGAGTAGGCCACGCGGCAGGCCATGGTGATGCCGTAGAAGAACTCCATCAACTGCATCTCGAGGAGGCTGGTGCCCAGGAGCAGAATGAGCCAGATGACCACCTGGCTGACGCCCTGGATGATCAGGACCGGCTTGTAGCGCAGGAAATCTGTCAACAGGAAGGTTGGCACCAGCACGACCATGTAGGAGTACGTGAGCACAGGAGTGATCTCATTGGTCACCTGGAAATGACAGTAAAGTCAATACAATTATTGCCACAAAAATCTGTATTCCAAAATAACAATTGTAAGAAAATTGTAGTTAAAAACTAATATTTTTGATGCAAAAGAAAATGATATCCTGATCAGATTCAATATAATGTATTATAACAGTTATGCACTATATTTAAAGTCAAATTAATTTTAATTATATAGCCCAATATCAACACTCTTCCTCAGGGGGATTGAAACATCAGAATAAACTAAATAAAACTCCTAATAACGCTTGATAGTTTTTAATTACATGCTTGCTTAGTAACATTAATTTGAACAACTGTTTTTAAACAAGAACACAATATGATAACATCCATTGTTGTCCTGCATAATGACAGTAAAACTGGTTCAAATGGAACAAGTACAAAAATCTGTCTGTCAGACACAAGACTGTCTGACATTATATCCACAACAATGCTGAGATACAAATGTAGTTACAGCTAATAACTTAAGTCAGGGGCAGCTTATTCTGTGACATGTGGTAATTACAGGAATGTATGGGATGCGGAAGGGAAACTGCTTCAGACATAAACAGACATTAAGATGAAACGTGAGTTCAACACAACATATGTCTGCCAGGGCTGACTCAGCTGCTAAACTGCCCTTCTGGTCTAAGAGTGTTTTCCACACCCTGTTCTATCGAGTTTGACAGACAGCTGATTACAGTATTTAACATGTGCTTCTCTCTGAAAGACACTTAGACAGGTAATCAACTCTTGGTATGAGGCTATAGTCAATTCAGAAGAAATAAACACATTCTACAAATCACATTCCACTGATGATTTCGTTCCTGGGTTGTAAACCTTTCACAAAGCTGATACACTGAATCACTATGGAGGAATGTGAACTTTGACCACAGTAAGAAGGATCAGCATGCTCCCCACAGGACATTCATTAATTCTGCTATGTAATGAGTGGCTGACTACATGTAGAAAAACCTTATGAAAGAGTCTTACAGGTTAACTTCTATTCTGTACTTTCTGGACAGTCCCTTGCATATGAACCTGGGGTGCAACTCTGAAAAGCAATGACTGGGATGTCTTCTATCTTTCACTTTTTACCTTCACTTTATTAATAGTTTCCAAATGGTTGCACTGGTGTTCAAGACAAAAGTGCTCGTAGGAAAACCAGCACAGCAAACACATTGCAGCCCGAGGACCCCACTAACCTGTTCCCTTGTGAAGTTCTTCTCAGTGCTGAGTAGATATGGTGTAATGAAGGGCTCCCCGGGCTTTATCGACGCCATAAACCCAAAGAGACACAAGAATATTACGGGCCACTTCCACTTTCGGGGCTCCGCGACTGCCTGTGGGGGACCTTCGGAGGGAGACAGGCCTTCCGAAGCAGAGACAACCGTCTCTACGTCTCCACCTTCATGTCCTCCGCTGTCTTCAGGTACAGGCGCCTTCAGGTCCATTTCTTTCTCCCCCTCTGATCTGTCCCCACTACCTGCTGTGTCATCTGCTACCATTGTGTCAGCCGGACCACTCACTCTGTGACGCAGAGTGTAACTTTTTCTGCTGTGTCAAATCACCATGAGTGGATTTGTTTTGACGGGAAAAGCAGCCCAGTTCCTACTTGAAATGAAGGAACAAATGTAAAGACCCAAATGTTTTGGGTTTCAATCAAGCTGCCGCTCCATGCCAGAGAATACTACAATGGTGTAAATGAACCATTTAACAGGGTGATGACAAGGTGGTTAAAATGCTACATGCTGCAGTTCGCATGTTGGAGAAAATGTTGACCTTTGCTCAATTCCACACTGTGACATTTTCTGACAGCAACCTATCCAGCGGCTGGGTCTGGTGTCATTGTTAACCTGAAATGATAACAATGTTGTCAGTGATTCAGACTATTTTGACACTGTGCAGACAGATGAAATTAGAGCCTGGCTTAGTTTTCCACTGTGACAGACCATAACGTGATGCTTTACAGGCCACAGTTAACAACTATGACTATACATCTGCAGCTTATGTTCCCACTAAATCAATTGCTTGGTGTATAAAATATGAGAAATAGTGAAAAATGCACAGCAAGAGTTTCCAGAGCCCAAGCTGATGTTTTGCAATAGCTTATTTGACAAGCAGCTAAAGGTTTTTCATAGATAAGTTTAAAAAAACGGCAAATATTGACAGTAGAATGAAGTGAAACTAGTAGTATTACTGGGTCTTTTTCTGTAAAACAAACAAGCCAGGCACATGCTTGGAAACATCAGGGCTTTCCACTTATATTTTCAGTTAAGATAAGAACATTATTGATCCAACACTGGGAACGTGTACTAGTTACAGCACATCTACTGTCAAAAAAAGCAAAGGAAGAAAGTGAAAATAAAAATGAAGCAAGATGCAAAACGACAAAAATAATACTAACATAGCTATGTAAACATTTACACTATACACACACATTTCACTTATACAGATATGACCCGTGATGGAGAATTGTGCAATACATGGTGTTTAGCATTGTAACGAAACACCATTGTTTTTTAAGAAAACAAAATATATTAAATATATGTATAAGTATAACTATATATTTTTTATTTATTTATAAATGAAATGTATTTATTTTATATTTTTTATTTTATTTTATATATATATATATATATATATATATATATATATATTGCAAAGGACAGTTGTATTTCCCATAAAAAATAAGTTAAGATACTGTTTCATGAAATATGTGAAAATGAAACACACAGTGTGTTCCGGTTTACATGGCCTGAGTTAACGTTACGTGTCAAGATTTGTAGGTGCAATACAAACAAGTTACACACGTATTACATTAGTGGGTAACACAGTGTGTTAGCATGCTAATGACTCACTGACTTTTACGTTAGCTGCTAATGTGCTAAATGTGGTTGGGTTGTGTGTCACAACGCCCTGAGCATGCGCGATATCACTTTATAGCTCAATTTATACACAGGTACGAAGTTATAGCTAGCTAGCAAGCTGGCTAACAGTGTATACGTATAAAAACAATGCACTCTTGCAGCTGTTGTTGACACAGAAATGATGAAAACATGATCTTTATAGCAAGTAACTATCAGCCCGTGTACACAACAAGATGGTTTTCTATCAAGAAAGCACCTTTTAGTTGTTTATAATTTTTACTGTGCACAAAATTGAGTTAACATTACATACCTCGTGTGCTCCATCTGAAGCTGCAGCGCTTAATTAGCTATCTCACGCTGTCATGGCATGGACTTCTGGGAAATGTAGTTCTGTAGTTTTACTGCAAAGCTGCTACAAAGCTGGTGAAAACTTTATTTAACAATGGGAATTAAATTAAACTGAATTTCTTTCGGTTTAAAAAAAAAACATAATAAGATCCAAGATGGTTTAAGTCGATTACGTTCCTATAATTCACGTTTTATTTCACATTTTTGTATTATGCAAGTGTTTTGCTCGCCATCTGCTGGACAAATAATAGTGAAACTACTTAAAGTAAGAATTATAATAATATTCTAAGAGCCATAACAAGAAAAGTAATAGACAAAATATATGTTGTAATAAAACATTAAATGACATATATGTTAAATGACATATGTTATATAACATAACATGTTGTATAACAATATTATAATGTATAACATACTATCAATTATTATAACTAGGTGATATCATGTGTTCTGAAAAACATATTTGTTGGTTGCTAATGTCACAGTTGTGGTAATTTGGTTAACAGAGAAGAGTGGCGTTACACAAATAATTACAACTTGTCTCAGTGTTCATCCAGCCGGTCCACACTGCTGCAGTGGTTGCAGTAAAAATATTAAATTTTAAAGAAATCTTACTGAAAATTAAATTTAAATATAAATCATATTTTGTATTCTGTATAAGTAGGATGTACATGCTACAATATAACTCACCTAAGAAGCATCACAATTATTTAAAAATAATAGATTTCAAAACAATCTCAATGCAAGGTACAGCAGATGGAGTTTGTCCAGTTGACACGGAATTTCAGATGTTAAAATGAAAGATTTTCTGAGCATGTTTTTCTTGTCCATTTTAGATTACACATTGAGATTAAAATTTAATTGAATAGTCAAGTCAAGGTCATCCATTTCCAGCATCATATATTGAGTTGTCTTTTGCAGGTTTGTAACAAGTCTTGCTATTTCATTCAGTCAAAAACTCAAATGATTCTTTCCATATAAAACAGATTAGTTATTATTTTTTTTTTATGGTTAGGGAGACCCTAACAACGGGTCTACTAGAGGAAATCAGTCTGTTTTATTTGTAATGCTGAACTTGTCAGAACCTGAAATGTGAAGAGATAGCATTTGAAACATTTTTGGACTTTTATTGAAATAGACAGCAGTATTTACAGTTTATACACACTTTATAGCATTTATAAACAAACACAGAAACATCGGCTGTATTATAAGCAGTGTCAGAGTGAAGCGCTGAATTCCTCAAAGGGCGCCTACTGTATATGTAAAATACATGCACTCCAATATTCTTTGCTTAAAAACACTAAAAAGCATTTACTGAATCCAAATGATGGTACACTTTTGAGCAAGGAAAATGGAAATAAATAAGGAAATGAACATAGACTTGATCAAATCAGAAGCTGTAAATCTGAGAGGTTTTATTAGTGGATGTAGGTAACAGTAAATTCAATAGATGGCAGCAGTGCAGCACAAATCAAAAGTAGATAATGCGCGACAGTAATACTTATACTATCTGGTTTAGAGACAAACCAGTGGCAATACACAATTAAACTTTTTTTTTTTTTTTTTAAATGTAAGAGTCCATTGAGGTTTTAGAGAAAAACTCCGTTGCCTTCTGAAGTCTGAGATGTCGACCTGCTGAACCTTGACATCATCTCCTGTCTGGCTTTCTTCTGAAGAAGTTGCGTCATTTTATTCCTGAACTTCTCTCCCACGAAGGCATAGAGGACAGGGTTGATGCAGCTGTGGAACAGAGCCAGGCTGTTCGTTATAGCCAGAGC
The DNA here is from genome assembly GCA_943593645.1 of Bovichtus variegatus. Lineage (NCBI taxonomy): Eukaryota > Metazoa > Chordata > Actinopteri > Perciformes > Bovichtidae > Bovichtus > Bovichtus variegatus. Next base: position 8,977,085 of record CALSCE010010776.1, on the reverse strand, counting down.
CCGGGTCACTGATCTCCTCAAAGCACAGTTGAGCGGTATCAGATGAGTCCTCACGAGTGTGTCCACAATCAGGGTTATGTGGTACGGCGTCCAGCACAGCAGAAACACGACCACCACGGCTATGATCACCTTCATGGCTCGGTGCTTCTTGAAACCTCGAGTGTGCAGGAGCCTCGCGATGGTGATGCCATAGCAGGTTATCATCACTAACAGAGGGAGCAAGAAGCCAAAAACATGGCGGAACCCGCGAGTGGCATTCCTCCATGAGGTGGCGTTGCCGATGTCGTAGATTTCATGGCAGATCATCCTCACTGAGTCAGATGCTACCTTGGAGGTTTCGCTGAAAAGTGCAGGCAGAGCGAGGGCCCAACCGAGGGCCCACACTGCTGCGCACATGAGTTTGCTGAACATCCCCTGTTGAGTCCCGCGGCTCTCGTTGGCCCGCACAATCACGAGATAGCGATCGATGCTAATACAGGCCAGGAAGAGGATGCTGGTGTAGAAGTTTGCTTCGATGGTGAGGCTAAGGATCTTGCACAAGAAGTCTCCAAAGATCCATCCTTTAACCAGCGCAACAGCCCAGAACGGGAGGGTCAGGGCCATCAGACCATCTGCTATTGTCAGGTGGAACAAGTACACATCCGATGGAGTCAGCGCCTGTCTGCTGGTGATGATCACCCATCCCACTAACAGGTTCCCGGGTATTGCCAGTAAAAAGATGGTTATGAGGATGAGACACATGATCAAAGCTGGTGCAGTAGCCAGATGTTTTATCCCACATGATAAGGTCATTGGATCTGGAACGTAGGGTGTGTAATTGACGTGGATGGTATCATTCTCCCAAAAATCAAAGCTAGAGATGTATGACATGACTATGGATGGAAAACAGATTGATATTATTACTTTAACGCAAACATTAGTACAAAAACATTGATTCAACTTCTGCAATGTTCAAATGAATACTTATACATCCATTACCTGCCCTGTGTTACCTTAAATGTGGGCAGAAATATTTATTATAATCTTTTTTTACTCGCAGCCCCCATTCACTTCAATTCATCAAGAATTTTCTCAGTTTTTTGATTCTTCGTCCACCATAGAGGAAAACGGTCATTATATAGAAATGATCATTATGGGGTGAAGTATTCCTTTAAGGTGATTAAAGAAAGCTCGATTTGAAAACCCTATTCTGCTTCCTCTGTTGCTCAGTATTGACATTGTTGAATAAAACTTATAGCAATAACAATTTGGGTTTTGCCAAATTTGCGTTGTGCAGCTTTAAAGCAAGCCTAACTTTTTCTAAACAGCAGCTGCTGAGATTACAAGTGACAGTTTGGGTATAATGGTGAATATTAAGATTCATTTTTAATTTTTACCAAAACGATTGGGCTAATTTCATTTTCCAAAAGTTGCATAGTCTCCCTTTAACACACACAAATCTTCCATAGTTTCCACCGATGAGAATAAAGTAGCTGAGACACTCACCTTCGGACTTGGTCGTAGCTTTCAAAGATGACAAAAACTGAACACCCAAATGAGTCTGTACCAACGAGCATCCCTTTAAGTGTGATACCATAAGTTTTTTTTTTTTTTTTTTATGGAGAGTTGACCCAATGTCCTGTTTCCTAAACCAAAATATTACAATACGTGCCTGCACCATCAAATGTTTTTGCTGAAATACGACTTTCTAACAGAAGACATTTTGACTGGTTTAAATAATTAAATGAATGACGGCTGATGGTTTCTTTTTAAAATAGAAAGTTAGCCCAAGGCAATTACACACACAGGAATATATGCTTAGCCTATTATTGTGCTCCCATTCTTATCAACCAACGGCAATTACAAAAACATAGCAAATGTTATTATAAATATCCATGAAATTAAACGAGAAATAAAACATTTTCAGGCCTCTAACTGGCCACACCAGGCCAGTGCAGGTGGGGTGTTTGGAGAGGACACAAGTCAGAAAGTTTGGAACCCCTGGTTTACGGAGTCAAAAAAATTAGCTTTTTTTTGTCCTGAAGATAAAACTACAGGGCCTTGTCACTCAAAATGTCTCCCACACCTCAGAATGACAAACAAACTAAAAAGATTTTCTTCTAAAATAAAGCTCCTAACCTTTGAAAAAAGAGACATCTATCAGAATAGTAAAAAGTACAAAATCCTTTATGGCCTTAAGATTCAATATTTTAGATGCTTAAAATGATTGATACACTCGAGAAAGTTATTTCTGTCCTAAATGCATGTTTTGGAGCAGCAAGTTCTAAACAGCAAGATATCCTAGATAACATGTGAAGAGACCCTGTTTCAAGTCTTTGCGTAACCAGGGTGTGTGTGGCAAATCAGAATGTCAGTATGTCAGCTGTGACACTTTCTGGAAATGAAATGTTTTGTTCTCGCTCTTGCTGTTGCAAAAGTCTGGCAATATTCCCCTTCTTTGTTCCGACACTGAGTCTACTGTTAAAAAAAGAGCAAGTGACCAGGTATACGGTGTTGGTTAAGTTGAGATCAAAATGATAACCCCTTGTCCCCCTTGCCCCAATTTTTTTTGCTGTTGTGGTTTAATGAATACGTGTGGCCCATAATTGCTAAAGTTACACCATATGAGTCATATGTTCGCATGTTTTTCTTTTATCAGGTTAGACCTACAGTCTGACTAAATGCCTGTGCAAAATAAATAAAATAAAATAAATCCCTGGTAATGACAGGGGACTGAGCTGATAGAAGGGCCTCAATGACACTCCTCTCGATCATTAAGTAAAAACTAAATGCGTATCCAGACCCAAAGGTAACTCCTCTACCTCCCCTTTGTCACTTTAAATCACTTCATTCAGGTTGTGAGAGTTGCATTGCACAATAATCAACACAGCAGCGTGTTGCATCACTGCTGTCGTCCCCGCAGCTTTCACATAACAGAGACATAAAGGCTCCACAAATTATAGTGTTGTCATGCCTCCATCATAAAGCTTGGCAGTTTACCAACCAGAAGGGCACATTTTAAGTTTCTGGTTACTTTGAAGTAAGAAAGAGATGGAAAAAAATTATACTAGTAATACCCTGAGTGCTATTGTTACTTTTTAAAACATGTCAAGTTCTTAAGAAAGCATCTGGGTAAACTGGAATCAACCCTGACTGTTTGGGACGTGACACACCAGACTGCACTTTGCATTTCTTTCAACAAAACAATGAACAGTGAAACCTGCCGCGGACCTGAATCGTCTTGGGATAAAAAGGAACGACTTTAAGGGCTGTAAACATCGCGTACCAATTCATCGTCAACATGTTTGTTCCTGAGAACTGGGGATGATTCCTGCAAGTTGTAAAGCTGTAATCCCTTTAAAATCCCCAACTATGCTTGGAATTTAGTTTATGTTGGGAGTGCGCCAGTATCCATGTTTTTTCCCTATAAGATAACACTTTTTATGAGTTTCTTTATTTGACAAAGGTCTGCCTTTTGGACATTATTCTGCTGTCACCACCCTGATGTCATCTCAGTTGTTTGTTTTCTATAATAATTATCCATTTTTAGATAATATCATACTCCAATAAGACTAGTGCCAATACAACAATGATACAATACTCCATTACAAGCAAAAGTCCTGCATTAAAAATCCTACTTAAGTAAAAGTACAGAAGTAGAATCAGCTAAATGTATTTAAAGTATCAAAGGTAAAAGTACTCGTTCTGCAGAAAAATTCCCCCTGTGACTTATGTATCATCATATTGTTTATACTAATGTAGCAATGTACAGTACAAGTATCATTTTACTGTTGTAGCTGCTCGAGGTGGAGCTAGTTATAACTATCTTATATACATTTAGGTAATTTAGTCCAGTGCTAAGGTCACAAGACAAATCTGAGAGGTTGTGAAATGAATATTGGGAGAGAAAAGAAGAAATACATTGTTCTGATAAACAAATTTGTATTAATTTTTTGGGCTTTTATCTAATCTAATTTGTGATATTTGTGATGTGATATTGATATTGTTGCGATATATTGGATAATTTTACCTCTTTAAACCTTGAACAGTTATTTAAATAAAAACATTGGACATTGCAAATGTCTCTTGAGTGAAACAGTTAACAACTAACACAGATTTGTTGTAAGGGGTCACATTAATGTTCTAATCAATTAATCATATAATTATTTCAGGTTTATAAAAAAAATTAAATTGGTTAAACTCATACAGGGTTTTGTACAGTCTTGTTGGCTGCTGCGTTGTTTCAGGTAACAACATATCAGCCTTTATGAATACTTGTTCAGTTGATTTAGTGCACCACATCTGCCATAAATGAGCTAACCATCAGCTACTGAACACGAGTTGTGTTCCTACATTAATGTTTCATTATTTATTTTTGGCATTAAGAAAACAGTAGTTCCTTTATTACCTCCTTAAACTTCTTCTTTTACCAAATCGCTCAACTGAAAAGCTCAAAATGACTGATTGTGATTGTGTTGCTGGTGCGAGCATTTACAGCCAGTACTGACAAATATTTGACATACCTTGTAAATAAACTGATACCTGTTGAGTTTTACTTCTCCTAACACTTCTCATGTTCAATGATACTTAATGACTTTGTTTTTGTTATCTCTTGAATTTTGTTTGGTGAGTACCAAAGAGTCTATCTGTTTCAGTACATCTAATATGAATAAAGCACATCAAATGACCAAAACACAAGTGACAGTGAATATGGGGCTTTTGGGGTCCCTGGGAATCTAAATGACAAATATCTAAATAATGCCTATGGTGGTAATAATGTGTTTATTTCAGTAGGGCATTACAAGAAGAGATATCGAAAATGTGAAATGTAATACCAAACCACTACTATCTACTATCATTGTTTGACCTTCTAGAGGCTATTATTTTGTATATCAGATCAGATCAGATCAGATCAGAAAATATTATACTTTGTATATTTGGACATTTGTATGATGCAAAACTGTTCATAACTACAAAAAATATTCTCCCTCATTCAATAAATGAGTGACAAAACAGTTTATTTCCCTCTAATCTGCCACAAATTATCAATATCGTCGTTACGAATTTATTACAGGCAACATTGCGGCCCCCCTCATCTTATGGGGTCCTGAGTCTAAAATACGCGGAAGCGACAGGCGGAAGGAGCCTCGACGGAAGCGGTTTGGTCTGTCAAAGGAGGAAAAAATTTGCAGAATTTGACACAAAGAGGTTAATCCCACCAAATAGCACCGATCATCCCCCCTTTTCCTCGACACCGGCGTCCGCTGCAATGATCCTGTTAGAAATCAATAACCGTATTATAGAAGAGACGCTGTCGTTGAAGTTCGACGGCGTAACCAACGGGTGAGAAATGATTGTTATACCTGGCTAGCTTCGCTGCTAACGTCAGCTAGCTTCCCCTTTAGCGTTTTACTGAAGATCATGGCTGCATTTAATGAAGCAGAGAGGGGTTCAGATGCAGCTGATAAACGTTTGCAGCGTTGCACAACTCAGCTACGTGGTGCTATTAGTTGTTAAAAATGTTAAATAAATACAGTGAATTATCTCGCTGATCCGCCGTGACTGGTTTGCCTAAAGCTGGGGTGTGTCTGCTCTGCACGGACAGTGTTGTGCCACAATTTGCAAGGATTAAAACGTATATATAAAATCTCTCCTGGTTTTCCCTGCCAGTCCCTAGGGGTAAAATAACAAAGCATTTTAGATTATTGTGCCACCTGACAAATAGTTAAAATAACAAAAACGTTTTTACGAGGTTGCATAGCATTAAAAGTAGCTAGCCGACCGCAATGTATCTGATGTGTGTGGTTCGTAATTAATGGAGGTCACACTGTTGGATATCCTGATGTCAAACCACAAACGTCTATAAATGACACGACCAGATATTTATTAAAAACATTTCACCATTTTTAACCAGGGGATTAAACCAGGATTTACGGCCAGTGGAATACATTATCTAAAGAGGACAGTTTCTGACGTATCGGGTCTGTGAAGAGAACAAAAACTCATATCCGGTGTCCTTTCTCCACGTCATTAATCAATAACCACAGTGTAAAAACACAGGGCTGGTAATGTTGTATTAAAGTTGGCGTTTCCACTTTAATAAAGGCCAATTCCTCTCTTTATTAGTTAGCGGCTACTTGTTAGCTAACCGTCGCCCCTCTCTCCAGCTTCCGCATTCCTGTAGTCAAGCTGAGTCAAGTCTGTGCCAGGTGTAGCCGCAGCTTCTTGGATCGTGCACATTAAGCAGTTTGGACAAGCTGCTACAGCATCCACCTTAGTAAAAGTTTACTACTTAACTCTACACCCCCCTCCCCCCCTAAAGATTTTTGGAGAAAAAAAAATTCATGTCAACAAACACAGACTGTCTTAATTTCTAATCAAAGCGTAAAGAAATGCTGAATGCAGATGATCTTCTCCATTGACTACTTGTCTATAGGAGTGTAACGATCCATATATCTGGATCGACGTATCGGTTCAATGATGGACGATCCAATGTCATCGACGCAAAGTGATAACATCATCTTTTAAAATCCGCCTTTATTTTGCAAGTCCCATGGCACATCTGTGTCACCATGTCCGTCCAAGCTTACTTCCTTTCTACAGAGCCGAGTAATACAATCGTTAAATCATATTTTATTTGATTTTTGTGAGTTGATATAAATGTTACTTATTGTCTTAAATGGGCATCAGATATTGTCTCACCAATCCCATTCCAAATCCTATCCTGGCACCGTGATATCAGCAAATATCGTACCGCCTTCCTTAGAATATAATATAATATCGTATCCTAATGAAACTTGTGGTTTACACCCCTACGTGTTTAGTCTGTTAAATGTCTGAAAATATTTAAAGAATGCCCATCATACTTTTCTAAAGCCAAGGGTTACACCTTTTAAATAACAAGCAGGTAAATCTCCACAATTGAGAAGTTGGAACTAATTGATTAATGCCATCTGTACTACAATGTTACCTTTTTTGGTTAGAGCAAGGCGTAATTTTGGTCAGTTTTACACCGACTGAGCCGTACAGTACTACTTGTAATATATGAAAATATGTGGCTTAACAAATTATGACTACTCTCTTTATGCCTCATGCATCTCCTCGTGTTATTTTCTCCTTGCAGCACCAAGCCAGAGGCCCTCGACGTGACGTTTGCAGGTGAGATTATATCTTCTCTAGTGAAACTCTTTTCATTTTAGCTGTGCTTGCTGCTGTTGTCACCACAGTTATCTTCCTATTGTGCAATCAACCTGTTGCACATGCTCAGCCCTGCCAGTAATCTCTGCAAGATGACACAAAGTGTTACATCTCACATGTGAAATGGACTGAAATCATCTCATATACCGGCATGAATTGAGGTTACTAATTAAGATGGCACAATTGTCCCAAAGTACAAAATGTGTCAGTGTGTCATGTTGCCAGAAGGACAGGGTTTGGAGGTTGTCCCTCATTATTCACCTGCAGGCTTTATTGTTTCTCTGCTACAGATTTCGATGGCGTCTTGTACCACATCTCCAACCCTAACGGGGAGAAGACCAAAGTGATGGTCAGCATCTCCCTGAAGTTCTACAAAGAGCTGCAGGAGCATGGGGCTGACGAGGTACGACACACGAATGAGGGAGTAAAAGTACTGTAAGAATCTGGAAAATGTTCTGCTGTGCCTGTCCAGGCAGAAACTGGGCCTCACAAATTCGTATACCCATTTTCACATTGTTCACCACAAAAATGTGTTTATTGTTTTCTCACACTGTGGTGTGACAATAAATCAAGAGAGGTAGTTGAGCCGTTTAAATCTGCAGTGACCGTGCAAAGTGCTGCGACAATACAAGCATTGTCACTAATAAATCCAGACAAGAATGCTAATAATCTTGATTTCTGTCTGGTTTTGGTGTCAATTTGAGCTGATTTAAAAAAAAAAAAAAAAAAAAAAAAAAAAAAAGAAGCAGTGAGGTCATGATTGCTATCTGCACACACACCTCCAACACAAGAGCTCTGTTGCCATGTAAGGAAGAAAGCAGCTGCCGAGGCTTCTGGTAGAAACAGGAAGTGAGTTTGTGTGACTCACCCCAGGCGAGGAAATGCTGACTGCGAGCAGCAGCCACTGTGTATGAATGTCTTGGCTGCCGTCCAGCAATGTCTTGCCTTGTTCCCTAAAACTGAAGAGCAGAGGGATAAGTGAACAGTGTCAGATTCAGTTATTCAGCCTGTGAAAAGTCCATTTAGAAAGCAGTGGAGTGTCATTTTGTTAAAGTGCTTGTTTATTCTCGCACATTCTTATCTGTTCTTCATTTGACCAAAGTCTCCGCGGGTCTTAAATTCAAGGTCCACAATTGTCTAAAATGTGATTTTTCGAAGTCTTCAAATCAATGCTCTACTGTTTTTGTTAAATGCAAATAATGCTCTAAATGACGGCAGGGAGGAGGCATGTGAAAAATGTGAAATGTTTTTGACATTTTATGAAGATAAAAAGTATGCTTTGAAAGCATCAATCTCCCCAACTCTTGGGACACTTTCTCAATCCTATCATCAAAGTAGCATCACCAGGGCCTACGTCAAGAGCGTTGTCTTGCAAAATAAACATAATCTAGCGTCATTATCCAATTTCTAAAAGCTTTTACAGTCCTGTATTAATTACATTTTCATTCCTGTGACCTACGATGTGGCTTTTTAAGTTCTTTATTCTTTTGCCTTTTTGTGTCGTGGGTTTTTCTGTCAAGTGCTTATGTTGAGATTAAAATAAAGGTTGTATTTTTATTCACAGCTGCTCAAGAGGGTCTATGGCAATTTCCTGGTTTCACCAGAGGTTGGTAAGTTCTCACAAAGTTACTGAGATTTGTCACACTGCGATCATCAGATCTGTTTTAATATCATTGCAAAGCCACGTTGTTCCTGATTTCTACAACATCCCACTATTTGCTAGTTTGTGGTAGCTCTGTTCCTTTCAATGGAACACTGAAGTTATAAGTGGCGGCTGACTGAGTCATTACTCGCTGTAGTTTTTGTACGATCTGTAATCCTCATCGCTCCGGGTTTCCTCCCAGGCTACAACGTGTCCGTCCTCTACGACCTGGACGCGCTACCAGCCAACAAAGACGACCTCGTCCACCAGGCGGGGATGCTCAAGAGGAACTGCTTCGCCTCAGTGTTTGAAAAGTACTTCAAGTTCCAGGAAGAGGGCAAGGAGGGCGAGAAAAGGGCTGTGGTCCACTACAGAGAGGATGAGTCCATGTACGTGGGGGAGGGTTTGAAAGCTTTCACTTTCAGATGTCCAACACTAATCTTTTCTAAACCTAAGGAGATTTCTATAAAATGATTTACTGTTCTCGTTGGCTATTAAAATGAATTTGATTATGATGTTATACAGCTAGAAAGAATATTTGCAGTTGTGTGTATTGGCTGCAAATGGAGCTCTTCTACATGGGAAATATGTTCTTGGCCTCACAGGATTAAACTCTATTTTATTCTTCTTTTTTTTTTAAACCTTTTTAAACTTCTGACTTGTTCTTTCCTCTCAGGTATCTGGAGGCCAAGAAAGACAGAGTGACGGTGGTGTTCAGCACAGTGTTTAAAGACGACGACGATGTCATCATCGGCAAAGTCTTCATGCAGGTGTGTGAGGCCACGTGTACATAAAAGTCCGTCTTTGAGGAATTTTGGTGAGGTTGTAGTAGACTGAAGTCAACAAGCCGGTGGCAAAAATGGCGAACCTTCCACGATCACATTCGCTCCAGCAGCCTGTAGCTACCTAAACATGCTAACAACGACAATACTGTACATCTTATGTTTCAGATTTAATAATACACACGGATAACCCACTGGGCTTATTTGAAGCCTCCACATTAATATTATTATTACATTAATATACAGATGCGTCCCAAGCATTATTTCTGTTATCGATTAATCTGCCGATTTTATATTATAGAGCAGTTTTTTTTTTTTTTTGTCATGTGGGAAAAAAAGTGGATCCATAATTTGGTACCTTTTTAAATCTTATCAAAAATTGACCTGTAGGAGTTCAAAGAGGGCCGGCGAGCCAGCCACACGGCCCCCCAGGTGCTGTTCAGCCACAGGGAGCCCCCGCTGGAGCTGAAGGACACAGACGCCGCGGTCGGGGACAACATTGGATACATCACCTTCGGTCAGTACCCGATAAGCATCGGCGGAAGCGACGCTAACTGATTTACTCATCTGATGCTGATGCACTGTTTTTGATGTTTTCAGTCCTGTTCCCACGTCACACCAATGCCAATGCCAGAGACAACACCATCAACCTCATCCACACCTTCAGGGACTACCTGCACTACCACATAAAGTGCTCCAAGGTCAGTTCCATTGCACCAGATCTGAAAATCAGAATCAGAATCCTATCAAAGAAAAAAAATATATATATTTTTTTTAATTAAAATCTGCAATGTTAGGGCAATTTTGTCTTTGAGATTCTTCGGAATAAAGTGCACAATGATGGAGATGGATCTTAATATGTTACCTAGCTCTGAAGTAACGAGAACAAAACCCCTTCTGATATTTGATAAATATTGAGTAGGCACCTGTCATAAAGTAACGTTCACACAATAGAAAGCTCAGCCATAGGCGAGAGCAAACAAAGGCCCTAGCAGACAGCGACTGGCGCCCAAAGTGCTCATACAGGTTTTTAAGGAAGTGTTGTGGGCGTTTGTGTACGCATAAACCCTAATCAAAGCCCTTTTTCAGATGATTTACATCTCAGAGGCCTTTGTGTAGTTTTGTAAGCGCCTGCAGCAGGCAGCGTACGTGTCACGTGATGGATTAATTGGCAGGTGTGGGAGGCTTGAACGATTTACACTTGACATCTTATTTAGTTATTTCCCCAAAAAGGATGATCTGCATGTGCACCTTTTTTTTTTTTTTTTTTTTTTTTTTTGCGTTGGATACATAAACAATGACGACATTTTAACGTCCTCATCATACTCTGTTCCGCAGGCCTACATTCACACACGCATGAGGGCCAAGACGTCAGACTTCCTCAAGGTGCTGAACCGCGCTCGCCCCGACGCCGAGAAGAAGGAGATGAAGACCATCTCGTGAGTAGCCCCCGCTCCGTCGGCACCCAGCGTTTCTACTCCACTGATTCAAAATTGACAGATGTGTTTTTTCTAGTCGTAATACCCAACGCCATGATTCTGTGGTGGGGTGTTTTTTGTGTGATTTTAGGATTTTTACCCAACTATGTCTTATTTGAGCTTAATTTAACAGATTTGATTTTACAGATGCTTAATCTCATTGTTTTAAGCCTCTGTTCAGATCTTAAATAAAGACCCACAGTACTGTTCATAAATTAATTTCACTTTAAGTGCAGTTAAGAACAAAACAAAATAAGAACAAAATACCACATTCAGCTTTGAGATGCCCTCCCTCTGCATTGTCCTTCTGCATTTTTGTGTGTTTTTGAGGTTTGTAACTGTGTTTGAAGTGAGTCAGGAAGGAATTTTTACAGCTCTCCGCTTTGCTAAAAGCTCCAAACAGCTGCACAGATACTGTTTTTTTTTTTTTTGGCTTTTTTAAAGCCTTGTAGCGCTGAAATAATTGGGAAATGTATACTGACCGAGCACACAGAGAGTCTTTGTTCTGTGGTTAATGTGTAACTGGAATAAGTAGGGAATCCGAGTAGAAACATTTCACATGAATTCTGGGTTTGGCTACAAGGTACAAAAAGTTGTCGGCTAAGAAATAAAAATTGATACCAGTATCAATCACATACAGTTTAATTTGTTTGCAGCTTAAATCCTACCACTAATATCCTGCAATTATCACTATAAAGTCTAATTACCAAGTATGTCTACAAAATGAAAGACACTTTATAGCAGCTCTCGTGCCCAAACTGAAGAAGAGAAGTTATTTTGTTATTAACTGAAGAATACTTTCGTACATTGTGTTGCAACACCCAGTAGGGGTGTGAATCTTTCGGCATCTCACGATTCGGTTTTGATTCTCTGGGTCACGATTCGAATCCAGATTCAAAATGGATTCAGTACATGGGGCACACGTCACGTTAACCACAGTAATAATAGATTATGGCGGGAATTTTACGACCCTGGCCGTTAAAACGAGGGATAGCGAGAAATTTCACTGAAAATCTCCTTCGACGTAGTTAAAGCTGCGAGCAAAGTTGGATGTTGCAACACACTGTAGTGTGTGTGAGTACCAGGGAAGACCATAATAATAATAATAATGATTGGGTGTCATGTCTTTAGTCGCGTCTGATGTGTATTTGTTTGATTTTTCAGTGGAAAGACGTTCTCCCGTTGAGGCCGAACCCCCCGCCCCCCCTCCCCCCACCAGAGAAATCCAAACCCCTGTGGACACGCCCCAACTCGCCACAGAGACTCGACGCCACATCGGACAGGACTCCAGGACGCCTCTAAACGCCCCCGCCCAGCCCCCAAATACGTGTCCAGTCTTTTTTTCTTTTTTTTTTCTTTTTTTTTTTTTTTATGAATAATAATGTTGGCCCTGCTTAGGGAAAGCCTCGGCTCAAGATAAATGGAAAAAGGGCATTCCTTGCTTTGCATAGTTAAAGAGAATTATTAGTCCTATATAAATATATATATGAAAAAAAATGAAATTTTTGATACGATATCTTTTACTCCATTTGGTACTCTTGCTTGCCCCTCAACCCTCGCCATGCAATATCCATGCATCGGATGATTTCAATCCCCCCCCCCTCCCTCCCTGTGCTTTCATGTCGTCTGTACCATTGTCATTTGAAAAAAGTAAAATAAATCACTCTTACAAAAAAGCATCTCTGGTAGTAATGTGTGCTGATTTTGTGACTCTTGTACAACCACCTATGTTTTTCTTGTCCTCATTAGTTTACTTCATGATTTTTTTTCAGGTTTCAGAAAAAAAGGCCAATTTCTTTGAAAATAGTTGCATAAAATGATCTGTATATTGGAAATGCTCAATCTTGGTTTCAAGTCTTTCTAATTTGGTTTTTAAGTATTTTTTTACACAATGTTCCTCAGATTTCTAGTGTAGTTCTACATGTACTGTAGTGTTGTATTTTCACTAAGCATTACATGATCCTGTATTGGTTGAGAATTTCTGCCATCCATGAACTCGTATCCTTTCAAAACCATTAAAATAAACAAAAAATGCCTCAAAGAAAATCAAAATGTATGTAAAAGTATCCCTGCTTGAGAATCACTGCACTTTGCGATTATTGAAGTATATTGTATGAAGTTAAATAAGTATATAAAAAAAAAAAAACGCTGCTGGGCGACTTTCTTTTGAAATCAAACTTATTTATTGACTGACAAACTTTTAGTAGCTTCACAGGTTTTGCAGCAACAGTTTGATATGACAGGAAAAAAGCTTTAATTAAGATCAGGCTTCAGCCATTTTCCCCTTTTTCTTGGGCTTTTCATCTTCATCGTTGGAGGAGGAGGAGGAGGAGGAGGAAGAAGAAGAAGAAGATGAGGAGGAAGAGGAAGATGAAGAGGATGAACCCTTGTCATTTTTGGTAGTGTTTTTTTTCTTTTTGCTTGGCGTGACTGGAGCGGCTGCATTGTTGACCGCATCCTTCTCTTCCTTGATGAGCTCTCCTACCGCTTTGGGGGGAGTAGATTGGTTAGAGGGGGAGCTTTTTTGCTTCAGATGGGCTTCTTCTTTCACTTTTTCCTGCTGCTTTGGCACCTTATCATCAGGCTTTTGCTTTTCTGGAAACAAAAAGATGTGCTTAATCTGTGTGTGTGAGAGTCAGGTGACCAGTTTACCAAAAACAGGGCAAAGAAATTAGATTTTTGTGATTGATCATTACATTTAAGTGTTGAAATTGCATGCAGTTACAGGGTGCAACAACAGTTGAGTAAACTGCATTTATATAGTGCTTTTCCAATCTTTGTGATCACTCAAAGCACTTTACAACACATCAGCATTCACCCACATTCATAGAGAGTCAGAGGCTGCCATGCAAGGTGCCACATGCTCATCAGAGATAACCACTCACACACTCACACACCGTTGGCCATTGGGAGCAATTTGGGGTTTAGTGTCTTGCTCAAGGACACTTTGACGTGCTGACTGTAGAGGCCGAGCATTGAACCACTGACCCTCTGACTAGTGGACGACCTCCACCTGAGCCACAGCCGCCCACAAGTGACATGATCATTGACATTGGGAATTGCACTTGTTTGCTTTCTGGCAAAGAGTCAGATGAGAATCTGAGAGTGGGATCGATCTTCTCATCTCACTATTGACAAGGAAGCAAATAAGCAAGTTTCCACAAAACGTTTCCTTCAAGGAGTGATGTGAGGATTAGATTTCAAGTTTAACTCTGTAAAGGAGCACAGTAGAAAACACCTCAGTCAGTAATTGACCCGGGAATTTTTTTTGGGCCGTAGAGATCAACTTTTCAATCAGGTCACAGCACACGCATGCTGGAGTCGTGGTGATTTTGATTACATTTCTTTTTCAGGCTGGATCCAGAACTTACCACTGTGCAGCGCATCTTCTATAGAAAACTCCATGCTGTCGGGGAAGAGGAGGATAAGTATGCCAACGAGTGGGAAACAGGTACACCATGCTTGTGTGTGCGTTTATGCTATTCCTTTAAACTACCAAAGGAACCAGTTTGACATTTTGGGAAATACGTTTATTTGCCTTCTTGCTGAGTTAGAGAAGATGGCACAGCTAACAGCTAGCTTAGCCTAGCAGAAAGACTGGAAACAAGGGGGAACAGCTCGCCAGGCTCTGTCATCGTATAAACATGAGTGCTGTCAATCTTCTCATCTAACTCTCAGCAAGAAAGCCAAGAAGTGACTATTTCCCCAAAATGTAGAACTTTTTTTTTTTAAAGATACATTACCCAAGATTTATGGATTAGAGAAGAGCAGTCCATCCCTACTCATTTTTAACTAAAGATTTAAACTTTATTACTCTTGTTTTCCATCCTAAGCATCAATTTCCCATGAAAAAGATGTGTCTGCGCCCAACAACAGCATCTCATGAGCCAGTTTGATGCATCTAAAGCTTTAAAGTATTTTACCGTCCTCACCTCTCAGCATCGGCCGTTGTGCCATGAATCAGTCGCTGGTAGTTATCCATTTCCACCTCCAGCTTCATCTTCACACACAGCAGATTCTTGTTGTTGTCCACCTGGCGCTCCACCTCTTTCCTGACCTCCTTCAGCTCTGCCTCCAGAGCCAGTATCACATTGTTGAGGGGGCCCAGACGTTGGTCGTTCTCCACTTTGGTGAACGTAAGGACCTCCTCCAGATTGTGGATCTGAAAGGAGGACATGAGGTGACTTTTCAACTTTTTGGGGTCCTATACTTAAATATCAAGGAGACCAGGTCTTAAAAGACTTCTCTGAACATGTTCATACTTTGTTGTGCAAGAGCAGGTCCAGGTGTCAGTGTCCGTGAGAGGGATCAATTGTTTGTTGTAGCAGGATTTGTGGACAGTAATGACAGAGCAGTCACGAATTCTTGTGAAAAGGATATGTAGTTTGAAACCCCTGCAGGCAGTTTTACCACTCCTTGCATGGCAATGGAAAGATTTTGTGGAAAATTGTTGTTCTATACACCTCAGGAAGAATTGCTTCAAGGGTTTTAGGACTTTGGCATCTACTGTATGTCTGATGCCTTGCAGTGTGATCGTGTGAAAACATGGATAATGTTAATGTTGAAGTCTTATGTGTCAATCTACAATGACTTTGTTGTATTTTAGCTGTATGTTATGACAGTACCTGACATACTGTTTCTGAATAGGCTTGTGTGTGTGGTTACCTTGCTTTGCAAACCCTGGATATTCATTTCCAGAGATTGTTTCTGTTTGAGCAGTTCCTTGAGCTCTGACTTTCCAGAGTGCAAGTCCTCGTTGTTTTGGGCCACCACCACTTTGATGTTGTCAAACTGGAGAGGGGAAAAAAAACGAGATGGAATAATGATGGAGATGGAAGAAAAGAAGAAAACAACAGGATCCAGCAGCTTGCGTACCTTGCTTTTGTACCACTCCTCTGTGTCCTTCAGGTTCTTCTGGGCTAGGTTATCGTACCGGCTGCGGATGTTGGAAACAATCTCAGCCAGGTTGGATTTCTGAGACTCGATCTCCACCTTCACCTCGGAATTCTTGATCTTCTCAAGCAGCATATCCACCTCCTACAAGAGCCACAATTACAAGTTTGCCTCCGGTTTCACACAATGCAACTTTTGTGAGTTGATGTTGAAGTGTGCGTTTGTCTCAAGTCTCACCTCTTTGTGTTCCTTCTCGATGCGAGCGAGCTCGTCCTTCACCAGATCGACCTCTTTCTGTATCTGGGTGCGGTTCAGCTTGGTATCCTCAATGGTCTTCTTCAGATCCTCCAGGTCTTTTTCTAATTCCTTCCGTCCTTTTGTCTCATCGTCCAGCCTGCACACAGGGCGAGGAATCCAACATTGATCCACACAAAAAACACTGACTGGTCTGAGTTATTTACGATTGATTTCCTGAGCCCCAATTTTTCCTTTAAAATCACCTTTTTCTTTTTTTTTTTTTAATCTAGCATGAAACTCACTTGTTCTTGAAGTCATCATTAGCCAGTTTGGTGTTGTCAATCTGGAGCAGCAGCTTGGCGTTGTCTATGGTGATGTCTTTGATCTAAGGAGATGAATGCATTATATATTTATTTTACCAGTAATATCGTGATTTGGAAACAATTATATGATTTAGCTTTAACTATGTAATGCATGTTCACATATTTCATGACAAAATGCATGAATGGAAAAATGGAAAGCGTGTGAAATAAAAGAAAGTTATTTCATTTTATATTTTCATTAGAGGAAATAGAATAAGAAAGACTAAGACCAACCTTCTTTTTCAGGTTATCCAGAGGTTTCTCAACATCATCCCAGTTGCGCCCCTCGGGTGTTTTCCTCTTGGCCAAAATCTCATCAATCTTTTTCTCCAGACCGCCGTTTTCCTGCTCCAGCTGTCTCACCCTGCCCAGGTAGCCGGACAGCCGGTCGTTCAGACCCCGCATTGTCTGCTTGTCGTCCGCGGGGGCGGCAGGCGCGGCCGGAGCGGAGGAAGCGGCAGGTGTTGCTCGAGCGGCAGCAGCGGCGGCGGCGGCGGGAGCGGCGTCTCTCTCCGTCTCGTTGCGCAGCACATTGCGCAGCCCCTCCAGACTCGCCACCGACACCCTGGAGCCCCTTCCCCCTGCTCCACCAAACATGCTGGCAGCGGTGTTTGAAGGCATGATTGCTGACAGATTGCGTTTCAGGCTAGAGAGTGAGTTGATGGGTGTGATGGATACAGGGAGGTTTTATACCTGCTTTTTTACGCATAAATCCGCCCCAGAGATGCCATTGGTTTCTGGTGCCCAGCACCACTCCTGGACAAACTGGTTCAAACTCAAAATTCAAGTATGTCATGTTGACTTTGTTGTTTTTCTCACTGTAATTTGCGCTGGTCCTCTGTTGATTGGACGCACGCACAGTTTGGGGGGAGGTGATGGGTGGTCCTTGTCCACCTTAAAAGCAGGTGATCCGGAGGACTGTAGGTGTCTTCACCGATCACCTGTTCTGCTTCTGGGTTTCATCTCTGGGTTTACAAACTGCAATATGTCTACACCGAAAGATTACAGCAGCCAGTCCTACTCCCCGGTCAGCACGGGACCGGTGAAAAGCAACCCGACCAAAGAGAAGATCGACTCTGCGGGCAAATCCAGGGAGAAGGACGACATGGTTGGACTCAACGACAAGTTTGTCAGGTTGATTGAAAAGGTGTGTAAATTGCATATTTTGGTTGAATTAATTAATTGGTTAATTAGGATATACATGCCATTAATTAGGCTATGGTTTATTTGCCACTTTTCAAAACGTGCTTGACAGTTAGGCAGTAAAAAGATGTAGGTTATAACAAAATAAAAGGCTATTATAAATCATGAGTTTATTTATATATTTATAAATACTTAAAAAGATGAATGATAGGAACAGTATTTAATATATTTTATTTCCCCCTCTTTTTGGTGGTAGGTTTTAGTGGTATATAATTAAAATAATATTCTCATTGTTCAATATGTGAATTTTCCATTTTTTTTTCCATTGCATTTGTCATTTATTTAGTTTGATTAATTTCATTTGTATTCACTCATTTGAACCAATGCAACGTTTAGTACTATGACAGTTCAAAGTACAAACAAGACTTTAATGGAAAGAGGATATCATTGGTGATATTATGATAATACAATACAATATTTGTAAAAACCTTTTTCCAATCCGGGATGCATGACTTGTAACAGCCTCTGTCTGTTATTAATTCTGTGATCTGAGGCCATGAAAAGTGTCTCCTCCTGCAAGCTTCACCTTATAATAACAATGTTGGGGTTAGGCAACATGTAGGACGCCCCCTAGTGGATAGTATCATAACTTTAAGTCTGTAAGAGTAATCAGTCCTTCCACCTGAAATATACAGGCTATGAACTCGTGTACAGCGGTGTTGTTTTTTAGAGTAAATTGGGTGAAACCAAGAAACACATTGGCGTTTTTAGGTGGTAAATAAATAGTAGGCCAACAACTACTTCATCAGCCCCTCCGAATAACAACACTTGTACTTGGCAAACAGGCAACAAATTATTATTATTATTATTATTATTGTTATCAATAATAATAATCATATTTTTTACAACTATTATTAGTACTGTTTTGACTATTTAACCATGCCTCATTAGCAGCTACTTCGTTACAACATGTAGGTTTTGTTTCTGCTGTTTTGTTTGCCTCTTTGCTCCAACATATTCAGTCCCTCCTTTATGTCTATAGGAGGAAAAACAACATTTCTGCTCACCCCCCCCCCCCCCCCCCCCTACTTTGTCCGTCTCTGTCTTAGGTGAAACACTTGGAGGATGAGAACAAAAAGCTTGACACGAAGCTGAAGATCCTCAAGGACAAGGAGGACTACGAGGGGACAATCGACGACATCGTCAAGCAGCTTGAGAACGAGATGGAGCAGCAGATCGAGAACTTGCTGAACGACCAAGGAAAACTGAGGGCCGAGCTGCTCAAGAACCAGGATGAGGTGGTGGACAACAAGAAGAAGTCAGTGGGTCACGGTCACTGTTGAGACACACTTAACCGCAATATGTCCATTGATCCTGCACTATGTCTTTGTAAGTCATTTCTCTGTTTTGCACAGCTGCAAACATTCATTCTTCATCTGTTATTTCTGTTTGTTTCAGGTTTGAGGATGAGTTTGTAAAAAAAGCTGATCTGGAGAACGAGTTTATCATCAAGAAAAAGGTACGTTCGTCTTCTTAAGCTGCTTATTTATTCAACCATTCCCCAAGTTTGAAATACATTAGGGTACTTTTAAAACATTTCAGGCAACTGACATCTATTTTTGTATTGTATTGCAAACTGTGCTGTATTTAACTGCAGATTTAACCTTTTGGCTATATGTTATTTTGGAAGCAATTTCTGCGCTGTTCCTGGACGTAAATACACCTGTGTTTAAATTGTATGTGTGTAACAGGACGTAGATGAAGGTCACTTGGATGCAGTAGATCTGGCTCTGGAGCTGGAAGACCTGATGGGAAAACTGGACTTCCTCAGGGTTGGCTATGATGAGGTAATGCCGGGGTTTATTTCATTTTTATTGTTCTCTCCTTTGTTTTGTTCTTTTCTCTCTGCTCTGTAAAGCTACAACAAAGAGACATACTAAACAATTAAACATAAAAGAATGGAATACATTTTTTTTAATAACTGTCGTACCCATGTCTTCCCCCTGCAGGAGATCAAGGAGATGGATTCGCAAGTGCAGAATGAGTCGGTGGTTTTACATGACAACAGCAAACGTGCTCTGGACATGGATGAGATTGTTGACAGTGTCAAGAATCAGTATGCCAACATGGCCGCTAGCACCAGGGAGGAAGCAGAGCAGTGGAATCAGAAAAAGGTGAGGAAAAGGAAGATTATACCCAAAGAAGAAGATACAGTACTTGGGGTCTGACGATAACCCTCAACTTACGATTCTTGGTAAAAATATAAATAAAAAGACTCGCTGCCCAAAGACCTACTAACCATAACTTTTCAAGGTCAAACTCCTAACCTTAACCATCAAGCGAGAGTTCAATCAAGGGTTACCATCCAGACATGACCATGACCGTGTGTATTGTCCCAGCAAGTTTTTTACAGCTTTTTCTAAACAGGCTCTGAACAGTTACCAACAGACATGGTGAAATGTGCCGTCTTCCCCCTCTCAGATGGATGCCATGGTCCTCAATGCAGGACAGCGTGAGCAGGAAGTGCGTGAGCTACGGAGGGAGATCTCAGACCTGGTGCGCAGCATCCAGAGGCTGAACGGGGACCTGGAGGCTCTCACAAGGAAGGTTGTGATCACACAGATAGAGTTCAGGCGTATAGGCACACACTTTGTCCACCCAACCAACCTCTGATTTTCTCTTTCACTCTGTTTTTATGTTAGGAAGAGTCTCTGATGAAGGACAT
This sequence comes from Bovichtus variegatus, assembly GCA_943593645.1. Lineage (NCBI taxonomy): Eukaryota > Metazoa > Chordata > Actinopteri > Perciformes > Bovichtidae > Bovichtus > Bovichtus variegatus. The sequence continues at coordinate 8,956,647 of CALSCE010010776.1, read as the reverse complement.
CAATGACGTGAGGACGCAAGGCAACAAAAACTTGGAGGGGGCTCGGGAGGACATTGCCCAGATAGAGGAGGCCTTGAGGCGGGCCAAGCAAGACTTGGCTGGACAGATCCGCGAGCACCAACAGCTGATGAACCTCAAGCTGGCCCTTGACATCGAGATCGCCACCTATCGCAAGCTGCTGGAGGGCGAGGAAGAAAGGTATGTGAGGTCATGTTACTGTTAGAAAATATACCACAGTGAATGAATGCTTGCACTAACAACTGTCTCTCTGCTCCATCTCTGTGAAGAATGAACTACCTCATGCGCCACACAGGTGAGAACCATTTTGTTGCTTTTTCTGATTTAGTCGCTTTGTGTTGATTTTTTCTTTTTTATGTCAAAAATATTTCCATAGCAGCTATAGCTTGATAGGGGAAGTTCTTGAATGAGCTAAAACAGAAGTTCCCCATTTGTTTTGACTTGTGACCCCTCATCATTCATATGTCTAGAGTTGAAATTATCCAGTTATTGAGGGAAAAAAAGCAACGTTTAGAAGAAAGTAAAAAAAAGAATTGAGATAAATTGGTGTGGCAGATTTGTTCTTTTTCTGGTTTTCTATCTTTTTAATCATTTTGTGACCCCTTGTGGGGATCTGGACCCCCAGGTTGGGAATCACTAATGTAAAAATAAATTTCTTCCAAATTTTACACACTGAAGCCCTCAATATACCATAATGCAATGCAGCAAATGTGCACAAAGTAGGAGCTTGCACCTGCTTTTGACAACTCTACTCAAATGTTGCTGAATAGAATTCTGGGAAATGAAGAAAAATCGCTAACTGAGGGAGAGGTAGACAAGGAAAGTTGAGAGGAGCACAAAAACAACATTTTAAATTATTATAACAAACAAAATCAAACCCTATATATATATATATGTTTCATACATATCAACATTATTAAGATTCATGTTTGGTGTCCCACTAAAATCAAACCTCTCTTTTGCTCAGAGTTCTAAAAACAAACCAACCAATCCAAGTCCTTACTTGCACGCAGACGTTTACCTGCCATTGAGGCAACACCTGCCAAAGAAGCCACGAGCCCCAGAAGCCTCCGTCGTCCCCGCAGTGTCCCACGCCTCCAAGAAACGCCTGCTGATCCGGGTTGAGGTGGAGGAAGGCAAAGTTGTGTCCGAAAGCTCCCATTACACGGAAGATTGATCGGCGCTGTCCATCACACCTCTGTCCGCAGCATTATAGTATATCCTCAAATTGTGAAATTAAAAAGATCAAAATCAGACTGACAAGACTCACTTAAAAGTATCTTTAAATGCAATCATTTCTCATTATGCTTCGTTCGTGTGCTTCCTGGTAGTCTAACAATAGCTTCTTGGCAGGATGAACGTTTTTTCGATTGAAGTTGGAGACGTTTTGTTTTATGTCAAGCAGTGTTTTTAAAAAAAGATTTCCTTGTCTTTGTTTGCCTTTGCAAAGACTTGTGTTTCTGGGACCATTCATGCTTTCCCGCAGCTGTTTCAGATTTCAGATTTTGTCTTTGTGAAAAAGAAAATGATCTAACGCTGTATAAGATTGTTAATGAAGTGAACACTTAAATAAAGAACTTGTGGCAGATTTTAAAGGAGTGTTTCCGTTCTGTTAGTCCACATCTTGTTAATATCAGGAGGGATATTCACAAACATTATGTTTCCAAAGGAGGAAGCAAACGCAGATCTGGGGTAAAACTGCATGCTTGAAATGGCTTTTCATACTGCTTTGGATTTGTTTGTATCTGCATTTTTATACCGCAAATATGTCAAAAATAATCACAAGGAAAGTTTACTAGGGTGACAAGTAGGCTACTTGCAATGGAATACAATTAATAAATAAAGTGCAATGAACAATCTGTCTGATTTCTTTTTCTTTAAAGCGAACACATGAAGATATAGTCACTTAAAGAAAGGCATTTTGGGAAATTCATTTTTTAGATGAGAAGATTGATGCTATTCTCGTATCTGTGCAGTAGCATTAACATGCAGCTGGAGCCGAGAGATATTGAGCTTAGCTTGGCAAAAAGCTTTGAAAGAGGGGGTAACTGGTGCTGTCCAAAGATACAATTTGGGCACAGTGTGTTTGTCTGTCAGTGGTTTTCCACTGGATACGGTCAGTCATTAAGAGCTGGTGCCTGTCTTCATTTTCCCCTCCTCCACCTCCCCCTCTCCCGGTTCTCCTCGGCCGATGCAGTTGGCCTTATTACTCTTCCTGTAGTTCATGTGTGTGTGTGTGCTTGTTTCTGTGCCATGTATTATGTTAATTAGGATGTGTGGTCACCGATCCGTGGTTGGCCGCTGCGCTGCTGCTCCCCGCCCACTTGAGGAAGACGGACATGGATTGGAGGATACCTGTTCCGGCTCTCCAATCCGAGACGCACGGTGTGGACCAGGATCTACAAGCACCTGTCCTGCTCAACAGTCGGGGCCTGTTACTGTGTTACTCAGTGTGTTGAGTACTAGCTGTATATTCGTCAAACCTTAGTGTGAGTTTGTTCTCTGTTTCTTTGTACAGCACGCTAGGTGGTTCGGTGTGTTTTCTGTGTTTAGTCTACATTGCGTGTTTTGTAAGTATTTTAGTTTTAGTTGTCACCAGTTTTCAAGAGGTGTCTTGATTTGGATTTGTTTTGGTTTCTTTGGCTGAAATGCCTTATATGCTCTTATGTTAAGAGCCCTCCTTTTTGTTCTTTGTGTGCGTAACTCTTTTTAGTTGTCCAGTCATTCTTACTGTAAATAAATAGCTTTGTTTAAACCAATACCATCTGGTTTTATGTTACTCCCTTTTCCCTTCTCGTAGCATCGGTCTTTCTGACACATGCATACGCAATATTCCGAAGTGGAAACCATACTGGAACATAGTTTCGCATAGCAACACATACAAAAGACATGCAGACAGTGTACCCTGACCTCATGATTATGTCCCATCTCTCCTAATGTCCCATAGCAGTTCAGACTCTGTCTGTTCTTTAATTTCATTAAAGTCCATTTCGCCTCTTCAGCTCATCTATTTTCCACCCACACACTGCACTGTATGTACAAATTTAAAACCGCACTTTGATTGGGGAAACAAAAAGCGTGACACATATTCTGAGTTTAATCAAGTCTCAAATAAAAAAATCTAATTTCCCTTACATGGATCTTTACAACAAATACAACTTTTAGCATTCGATTACAAGTATTCGGAAGCAGCAGATGTTTTTCTGAAGCCTGCTTTTACAATATTTACCCTTCCTGTAACAGTTTATCTACATAAATATGGCAGAAACTGGAAACTCATTTCCAACTTTAACATGCACACATGGTTTTCACCTCAGGTTTCTTTCCTGCATGTTCTTGCTGAAGCTTCCTGTGTCTTGTAGATTAATTGGATGCATCCCTCTCCCCTCTTCATCTTGTATACCAGTATATAGATAAACACTAGTAAGGGAAGTAGGAATAAACATTACAGGCAGGTGGGTGACAAATGGAGAAAATCTACCACCAATTAAACTGATATCTAGAGCAGGCAGCACAAAGACAAATGAGTAAATAGTCTTTCAGCTATATGTATACGATTTACAAAGCTGGAAGTGTAGTTTTATTGAACCTTTCTTCATAATTTTATCACACTGACAATTTACATTTCAGGTCTTATTATTATACCTGCTGAACAACAGCACATTAGCATTGTGAGCATGTTAGCATGCTGCCTTCAGATGGAACCTGTGAGCTTGTGGCTCTGACCTGGGCCGCTTCGTACGGGACAAGTTCATTAGTCGTGAGAACAACGTTGCTAGGCAACAGCTATATTAACATTACTGTCAGCGTCTAGGACCCACCGGGAATATAATATGTTGTCTTGTCAGATATATTATAAAATTCCGAAGAAAAACTCTTATCACCTCCAACTAAAATTACAATATATTAACGTGTTATGAACCGAAAAATAAACATCCATAATGCCAGCAAACACTTCCCAACTTTTCACTTGGGTCGTGAATACCACATATTGACTCTTCGTGTGAAATGATCAATGCTATTGTGTTTTTCTGCTTGTTATGCACTATGTCCTCCGGTGGGCCTGTGGGCATCATCCCCAGCAACATAATTACTTACAGATTCATCTTCATAAATATTCATCAGTGTTTCCTCAGACAGCCACCTCGTCTGATCCCTGTGTCCTTCCCCTCCATCTGTCTCTAAGTTTCCGGAGAAGTTTGTATGCAGGTTCTGTATACTGCCTGTTAGCTAGGCCCAGCACCAGCGGCACCACTGCCATGCTTCCAATACCAGTGCACGACAGCACGATGTGAGTGGTGGAGCTCCACTTGGTGTCACTGATCAAGAACCCTATGCAGACGTGCATGTAAATGAGGTAGGGTACCCAGCATGCGAGAAACGTCAGCGACACCGCCACCACGCAGCGAGTGTACCGCAGGTTCAGCCTCTGCTCTTGGTCCGACGCCTGACTTCCCCTCTCCACGGAACGATGGAGGCGACAAATGTCCTTCAGCTGGCCTCGGGTGATCCATAAAACTCGGCCAGTCATGCCAGCGATGGTAAGAATAGCAGGTAAGACGAGTCCATACACCTCCGAGTAGATAAAAGCATTTGGGAATACTCGCCTGTACGAGCAGCACTTTGTTTTGTTTGTTGAACAGTTTGAAAGTGGCATTATATTTTGGCTATTTGCACAACAGCCGTTCCAATCAGGCCCTGTCCAGTTATTCCAGCCAAAAGCAGGTAGAGATGCGTACAGAAGTGGCGGCGCCCAAACCGCAAGCAACGCCAGAGGAAAGCTGCGATGCATCCACAAGTTATTGTAATGCAGGGGGTCGACGATGCAAATGTAGCGCTCATAGTGGACCATTACCAGGTTGAAAAGGAACGCCAGGAAGAGGAAGTTTGGGAAAATGTGAGCCACCATGCAAGAGCTAAAACTCAACTCCCGGTTCAGACCCATTAGTGGTATGAAAGGAAGTGCCACGCCCGTGCACAAATCCGCCACTAACAGGCTGAGGAAGAAGTAGTTGGGCGTGTTGTGGAGCTGCCGGTTCCAGACGATGCCCAAGATGATGATGAGGTTGGCCAAGATGATGGAGGTTGACAGCGGGATGGTGATGGCATAGATGAGCTGCTCCCCAGAGAGCAGAGCGTGGGAGTCGTTGCAGTCCATCATGTGAGAAATCTGCAGACTTCCTCCCCTTTGCAGCCTGGTTCCACTCCCATCCAGGTACAGCTACCTTGCAGGGAAGGAGAAACAATATTAAAGCCGCTGTAGAGGCCACAGAAGCTGAAAATGGTTCACTCATCAGAGCTACACGTATCATATCAAGTGAACTGAGAGTTCCTGCTAACTTTTTGTGATCATCGAGTTTGTCGTTATTGCGCAACAAGCATTAACAGGAGGGAAGAAATTTGGAAAGGAAATGCAATTGAGCGCAGATGGAAAATGAGATTGAATAGATAATGAAGCAGCTGGTGGAGCAGAGAGAGATTATCAGAGCAGATAGTCGTGAAGAAACTGTTTAAAGCATACACAATGAGCATTTGTATATAAATCACTGGACCCGTGCTACTTTGAATTCTTGAAGAAAACTTTATTTTTCTCGTATGCCTCCACAGTAAACGAAGATTTCAAAAAAGGAGAAATGTTGTATTTGGGGTCAGAACAGTAGCAGCGCGTCAACTAGCCTGCGCTGTTCCTTTCATCATCTCCACTGAAACAAATGTAAGCCCTTTGTTAGCAAACAGCCCAGATAAGAGCAGTTATTCAATAATTCATCAGCTGGGACTCTAGAGTTACACCCTGCTTTGTGTCTGTTATAGTTTAGAACGCGATACATGAGATCGTCTATCATTTATGGTCAAGGTCAAGTCTCACAATGAACTACAATAAAGCACACATAGCATATCTCACATAGCTTTATATGTCTATATGCAAACATTATATATGTTAACGATGTTGCAAATACATATTGCAACATACCAGTATGTGTAATGTCCACATACATTACATACAATTTGCAAACAAGCCCAATATAGGTCATTTTATTGTATCAAAGTCCTGTTACAGTTTCAGCAAATACTACCTTTATGGGTTCTTTAAAAGGTGAATACACAGAAACAAATAGGGTTTTTTTTACGTAACTGCTTTAATGCAATTTGGTTTAATAGTATGTTCTCTTACCGGTTATATTGGATTTATTTTTAACTTAAATTTGTTATTCTCCTGAAATTTCTTCAAAAAAAAAAGCAGTTTTTGCACAAAATAAAATGTTACATCGCCAAACAAATATAGTTACAATAATTACAATAATTTCTTATCCTGCAATCCATGTAATGTAGTTGGTGAGTGGCAATGATGCTATTAAAACACCAGAAATGCATAATGATCTGTTGCCAAATATGAACTTTTTGTAACAAAAAGCGACAAACTTAGGAAGACTTCTACCTTTTTCGGGATGAACAGTCCAGTCATCTATCCTTTGACAGAGGAAATCCCCCCAAATAATCTCCTGATAACTTCAAGCCTGTCCCCCTGCATGCCACAAGCAGAAGATGCCGCCCCACCATGAACTACAGGAGCGACTTCTTTATCCTTTAAGATCCTTTCAGCTGCAGCAGCCTCACCACACACTACAAGGGAGACAGAGTGAGCAGCCAAGTGTGAGGCTGTTTCTCTCAGATACTTTAAAGGGGAAGTGCACACTGAAGGAGGAGGAGGAGGAGGAAGAGGAGGAGGGAGCAGTTACACTGTGTATCCATCTTTTCCTGATGGGGGTCGCTGCTTACGCTGAGGTTGAGGTAAGCAGTGTCCACTAACCCTTCACCTACTTACTTGTTTTTGTTGTACCCTCCGTCCATCGGCCCCTTGCAGCTTTTTTTTTCCACCACTGTCCAGGATTGCAGAGCACATCCATGAATGGAAGGAGGATGGAAAGCTGTTATCACTGCAGCCTGAGAACGATAAGAACATTCCTGGGTAACATCAATACAGGACCGGCATGCGGTTTGGTTTCACACCCTCCATAACGGCCCCGAGACGCTTCCACAACAAATACTCATGATCCTTAAACCTAAACTTAAACCTCAGTTAGAGAATCAAGGGGTGAACGTATGAAGGTGAAAATATATCAAACTGTTTATATTCTTTTCTTTGTTACACATTTAGCTGTGCTAACACTACTTTGTTCAGAAATGTGGACTGGAATGGGAGATTTTGAGATGGCTGAGAGGAATACATTTTCTTGTTTATTTCACTTTATTCAGCATCAGTGAAATGGGAAATTAATAAATAAATAAAGTATACGTAGAAAGGAATGAATAAGGCGGTATAATATTATTTAATTATATATATATATATAATTTATTTATTTATTATTCCTTTTTGGCAAGATTAAATTCATATGTTTTTCAATCATCATGCACATTAATTTATTCATTATCTCCTGTATCACTTGTGTATGTGCCATCACAAAATAGTAGCATACGCTAGCTAAGTTTTAATGGGAGCCAGGCAGCAGTTAGCTTAGCATAAAGACTGGAAGCGACAGCTAACCTCTTGTCCGGAGTGGGAAAAAGAAAATGCCACATTGTATCTTATTTGTTAAATTTATATGGCTTTATAACCTTTATAATGTGAAACCAACAAGTTTGTAGCCGGATGCAGGAACAGCTGTACTTATTTTTCTCAAAATGTTTAACTATATTTGTTTGAATCCAGACGCTATACACAAGCACAGGAATAAACTTTTATTTAACATAATGAAAGCGAAGCTGTTTTTATTCCTGCTTCGAGACTTAGAACCACCTCTCTGTAAAGCGTGTCAGTTACAGCCATACCATACTCTCTGTAGGTTAAACACATGATGTACAAGATGTATTTACTCCTTTTTATTTGGCCCTGGACTGACCTAAACATATATAGACGCTAGGCACAACAGTGTGTACGTCTGAATTCATAACAGCTGTCACACGCGTCTCATATTTAAACACAGCTTCGGATGGAAGGCCGGTGGTGACCTGATTTGTTACCCAAACACGGAGACTCCTTCACTGATAGTCTGGTGCTGGACGAGATGGACGAGCTGCAGTCAGATAATGCTTTTTAAACAGAGACGTTCCCGAGCCTGGGAGCATCTGGGAAGACACTACGCAGAGAGGACAAGCTGGACGTGAAACCACAACATCTTCACATTACAAAGGAGAAGACGGAGCATCTTGGCTTCCCTAGAACACCGGGTGCTATTCAGCAGTGCTTGATATAATCTTGATTTTCTTTGTACACAGTGGAAATATGGAAGGTCATATGACTAATTAAATATCTCGGCTGGCAGAGGAGATCAAAGCTTTTTAGTCGAGCTCGGTAATGTTAGCTAAAGCGTGACTCCAGCCATCATGGCTTCCACTTCAGATATCTATAGGATCTTGAAGTGGCACTAATTTCTTTTAGGACTTCCATTCCACAAAAGTTCAATTTATCATCCACACTTCATCTCCTTTCAGCACTTTAATTTCAACTGATACTTTACACTTGAACCTCACTCAGTGCTTACACTTCAATTTGACACTTCAACTTCATTCGCTTTTTTCAAAAAAAGGTAGCTTTTACTAGTTGTTTTGTTCAATTTTTTTATTTTTTTTTATTACAACCAGAAAGTAAGCTGAATACCACAAGCTGTTAAGTAAAAATATATAATATTTGCCCCTTTTGAAATGATTAAAACATTTAACAACATCAGTTAGCTGAATCCCTTCTTCACTTCATCAGTTAGTGTCCTGATCTCTGCAAATGCTCCAAAGTGTGAAACAGATGTATTTTTAATGGGTTTGTCGCTTGCCTCCTCTTCCTTCAGACATGTTTACCTTGGCACCAGCACCTGTCTCTCTGCTCAATCAATTTGTTCCGCATGTGTTGTCAGCGCAGCTGCCCTCGGAGAATATGAGCTGCAATTTAATAGATCACGCTTTGGCCTAGTCGAGGTCTAAAGGTGATAATCCTTTTGGCCACTCCTAGCCTTTGTCTTTACCACGCAGGCTGACCTTTGAGGCCAAACACTGCCGTGACAGATGAGGAAAATATCCTGCAGCCATGAACGCCACAGTTGACAGGTGCGTATTTCCCCTGGTCGCCGATTGAGCTCCATCCCAACTGCAACAAAACATGTCATGTCTCTGGAAATCTTTTTTTATTTTTGTGCATCATCTTCTGACTATATGCCACCAACTTTTACATTTTTTTTTTTTTTACAACGCTTTCAAGAAGCACACAAACATGTTTGTGCGTGCCAGTTTTTACTGCCCGCCTGTCCGGGTGAGTTATGCATGGACACTCCTGCACATTCAGACACAATGCCTGAGTGCAGCATCCAGGTACAGGGAAGAAGCACTTGTGTACAGGATACTGATTGTCGGTTGTTTTTCGTCATTGTGACGGATAGCCGAGAGGAGAGGAGAAAAATAACCGAACAATAGAGTTAGAAGACCAGAGCAGGTCTTGAAGCAAGACGTTCAAGAGTGTAAGAAGCAGCAGGAAGGAGTGCAGCAGTGGCGTTCGGAAGCCATACATTAGACAGAATCACAAGGAGTTTCGTTTCTGGTAACTCTGGTCTTTATCAGGGTGTTGATAACCAATCAAAGCACTGACTCGCCCCTGACTTCCATATCCATTATTACAAGGAACTGTATACATAATGCTGCACTGAGTCAAAGCTCAGGTGTTCCTTGCGTAACTAAAGTGCGTAACGTTGTAACCTCTTCATTTAACAGGCAGAGATAAATATGTTAGCAAACACTCCGTCACACACTCCTGTGAGCAGCAGCCTGGCCTGTGTTAAAGCATTGACATAGCAACAAGTGAGGAAGTGGTTGGTGAGCTAATGCATTTCCGGATAGTGGGAAATACAGGTCAGGGAAGTGTCATGATTGCTCTATTTTGCACAGTCAACAACATTCACTTATTTTGTGGAAAAGCCTAATTGCTAGACAGAGTTACACATGGGTGTTTTACGACGTCGTATCAGGTAAGTAAAAAGAAATAAAAAACTACAGAGCAGTTGGAGAGAAAAAACTCAACATTTATGAGATAGAAAACTTGAATATTTTCTTAGATTATAAAGTTGTAACTTTTCAGGTAAAAAAAAAAAATCAGAAATTCTCTGAGAATAAAGCCACAAATGTATGAGGTAAAGACTTGTGGCGTCTGTGGTGTGATGAGGTCGATCCAACATGCAAAGTGAAGCGATGTGGTACCATCCCACAATTTTTCAGATCTCTTTTCTCGTAAATTTGTGAATTTAAACTCAAAGAACTTCAGAGTTTTCCGCGTAAATTTAACACTTTAATGTCAGAGAATATCGACGTTTTTTGTCTCGTAAATCTTGGAAATTAAGTTTTATTTCTCCAAATATCACCCCTCTCCCCTGGCTCCGTAATTTGTTTTAAACCTACAATGTCACTAATATGCCGTGGTAGTGTTTTGCACACGTTTAATCATTTATTCCATCATTAATGTTTTACTGCCAGTTTTTTGGGCTCCACACTCTGGTGCCTTTGCTAAAATAATTATACACATGAAAAACATCTTGAGCATTCTTTGCATGTCTAATACTATTAAAAAACACACGTCACCATGGAGTAAACCACAGCAAAGGATTGTTTTCCTCACATGTGAAATATATCTTTATGGTTGGCAACAAGAATTATTTATTTAGGATCAGTCTATTTTAAAGTGATCAGTCATTGTAGTGAGAGGACAGGAGGATATACATACGTGGTATTCAACAGGAGCAGTAACTTAATAAAGCTCTTAACAGGATCTGTGTGGAACTGGAGGCACCTTGGGCTAAAGATGACCTCGTATATTAAAAGATAAAGGACTAAATTTGTACTAAAATTTCTATGTTCTACCTTTAGTCATATCTCAGCTGTGGTTTTGGGAAACGTCCTTTAGGGTTCTGTCATCTCCAGACTGACTCAACTCCTCCTTTTACTCACATCTAATGAAATAGATAAGACTTCAAAGTTAAAAATGAATCACACCATAGTATAAACAAGGAAAAAAGCCCACTTGAATTGACAAAGATTTCTTCTCAGCCCCTCGACGTCAGCGTGACCCATAAAATGACCACTTTTATATGAACTCACTGCTTCCTTTTATCTAAACTTTCACACAGACGAAAATAGATGCTGGTATAAACCATCTTCTCAGATGTGTTTTAAGAGATGGGGGTGGACATTAGTCACAAATGACACGGTCATTTTCTACCCAGAAGAAAGTATATTATTTTTTTTATTTTGTATTTACATCAAAAACTTGGCGAGCTAATTCCTGACTGGATGTTTCTGAAAAATGGAAGACCACACACACACACACATTTAACAAACAAAAAAACTCCAATTATGGAAGAAATTATAATTGAGACTAAAAGGCAATTCCTCTTTTCTGTCTTGTGTTTTATCTCCAAAAACATGTTGGACAGAACATTAAAAGGGATGTCGAAGGCAAAGGACACTGTAATGTATCACTCTTTGACTCTTTTTCAGATTCGGGAACAAAGAGGAACGGCTTGTTTTTAACAATCAGGTTTGAAACTTCTGTGTAGAAAAGATCAAAAAAGGGTTTTTTTTCCTCCCTCTCAGTTAGGCGTGCTAGAATTATCTTAAACATCTTCCAGTTAAGCATGACAAAAGTCCTGAAACTGAAACGATTATCTATTGGATGCTACAGTCCTACTGAAGCAGGTCAGATAAGACGGTGAGACCACACATTTTAAAATCCTGAGGAGAAGGGAAAAATGTTCTCCGAGTATTAGAGAACAAAAAAGTCCGATCGTGAAGTGTCTCTGCTATTTCTCAGGAAATATCTCCTCTCCTCTTCTTCCTGCACTCTTTACCGATCGGGTCTCTGGAGGCAGAAAACCTTCGCCTGGTTGTCTCCTGAAGCGGTGACTGCGAGAGACGCTTCCCTGATGAAGAGATGGACATAATAAACATTATTTAGTGATTGAAGAAATTGTATATTTACATGCAAGAACATTTTAAAGACCTGTACCTGTTGATGGTGAAGTTAAGGATCTCTGCGGTGTGGCCGCGGTACTCTGCCACTATGCTGCCAGAACGAGCGTCCCATAAGCGCAGCGCTCCGTCTAAGCAGCAAGTGGACACCACAGAAGAAGACTCTTCCCACTGCAGGTGGACGATGCCCGCCTGGAGGAACACGGAGAGGAGTTTAGCTGGACTGCAGCTGTGGACAGTTGGCATGTCCAGCTCTAAAACCCCTTTAACTCTAGCTCAGGTAGCTAATCAGCGTTCTCTTTGAGGTGTGTCTGTGTGCACAGGTTAAGAAATGATCTGCACTAAAGCGGCATCAACTCAATTAGACGTCCCTGATGGCACCAGAAGAGGATGCTTAGAGAGTATGCAGAGTCATGACAAGTGATGATCCATGGCTAACTAACGTTCTGCTGCTCATTACCTCATGTTGGCACCTGTGCCTCAGCACCTGAGTCGAGAGGTCATATATGGCCAGAGTCCCGTCCAGGTACGCCACAGCTACGAGAGGCAGGCTGGAGCGGACAAGAGAGATGAAACTTTAAGGAGAGACATGCACTGGTACATTTGGAAAGCTTGGGCTATTTTGCTTGCATAACATGTGCTTTTTTTTTTTAAGACTAGTGGCAAAAAAACATCTGAAATACACATTTAGGCGTTTATTTCACTAACTTTGTCTTTTTCCCTTATTCTCTTGTAGTAAATGTAAATGTGTGGAAAGTTACAGTCAGTGTGTCTGACGATTCCCTTTAACTCTCTCTCGACCAAAAGAGAACTTTTGAGTAAAAGCATATTTTCTGCTACAGTTCCCATGAAGCTTCCTGTGCCACAGTTCATATTTGTTGTAGAACATGTTCATTTTCCTCCGTAGGGACCTCCAAAATAAACTGCAAACCACTGCCCCTTTCACCACACGACTTTTACAGCTACTAAACAGCCTATTTATCCTTCAAATAGTGGCACCCGGATTCACCTGGTAAGGGTACATGGAAACCTTCCGCAGTTTAATGTCTACATCTACAGCCAGTCACATGTGAGCTCTCACTTTACAACTCACATGTTGCAGAATCCCACAGATTCGATAGAGTTGGATTCTTCATCGTGTTTTGATCCTTTGCCTTTGCCTTGGTCCAAAGAGTACGTGCCGACCACCTTCACACACAAACAGCGCAGACATTAGAAGCTGGTAAAGAGCACGTAAGTCTAACTAACTATACAGTATAGAGAAGTGATAATGTGTCTGAGTTGCCACTGCACGCAACACGACTTTCTTCTCCAGCTTTTATTGTGTCGTTCTGACACCCACCTTGCCTGTGGCGGTGTTGATGAGCTTAGCACAGCCGTCCACTGACCCCGTCAGCACCAGAGAGCTGTCCTTGTTACAGGCCAGGCAGGTGAGCGCCCCCTGGTGTCCGTCCTGACCTGTTGAACGAGACAAAACCAAATCATTAATCATTAATCACATCATCATACTCAGTCTCGTTCTTCAAAGATTAGAGATGAGCAAAAGCAGACACTTGCATACTGTCTGTATTTTCGACCATTTACTATTTTAGAATCCGGACTAATAACCAAAAACAGTCTTATATAATTAATGTTTTGCTGCTCCTGCCCGTTTTATTGGGCTGTAACTCTGTATGTATTTGATTAATGCCTGATACTTTTATAGTTTCATATATTGGCTTTTATTTATTGTTGTCTTCCGTTTTGTTTTATTCCATTAAACAATGACCTCTGTTAACTCCGTCTCATAACAATAAATGTCAGAATGACTTTCTGTTTATAGCAGCAGAGTCACATGAAATGTTCTCCAGAGAATCACATCCTCCAACAGGCTCTGGTCCTGAAAACAAATCTCTTCCTATTGTGTCCCTTTAATTCTTGTATAAATGCATTACTTGCGTTGTCCCTCTATGAAGTTCATATAGTAATGTCATAGCTGCAATGATTAGTTGACTCATTTTCTTTTAATTACTTTTGAGCAACTATTTTGATAATCGACTCATTTTTCATACAAAAATGTCAGAAGAAGCCTCATAAATATGATGATTTCCTGCTTTTCTCTGTTTCACATCATATTAAAGTGAGTACTGTTGAGGTTTAGACTGACAAAACCAGACATTTATAGACATCACCTTGTATTTTGAGAAACTGTGAAAACGTTTCACTATTTTCTGACATTTTATAGACCAAACGTTGAATCGAAAAAATAAAATCGGCAGATTAATCGATGATAAATACAAATGAAAATCTACTAAAATCCTAAAATGTAAAAAGGTACCAGCAGGATGACGCTGCTACTCACCTTTAATGACATGGATGGCGTTTCCCTGCTTCAAATCCCACACACGTATCGTCCCATCCTCATAACCCACCACAGCCCGTTTACCTGGAGAAGAAATTAAAAAAAAAATACACAATTCAGTTTTTTTACACCGAGACTTTTTAGGACTCTGTCTCCAAATGTATTTATTTTTATGAGTGACTTTGTGTCTAGTTTGCACATCTCTCACCATCGGGCAGGACCTTGCCGCTGGTGGCCTGGCTTGCAGAACTCTGGAAGGTTTTACAGTCTCCTGAAGGGATCTTCCACATCCACATGTTGCCGTCGTCTGTTCCCGCCAGCAGCACCGGAGCGCAGGGATGCCACTCCAACCACTGGGGAGGAAGTGGGGCAGACAACCGCAGATTAACAGCTATTTCACACACACAGATTATTTCCCTCTAATTCCCTCTGCAGTTTTCTACTTGTGGTCGATCTTATAATTGTTATGCGTTGTGTGCCTTGCTAAAGGGAAACTCAGCAGTCGCGGTTGAGGGGGGAGAGAATGTCTGATCATTCACTTCCTCCACAAGACCACTAATTCTTAGCCAGGGCGGTCATCCCCACTTACTTCCTCATAAATTCCTTCAGCCCCAATAAAAGGCTTAACACAAGTGCTTACAGATGCACAAAGTAAACAGACGCACGTCCAGGCTGACGCAGTATTTCTGGATTACGCTCTTAAAACTAACAATCTCTGCGCTGAAGCCCTTACCTCCAGATCCCCCACTTCGAAGGACCAGATCTCCTCTTTGGTTTCTACTTTCCACACTTTAATCATGCCGCTCATGTCACCCGAAGCCACCATGGAGGAGTCGTGGCTGAACACGGCGCACGTCACAGAGTCTTTGTGTCCTGTGGAAACAAAGGGGAATGTTTGCTTTTGTAGATGCAGCTTGGATGTAGCCTTAACTACGAGAACGCCGCCCCAAGTCCGCCTCTCACCTGTGCACTCCAACAGAACTTCTCCGTCGCTCACCCTCCAAACGTAGGCCTTGTCATCCTCTCCTCCCGTTACAGCCATGCTGTTTGTCAGAGGATCCAAACTCACGCAAAACACTGAGCCTGGACAGAGGAAAGGGGGAAGAGCCATCTAAATGTTTAGCAGGCTGAATATGCCCGATGATAAAGAGCATGAAATCAAGGCAAGACTCTACCGGTGTGTTTGGAGAAGGTGAGCTCGCTGTCATCTTGCTCTGCCTCCATCTCGTCTTCAGTCTCCCAGCCTTCGTCGTCATCTGCGTTTCCGGCGTCTTCAAAGTCAATGTCCTCCAAGTCATCAGCCAAATCATCTTACAGTGGGAGAGGAAGAGAGTTAAAGAAGATGGAAGGTGGTTCTAGAGGAGCCACAGCTAATCCAGAACTACCTTCTTTTTTTTAATTATTATTATCTTTTTATTATTTTGGACAGTGTAAAAAAAAAATAGGCAATGTCAGGAGCATGCACATTACCACTCTTCCTTGGGTGACAGTATATAGTAATATATAAACAAAAAAAGAGAAATGACTTGATATAATAATATACTAAAGAAATAAATAATAAATATAAATTACAAGAAGAGAAGAGTATTTAAATAAATACATTGAAAATACAAGTAGCATCAAGTCCTTGGGCAGTGATTTCTGGAAGAATAACCGGAGTAATACGTAAAACAATGAGAAAACAAATAATATTAATGAAGTAAAATAGATGATCAGTCTAACTTTAAATAATATCCTAATTCCAGTGACCAGAATCAAATATGTAGCCTGACACTGGTTGTCAAAGGAAAACGTTGCTAAAAGTGACTCGTAGTGGAGTTGTAAACAGTTTTCAACCAACCGGGTTCAGGATCCATGTCGTTCAGGTCGATGACTTCAATAATTTCTTCATCTCCGTGGAGCTCGATGGAATTTCCCTGCGTGTTATTGTCCATGATGTTAGCGGGCTAAAAGCTAGCAAAACAACTGCAAAGTAATAACGTGCTACTAAAGCTAGCTAACCGGACTTTAGGCTACCTCACGTATAGCTAGCCTCTCACAGAGTCTTTACGCGGTTAAAAGTCACTCTTTCGCTCACAAACATTCAGTGTTATGTGAATTTAAATAAAACAGTAGTTAAATATCAAACTGCATCCCCATGGTTTCTTCACATGCTGCGGTGACGGGAGAGACTGACGCATAGTGATGACGCAGCAGGCCGAGTCACAACTCCAGCGTCGTTCACCCACGTGTCCGCGAGGTGGCGGTGTTGTCCATGTGCAAAATGAATGCGTGATAATACTGCTCAGAAAATACTGCATCACCAGTTTGGAGTGTGTTTCAATAGCTGGAGCTGATTTATAAAGATCCTTCGACCCCTTATTGTGATATTTTCCCTCATAAACATTGTAATTTATACTAAACTAATCTAGTTTTGTGTTTTCTACGAGACTTTAGCAGGATAGCATCATAGTAGGCATACTAACCTACACAATTACAGGTTTTTCAAGGCTAATTTTATTATATATTACATTTTTTTGTTTGATTTTTATGCTTGTGTAGCTTTACAGTAATAGTAGTATTAAAAGTAAACTAATTAAAAATGTGTGTGTACTACACATTCTTAGTTCATTGTCACATTTATTCCACAAATTAACCCCTTTGACAGATATACATCTTTTTATTATAAAGTATGTGTCCCTAGTGTGCTTAATTTGTATTTTTGTTTATTTATTTGCTTATAATTTTTTCCTTAATGTATTGTATTTGCCCCAGCTGATTGCAATTACTTTATTTCTGTTTCTTCTGTTTACACATCCTTGAGGTGTCATTGTGGAATGAAGTTAAAAGTAAAATAATTTCCCACAGCTACTACTACTAACACTAATAGTTAATTTAATCATCAACATCATCACCAGCATCCTGGAGATAATATGTTGCCTTTTTTTTAAAAAAAAGTTATTTTACATAGTTCCTATTTTTGTGCTGAGTATTTTCTCCAGAAGCAGCTCAGGAAGTAAAAGTCCTTGCATATACAAAAAGAAAATCTTGCCCACTTACTCGCTCTTCAAATATAACTGTGAAGTGTTCCTCATTGTGTGATTGTAATAATGTGTCCCTTTCAGTCTGATTGGGAAATGTTCCGTTCTCTTACAATGTTACAATGATTGTGCTGCGTTGCATCTTGCCAGACCAGAAATGCTTCTCTCTCATTCCCTCCATGATTAACACTCAGTGGCCTTCACTGTGGTGAGTAGTGAACTGAGAGTTTAAACACTTATGAATCATCATGCTTCACTACTGCTGGGTGTAGTGTCACAAAACTGTAATTTACACATCTGTAATTACCGGAGCAAAGGTTAAACATTCCTTTGTGGGATTTTGAACTCAAATAACATTATGATGAAATTGTGCTTTTCAGAACTATTTACTGTAGATATTAATGCATCTTAATGCAGACTGCATCAAGCTTCTGTCATCATGGCAGCTGGACAGTCAGATCATGAATAGATTACTGCACAGGCCCAAGGGTCCAATGTGGCAGGGCCCCCCCTGGCCTCCACCTGCAAAATGTCACTCAAAAAGACACGCACCAACCAGGAAGAGACTCAAAATGACCCCAAGGAAACACAAAACGACTACAAAGAGACACAAAATAACAACAAAGAGAAGCAAAGCAACTGCAAAGAGACACAAAATAACTACAAAGAGAAGCAAAGCAACTGCAAAGAGACACAAA